>BSBK01003396.1:1585000-1912500 GCA_027943335.1 Chamaecyparis obtusa
AACACTAAATTATTCCATAATAGTACTAAGATTATAAATAACATCAACATGATGACACAAACAAGAAATAAGGCAGAAAGATTAGTTGAATAATTAGAAGAAATAACTAAAGAAGTTGTGTCCTTTTTTAAGAATGTATTAAATAAATATGAAGGGGCGGAATTAGAAGCCCATTAAAGTCTACTAAATAATCTTCCTAAACTAATAATAACAAAGCAAAATTAAAAAGTAAATTCACCAAAGAAGAGATAGAATCTACCTTGAAACAACTCCATTTGGACAAGGCCCCTTGTCCGAATGGTTTCCTGACATGTTTTTTTCCAAAAATGTTAAAACTTTGTGGGAGATGAGATGGTAGAGGCACTGGAGAGTGCAAGGAAATTGGGAAGATTCTTGAGAGAAATAAATAATATGTTCATTACACTAATACCTAAAAAAGAAAAATTGAAAAATTTAAATGATTATAGACCAATCTCTTTATGCAACAAAATCTATAAAGTGATGGAAAAAGCTCTAGCAAATAGATTGAAGGTATTGTTACCCATCATAATAGCTATAGAACAAAAAGATTTGTTAATAATAGTGCATGAAGAAATTCATTCCATCCATTAGAATAGAAATCCAAGTATGTTGGTTAAATTAGACATTAAAAAGGCCTACAATAAGGTGGATCAGAGGTTTCTTTGTAAGTGTTTGGAGGCTTTTGGTTTTGATAAGTAATGGGTAAATTTAATATTTGAATGCATATAAATGTTACAAGTAGTGGTCGTCATTGCACCAAAAGATCAACTCGTTAATGCCCAATACAACCACTAGACTTATAGAAGACACATGAGGTAGTTAAGCCATATCATGAATCCCGAGGGGAGCACTGACCATTTTGCCAACAATCTCCCCCTCAGCGTTACCTGAGGGGATTCAAACCTATGACCAAGCTTTGATACCACTTGTTACAAGTAGTGGTTGTCATTGCACCAAAAGATCAACCTATTAATTCCTGATACAACCACTATACTTATAGAAGACACAAGAGGTGGTTAAGCCATGTCACGAATCCTGAGGGGAGCATTGACCATTTCGCTAACAATAAAATCTTAGGATATCTATTTTAGTAAATGGGACTCTAGAAGGATTTTTTAAAATTTAGAGAGGGTTAAGACATGGAGATTTGTTATCCTCTTTCTTATTTATCATCATGGTTGAAGCACTGGGTAGAACAATAACCAAATACAAGAATTAGGAAATATTGTAGGAATTAAAACTACTAGTAATCTACCATCAGTAACCCTTAAATAATTCTTTGATGATACAATGTTATTTGGGGTGAGTAGCATCCAAGAAGCAAGAAAGATGAAGACTATTTTAAACTGGTATTTCAAGGTGTTAGGACACAAAGTAAATTACGAGAAATCATAAATATTTTTATTTAATACAGAAAAGAGGAGGATGAGGGAGATTATAAATATTTTAGGATTCATGAAGGGAGGAATCCCATGCAAATATTTAGGACTACCATTAGAAAAGGGAACTAGATCCACCAACCTTTGGAATAATGTAATTTATCAAAGTTAGATAAGAGGTTGTAATCATGGAAAGGAAGATGGATATCCTTGGCTGAAAAGGTAAGTATGTTGAAATTGGTACTATCATCTATTCCACAATATCAAATGTCTTGTATCCCATTATTAGAAGGAGTCAGTGAAAAAATGATAAGAACTTTAGAACTTTCTATTGGCAAGGGATGACATAGAGGAAGAAAATAGCACTACCTACATGGGATAAAATATACAAGTCTAAAACAAAGGGAGGTTTAGGATTAAGAAATTAGGAAATAAAAAACAAGGAATTAGGGGCCAAATTGGTAGAAGATGTACAAAGAGACCAATATGAAGAAGGTTAGAATTTTACGTCATAAATAATTGAATATAAGTGATCCAATAAGAATCTCAAGAATATGGAATTTTCTAATGGAATGCAGAGACATGTATCATAAATCAACTGACATGGAATATTGCTGATGGAAGTAAAGCGCTATTCTAGAGTGATTCTTGGGAAGGATATCTATCAACATAGTATCTAAATAATAATTTGAAGAAAACCTTGGAAGCCCAAATGGGTAAATATGTCAAAGACTACATAACTACTAACAATAAAGATCCAAATTTAAGATGGAGCTAGAAATCACTAGAGAATAAACATATGTTAAGGGAAGACATTAAATCTCTAAAAAATATACTACAATAGAGGAAATTAATAATAAGTAAAGTGGAAGATAGACTCATATGGAGTTAGGAAAAGACATGAGAAAACAATGTCAATGAAGGATATAATTATCTCAATAGCAGATTACAAATTCCTAAAACAAATTTACCAATCAAATTATGTTGGGATAACTCTTGCTTGCCCAAAGCTAGAATATTCCTTTGGATTGCAATGTAGAAGAAAATTATAACAATGGATTTGTTTAGGAAATTTAGTTATGAAGGTCCGAATAGATACTCCCTATGTTAAAAAGATGAAGAAATTGTGGACCATATATTTCTAAATTGTGAGTTCACATATCATTGTTGGACATGGTTTCTCAACAAGTTAGACTAGTATTCAACATGTCCCAAAACTCTTTTAGACTTTTTGAAATGATGGCCCAGTCATCTCAATAATAACCTATATGGGATAATATGGATAAATGCACCATCAATTCTACTCTGGGAAGTGTGGCATGAAAGAAATAGGAGAGTTTTTAAGGAAAACACATTTGACGTTGGAAAATCTTACAAACAAAATTGAAGCCTCAATAACAAAAGTAATCAATAGTAAATGGTCAACTCCTCAATACCAAGGTGTGCACTTCACTACTAGAGATGAGAAAATAAGAAAGAAGTGGCAAGGGCACAAAATACCAACCTTCTATGGCAAAGGGGGCACAACAAAAAAAGAGAAAGGAAAGAATGCAAGTGGACCCCCTTGACAAGAGGATGGTATAAATTAAATTTTGATGGGGCTTCTCAAGGAAATACTGGAAAAGCAAGGATTGGGTGTGCTATTCATCAATGTGATGGCTCAAAAGTAGCAATAATTTATAGGTTAATTCGATAAGAAACAAATAATGTAGCAGGAGTAAGTGCATTAATAGAAGGACTTTTGATCAGTAAATATTTAGCTATCAAAAAGCTAGAAATTGAAGGAGACTCAACATTGACAATTAATGCACTGAGATCAAGCAAAACACAAAATTGGAGATTAAATAACCTCCTAGGGAGAGAATTAGATTTGTCAAAATATTTTAAAGACACCACAATTAAACATATAAATAGGGAAGGAAACAAAAGAGCTATTTTTTAGCAAATCTAGGTGTTGATAACATATGGTAGGAGAAAATAGGTCAAGGATAGGAGTAGTAATAAGAAATTTGATTTCAAGGCAAAATAATGCAATTTTAAGATAGTGGATTCTAAAATTTCCAAGAGAGCCTTGTGAATATAGAAATAGTACCTATGACGCACATGTATCTACAGTTTGAGATGAAGCCCAACTTTATATTGGCCTAAGTATTAAGACTAAACTGGTATAGAAAATATATTAAGTGTATAAGAGAAACCTTCTAATACACCTTTCAAATAGAAATATGTATCAATAAAAAGAGAAAGGAATGAATTAAAATTAAATTTGGGTGATAAGATGAAAAAAAAACATTAATATTAGACATCTTTATTCAACTATCTAGATAGTAAATATTTTAGTTCTAAGATTTATTCATGGGAAATTGATTAATAGTCCTAGTAATTTTTCTAGTAGCCTTTTTTGTAGGATGGTCTTTACTATAATAAGTGGATAGTATCCAAGTATTATAGGTACTCACTACAATGAGGGAAATACTAAGTAATGATCAGTAGGAATGGAGCAAGTGTGAAAGGACCAAGTTCTAATCGAGTAGCCTAGTCAAAGGAACAAAATATCATAGTCTCTAGAAGCATTGGTTTAAAGATATTTTAGACCTAAAATCATCTAGACATCATTTACAACTTGCATTACCCCGTAATTAAAGTACATGACAAGGGTTGTGGAAGTATGATTACAAGGATTAGGAATTTGAAAATAAGGACAAAAAGGCTAAGAGAAATAAGGCACAAGAGTTTTGCAACCTTGACAAGTTAATAATTCATTAGGCAACAATAGATACAAACATCCATTTGGTGCATTTTGTTGATAATGGACAAATAGCGATTAGGGGAACCATCAAACCAGAAAGATGGGATAGATTTTTAAATAGTTTGGACGACTTGACAAAGAGAGGGATTTAAGAAATAATGGGGGACAATTTCTTCAATAATGAGTATAACTTTCGAGTGAACTATGATATCATGGTAACATTTGCAACAATTCTTCTTATAATGAAGGTACCAAAAAATGAGGTAATTTTCCTATGTTAAATTATCTTTGTTAAAGATATTATGGGGGTTTGAAGGAGGTTGTGAAAACTATGGATGATAAACTAGAAATATCATGTCTTGAAGACTATATGGAGGAAAAAGGAGGAGTGGTGGATGTTAATAATGATTTGGTGAGATGTCCCATCTTAGTGTTTAAAAATAGGGAAATATTTGAAGCAAGACAACTTGCGATAGAAAGGAACATTGAATTCCTACTAAAATGGTAACATGTCAAACCTTCAGAAGGGTTAACCTAGTTTAAGAACTATATGATGGTAGAAGTATATGAAATACCAAAAAAATTGGGAGATGTCAATTTCGAGAAAATTGAAGTCTTGTCTCCAATCATCATTAAGGTCAGTTGGACCAGGGGTGGTAAGAAGGAAAAGAAAGGATTGTTTAGGACAAAACAATCAGAGAACGAAGACATGACATGACCATTAACACCCATGGAGGAAGATACCTATTTTGTAGATTGTAGCCTGGTAGAGTAAGGAGGTCTTGTGTTCAGAATATAAGGTTTACAGTTTATACATATATAGTAGATATTTGAAATTAAGTTTAAATCTAATAAGCAAAATTCATAAAAATGGTTTGTTTAGACAATATGATAGGATAGGTTTTAGCCAACTTTGCTTCAACTTTTGGGCTGGTTTTTTTATGTTTTCCAAACATATAAAGCTTAATAGAAATGGAATCAATATTATAATTTTGGTATGTATCAATGTACTATGTGTCTTTCGATGGCTAGCATAAAATCACATACAGAGGATTAGCATAGATGGATATTCTGTTATAATTTTGTAAGAAAGTGTGGATCTCCAAAGACACTAATATAATAATTTTAAAGAATGCTTGGGGACATTTAATTTTAAGTATCAATGGCATTAACTAGATAGGTTTTTGCCAAAACTCTATTATTGGAGCTATGAGGTCTGAAATTAATATATGGGGATAGCCTTGGAGTAATGAATATTTTTGTTAGTCATTAATATAAGAAGATGGTTTGTTGGTAATGTCCTTTGTATGATTTACTTTTGATGAAATGGGCGAACTCCTCAAAATTATAGAGTTTAAAAATTAAGTAATCAGTATAGAAATATTATTTTGGAAGAGCAAGAAAGTTTTATATGCAGAGGCTTGTTCATGGGGTAGGGTTGTGTAATACAATATAGCTTTATCAAGATCTTTATTTTAAATAGTAGCTCGAATGTTAATTTCTAGATGAAATCATAGATTCAACATGGTTTTGAACTAGTATATATTCACTATTAAGATGGATCCCCTGCTTCATCTATAATGGGGTAAATGGTTAGATTGGATGGGACCTTGATTAAGTTTGATTTTAATTAATAGATATTCTATTAGTTGGATGCTCTGTTTCTCATATGTTGGGTTAAATGTTGAATATGATCAAGAATAATATGGTATTGGTAATTATCTAAGAAGATCCAAAAATAATGATTATTGTATTATTGTAGCTTTTAGAATCACACTATTTTTATCAACAAAGTGTTTAAGATACTACATTAATGATGATCTATTGATCTGGTGATATAGGATGGATGTAGATGATATAAACATAGGGAAATTTAGAACTTCAGTATCAAAATAAAAAGAGATGAGATACTGAAAGTATTAGACTCTCCTTTAATCTTAGAAGGGATCAATATTAATATTTTTCCATCATAGTAGACACAAATCCATTGTAGCAAGTTATTATTATTAATATATTGGAAATGAGTCTATCTCAGGGATGAAGGTTCATTATTGAGTATGCTATTTTTGATGATTGGGCATGGTTAAGTGCTTGAATTATCATACATAATTCTAGATAACAAAATAGCCAGTTTGGGCCTAGCTATCTTATGGCCGATAACTAAGCTTGGAGCCCACCATACGATGAATTTTTGTAATGGACCATTCTAGGTTTCCTATAGTTAAGAGATATTAACTCGTGGTGATCCTTCATTTATATCATTGAGATTGAATGTCTACATACATTAACTACCTAGGCTATCATTTGTGGCTATTGATAGAGAGGAACTTGATGAAGAACATACATATAGATTCAAGTAATTCACTTGGTATAGGGTGGCATTGTTTGGTAATTGTATTTATATTACCTTTGTTTGTTTTATATAGAACATCAAACATGGTGGCACAAGTTTTGTATGTCCTTTCCTTTGGGGTATATCTATGAATAGAGGATAACTCTACGTATAGGTATAGCCAATAACAATAAGTCTTGTAGTTTATATGTTATATTGAAGATCATTTGGTAGGTAATCATTAAAACTTTGAAGGATATGAATAAGATGATGGGTAGTAGATTACAAAGAGTCAAAAAAAGGAATTGTGTCTTACATGTGGCAAAGGTGGTTAAACTATTTATGGCCTTTAAAATGGAATCTTTACCGATGAAGATGAAGAAGAAGATAAAGATACATATAGGAAGATAATGAATCAAAGAAAAAATAGATATAATTACAAATTCTTTATTGAGAATAGGACATGAAGAAAATAGATGAAGGATATAGAGTAGCTACTTGTAGTAATTTGGTTAGGAGAATGGGATAAGATCTAGATAGGTATATTTATATTTCCTGATTTTTCTTCTTATACATGAATAAATTTTCACCAATGCATCTAGAAGTTAGAAGAAGTAGAAATATCTAATTTCTCTTTCTTCCTAGTTTGTCTAATCAAATTGTACATTGATTTTATTTATTTGTAATCTTATTATGGATAGGAGATCCCTTAGCTTTCTTTCTATCTTCTTTTCTCTTGATCTGACCTTCAAGTATGGGAGAAGTTGGGACTATCTACACCCACATAGGCTCCCATCCTTGAATGTATGACCACAGTGAACATTGACTCTTTCTCCCTCTATATTTAATGATGCAATAATGAATATGACTTTGTTGGTGGGAATCTTCATAATATGCGAAGTTATATCATCTATTTATTATTTTGAATTATATGACTAGAGATTTGTTATAGAGTGCATGATACATTATACCAAATGGAATGTAATTATATTTGACATGACATTACCACATTGGGCATTTTCTATTATTCTCAACATTTCCTGATTATTGATGTTTGGTATCATATTACAAATGGGTAATTTGGTTTGGTTAGTATAATATGTGTGGGATGGGTAATAGGCAATAGCCTTACTGTCTTATCCTTTCCCAGTCTTGTATAACTTTTGTATTTAGCTTCATGATAATTGGTCGATATGAAAGGGCAACAAGTTTTGGTTATTCATCTAGTTTAAAGGGATAATGCAACAACAAGTTATTGTATCTAGATCTCTATGATGAAAATGTAATGAAATTATTGTTATATTCTCATAAATTTGAGAATGGTAACTTTCCAGTTGTGGGTTTTATGGACTTAATTCTAAAATGATGTGCAGGCAATGATCAATCTTTGTGATATCGGATGAGCTCTTAGTAGCAAGTGTGTTTAGATGGTGTAGAGGGTATCTAGAGAGCTTTTTCTAGTATTTTGTATCTAATTGAATAGAGGTAAAATGGAATCACCACTATTCAGATGTAAAGGGGGAAATATGAGATCTATTCTCAAAACCCAAATTCCCCAAAGAAGAGATCCAATTTGATCAACCACAAGGTTAATACACAATTGAATCAATTTTGTGAAGAATATGGAAGAGAGAGAGTAAATTCAATATTTCCCTATGGAGGTGGATTATGTTTGGAAATCTAAAATAATTGAAATACAAATACTAACCTCAAATTAGGGCAGATCTGGAAAATGTTGAATTCTAATGTCTGTGAACACTTTCAAGAAAATTTGAAACTTGTCTTGGATTGGAAATGTCAAGATAGAGAAAACCCAGAAATCTTTCTCCAAGATGGCTCAGCTCAGGTTTGACCCTCATAAAAGGTCAAATACTACATTCTTTATTTGAAATCCGATTCGAATTCTGTTCCAAGATCTCAAAAGTTTGCCGAAAAGGGTATCCAAATTCATTCTCAGATCCAAAATTTTGCACCTGTATCTGCATGAAAATGGGGGTTTTTGTTGTATGGGGGGTTTGCCTTGGTCAAACCCCAGTTTAAGAATTAACCTTGAAATTGAATTGAAATGTAGTATGCATAAACAAAGTAATTGAAACAAATCACCTCGCTTATGTTGAAGTCCTTGTAGAGGATTCGAATCCTCAAATCCATAAGTAGGAGTGCTTCAATGGATGTAGGATGAATGTAGAATGTCTCCAAACAATGGCATTTGATCTTCAACACCAATCTTGACTTGATCTTTGCATATGAGAAGGCTTGAATGAATGTGGAAGGATGGATCATCAAAGGGGGCTCCAAAGAGATTGAATCCTTCAATAGCTAACAATGGATCTCCTTGATGGATGAATGCTTGAACACTTGAATGGTTGAAGACTTTCTTGAATTCACTTGAGAGCTCTAGATGCTTGATTGCCAAACTTGATGATGAAAATGAGAGAGGAAAGCCTCCTTTTATAGATAACTAGGGCATAATCCTCTAGAGGGGCCACCTTGGAGAATTAAATCCCAATTAGGTCCTAACCTTTAGAAAATATACCTAGATTAAATGCAATTTAAGGATTTACCATCTCAAAACCCGAAATGATTAAGCTGGAGGTGGGAAACTAAATATCCCGAAGGCTCGAAGCCCAAAAATTTTGGAAATTAGAATTTGGAGAAAGGGGTCAAAATCAAGTTTGGACCTAACCTAGTCAGGTTCGAGCTTGACCCTGACCTAGTCAGATTTGACCTTGACCCTGACCTAGTCAGGTTTGACCTTGAATCTGACCCTAGTCCTGGATTGGCTCAGAACCAAGTCAAGAGGTCCCGGGGATGCCTAGTAACCTAAAACTGATGCTAGAATAGGATAGAATGTCAAGGATAGACATAAAATCCTATGATTACTATGATGAAGGATAGGAGGATCTATTTTTGAATCCTACCTAGAAAATAGAGCCATGGAATAGGGAAATTCTGTAGAATCCTTAAGATCCTAACCCTAATTTCACCTAGAATGAAGAAATCAAGTGCAGGGAAGAAGTGGAAAGCTGGGAGAAAAGCCAAATACATGCAAAGACCTGATCAAGGAGCTTAACATGACCCCAAACCACCTACTTGGAGGGCTAAACGCTCTTATCATGGAAGTGCTTCCATTTTAAGACAATACACTAATGTATGAGTGGAGTGGCACATTTTTCTAACCTTTGTATGAATTAGTTGGGTTTCATACATGATATCTAGGATGTGACCCTTGTTGAACTTTAGACTAGTATTATTTGTATAAGATATTGGCAATATTCCATTTTGATGTAATCATGTTTAGTTTTAGGATTATTTGAGCTACAACTGTAGGTTTTCTTCCTAGTTATTTCCTCCCAGTATGCTCTCTTGAATTAGGACTATTATAAACTTAGTATAAATAAATAAATAATATAATATCTCATCTTCGACACCTTACCTATAAAAAAATTTGAGTGAATTATTGTTGGAAATTCTTTTTTTTGGTTGGGAAAGTTTATATTTTATTAATTTATAATGTGAAATTATACTTGTATCTGATCAAAATATTGCCCTCATTGGCACCGAATCATCCTTGACTACCCATATACATGCCTGCAACTTTAGATTTACATATACAAACACTTCTATTTTACCCTACATCACCCTACCCAAATTTACAATATTTCAAATATAAAACATATTTTATAGATATACAAAAATTGTAACACCCACCCCGATCCCTATCAAAATTGATCCCCTATACATGTTTTAGGCAAACCAAAACTCAAAGGTCTTTTACATACTAGGGCGTCCACCCTTGAAACCAAATTTTTTAGTCTTTTGTCACAAAATAAAATTAACATCAACATGAAAAGGGAAAATTTGAAGCATTCACAATCATGATACACCACCACCCTACATTAAACTTGTCCTTTTGTCATGCCCAAAAAAATTCAGTCAAAAACACAACCACAATTTTTTTTTTAAAACAACAACAAACATACATCCAGGACAACTAGATTACTCAAAGCCCTATGGCGTGAAGCTTAGGGATTGATAGCTCACTAGGGCGAGTCACCCAATGACACTTAAGGGATCATGAGGCAAGTGTTGGCGTGCCTCCATCCCTCACACGATGGAAGTCATTAAACGACGAGGGAATACTAGGAGATTCAAAGGGAATAAACTTTTCCCCATGTTCCCGCATTGAGCTAGGATAAAATCATCCTATCCCGATAAAACTTCAAGGGCATAAATAAAATAATGAATAAGGGGTTACGTTGAATTCTAGAGAGATACATAAAAATATAGGCATAGCATTGATAACTATATCCCCTAAAAATTTAATTACATTTATCAGTTTATAACCTTTAGAAAGAGTTCGTTAATAAAACTTGTATCTATATTTGTCATAAGATAGGTTTATCCCCATAAACAACTGCAACATTTATTAAGTTAACGTCACTCAATTAACTTCATAACGGTGCCTAAATCAACTCGGTTATACATTATAAATTGAATCAAAATAAAATAATTAATATTTAATAATTTATTTAACTATCGTATCTAGGCACAAGAGGTTAATTTCTTTAAAAGGAATAATTACATAATCTGATATTATTGATTTTAAATAAAAAACCTCTTAGAATTCTAGCGTATAATTAAACTAAGTAATAATCAATGTAAATGCCATGATTATCAAAATCTTAATCTCCAAATTTAATTAATGTATTAAGATATTCTAGATATTAGTAAATAAAATATCGTAAGGAACTATTACACCATAAAATAAGATGGATAAAATTTAAAGAATAAGAAATAGGAAAAGTGAATATATATATATATATATATATATATATATATATATATATATATATATATATATATATATATATATATATATATATATATATATATATATATATATATATATATATATATATATATATATATATATATATATATATATATATATATATATATATATATATATATATCCTAAAATTAGACTAGTTAATTCAAAACTTACTATTTAAAGGGCAACCCTAATACTAATGGTTTAATAAACACTAACATAACATGATGAATATTAAAATATAATATTGACTCCCCAAACTCTAATTTGAAATTAGGGTTGGGTGCCACTTTAAGACATAACTGAAACCCTAATCTCCACTATTATTCCCTTTCTCTTCTTTTTCTTATGGTTGCAGGTCTGTGGAAGGATTTGAGGATGAAGGGTTGCATCTCGCGCATAAGGGATCTCTTATGCCATGAGAGAGTCTCCTTTAACAAAAGACCCCCATGTGTAGGGTTCTAACAGTGAGTTGAATAGTGCATATGTGCAAGCATCTGTACTTGTGGCAAATGGTTCAGATCTGTTATATAGATCGTATTTAACTTGTTCAATCATTACTGTCATTTCAAATAGCAATAGCTATAGATTTATGCTTAAATATAATGATGTACCTGCTATCATTTTATACTTCAATGCTTTAAAATAAATTTTTTTATTGCAAATTATTTTGCTGGGCATTTGGAAGGGTTTGAAACCCTAAGGAAAAACTGCACCAGACGAACACAAAGTAACACATTGTATTTCATTTCATAAAACACTTTTTGAAGGGGAAATGGGGCTAACGCAATGTCACCCCACCGCTTGCCGCACGCGGCCTGGTCATGACAGTGGCCATTGCCGCAGCTCTAAGCCATGATAGTGCTTTGGCACTGCCATGACTTAGAGTCATGACAGCGTTGGCAAGCGCTCATAGCACCGAGGATAACACAGGGGTCTCGGCCCCAACTTGCAATACGATAATATTTTTTTTTTTTTTACTATTGTTAAGTTATGATAAATGCATAATATAATACCATATGTTATATGCTATACGATATTAATTGTATAGCATATAATATATGCTATTGTATTAAAAGATTTCACTGATATTACGATAAGTTAACAGGATGTTATTTATTATATGCTATACAATATATATATCATATAGTATATAATATATAATAACATAAACAAAATAAATCATATCATTATTTATTATATACTATACGGTATATATCGTATAGTATATTCTATATAATAATGAACACATGACATATTATATTATTATTTAATATATACTATATGGTGTATATCGTATAGTATATACTATATAATAAAATCACATGATATAATATATTATTATTTATTATATGTTATATGGTATTTCTCGCATAGTATATAATATATAATAATATATATTATATTATCATTGGTAATACGATGCTGAAATAATATAAAATTATTTATTATTTACTATACAAAATCTATTGTATAGTACATAATATATAATTATCACATTATAAATAGTTTTGTTTCATTTAATGAATACGCTGATTAATATCATGATGTATTTATACTATGTATTATACATTCTTGTTATGTATAACACATTCTTGTTATGTATAACATATAGCATGTATACGTTGTATCTTCCCATTTAATGTTACAAGTTTGCTAACAGTTAATGTGTACATTATATTTTCCATTTAATGTTACAGGTCTGCTAGCAATTCAAAGTTGTGGAATAATTACGCTCCCTTTTTAAAAGGGTAATGTATAACGTTATGCATGTTATGATATACATATTTTTATGTAAGATGTAACATGTATATGTATATTGTAAACATCATACCAGCATGGTAACACAAGGTTTGTTTACACAAGTATTGCTATCATTCTATTTACTGTCATAGTTATGTATACACGTTAGCCACATGCTAAATCGACATTTACTTTCTATAACCGTTGGGTTATATGGATACACATTAAAAGAGCTTTACATGTAATTTTGAATACAATAGAGAACTAGTTCAGTTCTGAAACATTCTAATGTAATATCACTTAGATCTACTCTATACATTTATGAATTTATCTCTTTCTAAATTAACTATTTCAGTTGACAGTTTGTAAGCATCTACTGAAGTGAAATACAAATCTTTAGCTTTAATATTGATTATGTATATTTCATTCAACTATAGCATATGAGCTTACAAGTTTCTTTTTCAACTTTAATAGAAGTTAATGAACATATTGAAAAAGTGTAAGTTTCCATACAACATTAATCATACTGTTCCATTGTAAGGAAATTCTTGCAATAAATCTGATTAACAATTTCAAATATAGGATCCTTTTTAGTTTCAATTTACAAATGCAAATAAAACAGAATACATAGAAATAACTTGAGAATTCTTTTAACAACATTTGAATCACATAACATAGGTACATAATCTTAGCTTTTCCAAACAAGGAAATCTAATAAATGAATAGCTTAGAATCTAATTTTTATACTTTTCTGTTCTTAGTATCTTACAATAATACAAATACTCAGAATTGATATAATAAGCAATTCCCAAATGCAGTTCTTTTCAACTTCTTTAGAGCAACTAAAATTGAACTAACATTCTCAGTCCATGTCAAATCTAACTGACATTTATACAAAGAACTGAATTTAACATTCAGATAATAAATACAGACTTTAGGATTGATCCAAGAGATCAATAAAATGGACATAAACTCCAAGAATAACTACTGGAATAGTCAATCAAATTTCCAGCTCATAAACAATACAACTTCTTGATATAAAGCACAATGTAATGGATCAAGAACTCACAACTAGATACACACTTGCACAATCTTTACAACCTTCAACTTTAACTTTAAGCTTCAACTGAGACTGCTTCTTCAAGCCAAGTAAGCATCTTGCAAACACAAAGCTTTCTTCACATGGCCGTGGAGGCTCACCTCCCAACCAAGGCCATTACATGGCCACCCCCAAGCTTGGGGAAATAGGGAATGGATGGGTGACAGTCATGCTCCACATACAAACACATTAATTCACAACTGAAACAAGACAAGCAAAAACACTCCCTTTCCAGGCTTTGCACAAAGGATTCAAATATTGAATCCACAAATGGGTGAAGGTGGGAGCTCCCGTTATGGAGACACCATTCTTATGGAAAAAACAACATTTTCACATATGTAACAAGCCTTCACAAGGCACTTCCAAACCAGCCTTCACAAGGCACTTCCAAAACAAACAGCTCAATCCTTGAGAAAAACAATCTCCTTATGTCTCCCATCATAATAAGAGGTTCTCATGGTGCCCATACACCATGCACTCAAACATAAGGGGTCCCAACTTAGGCCCTTCACCCCAAGTTCTCCTTCTTTCCTTCCAAGGATGAGGACTGAACTTGCACACCCAAAACAAGATACAATCCAAGAAGACAACAAAGATAAAAGACAAAATCTCAAAAGAAAACACACAACAAAGGTTAAACACAAGGAAACAGTTTACACACACATACATACTAGCACATCCATTAAAGCATATGAACAGAAATTACAAGATAGGTACCACTAACCTTCTTCTAAGCCAAGGCTGAATTGAAGAGATGATGGTGAGCTATTCCTTACACCAAACTTGCTGACCTTCTCCAAATTTTCCAGCCCAAAATTTCCTCTGGTTTTCCTCTCACTCTCCCAATCTAGCTTAGACCAAAAAAAATGAACAAGTGACTGCACTACTAAGTCCCTCTCCCCTAAAACCTTCCAACATTCTTCTCTCATCCCAAAACCAACTAGGTTTCTGAATTCTAGACAAAGTGACACTTCCCTTTACTCAAGGAATGAGATGAATTTCCACACAAGAAAAGATGAGACAACCTAGGAAGCATTACCCATTTTAGCACATATCAAAATTGGCCCATTAAGAGAGAC
The DNA here is from genome assembly GCA_027943335.1 of Chamaecyparis obtusa. Taxonomy (NCBI): domain Eukaryota; kingdom Viridiplantae; phylum Streptophyta; class Pinopsida; order Cupressales; family Cupressaceae; genus Chamaecyparis; species Chamaecyparis obtusa. The sequence continues at coordinate 1,600,237 of BSBK01003396.1, forward strand.
CAAATGGTGGCCTAGGAAGGTGGGAATAGAATAATTAAGCCCCTAGGCCCATGTGCTAGCCTTGGGGCACCCAAATCCAACCTAAACTACACCTTGGGTTTCCATAGAACCTCCCAAAAACCCCAGGTAACATTGCATCCGAAAATGAATTATTGGGAACATAAAACTTGGTTCCTCAACCCACCTACCTAGCTTAGGAAAACTCAAAACCAACTAAGGAGAGGGTGGGGTCCATGATCCACTCAAGCATGCCACATCACCACAATGGTGTCAAGTGATACCTCACATAATTACACATCACAATTACACTTGGCATGCTTAGTGGGCTGATTACATTTATATTTTCACAAAGAGAATTAATCATATATTTACAACATTATCAACCACATACACCCATGCATCACTTTGAATCAAAACACGTTACAATGAGGTCGTGCTCTTCTTAGAGCCAACCTTGGTTCCAACTGATAGCACTAAGATCCATTCCTGTTTCCCTGACTTATATCCATGGCCACATACCTGCACACTTGCTCAAATTATTAGTATCTCATGAATATATACAAAATTTAAAAAAAACATATATAAATAAAGCAGTGCAGGATCCATGATAACATACAAACACATACGTACTAGCAAACTATATTACACTATTTCATCACAATCTTGAAACAACATAAGTAATCCATTTTCATATACAACACATGTTACTTTAACTTAATTTCTACTTTCTCAATTAACCCTAATTCATTTGCATACTCAATTTGTAAGACAATCAGTATCCTACTCATTTCAAATTTTATTTCATAAGTCAATTTACATCAAAATGTAAGATTCAAAATTCAATGATCTTTCTATATCATATAATCAGGATCCACAAAATAAGATATACCTAACATCATCATCTACATATTCATATAAAAATCATCACATAAAGCCAAAGATATGAAATCACTATAAGAGTAATTCTAATGTATATGAATGGTGGAACATCGAGTCCTGACAATTCAACTTACAACAAGTTCACCTCTCGACCTGATATAAACCTAAATGGTCATTTATGCAAGCATACATATCCAATTGAAACATCTCACATTTTAAAATGTGCATTTCTACCTACACGATTCATGACTCTGCACACCATTCCTACTACATTTATCTACGAGAAATTACATACATAAGGAAGCAACATTTAACTTTGTTAAAATATACATCTTGTCTTATTATTATTTAATGTGCCTTACTCCAATACTATTAACTCAAAATAGGTGCTCCATTGCGCTAACATAAAATCAAATGAATACAATTAACCCTATTGAAAACATAGGGCATCCTAGAATCGTAAACACATGCACAAAGTAGCAAGACAAAGAGTACATCACAATATCGACTATTTGATCACTTAATAACATCAATAACAATTCAATAACACATATAATGTCCCCAAGCCACTCAAGGCATCATAAATATGTTCTAAAATCAGATCCTACTAGAGGTACATCCTTACATGGGACCAATAAGATCTTACTCAACGAGTGTGAAGGTCAAAATAACACTATTAGGATGCTTGTGATAAGAGTCAAACGATGGAGGCACTACACCTTCATCTTGATCTCCACCTTGATCAAGGCCATTGTTGCTCCTTCCTTAGTGTCATGCATCGTGTCCACCTTGACCTCCACTTATAATGTGCCTTCTTCCTTGACCCCATCCTTGGCCATGAACCCATCCTCATGAACCTCTTCTTCCCATCTCATTTCCACTATCCTCACATCCCTGTCCAATGAAATTTCCTAGACCAATTCCCCTCCAATATTTCACCAATTTGAACTTGAGGGTGCTCTTGTCAAACTTGTCCTTGTTCAACCTTGATTGAATTACCTTTTTCCAATCAATGGTGTAATCTAAAATCACCATCCACATCCTCCTTGCGTTAAATTTCCTCAACTCTCTATTCTTACCAGCCGACCACAGTAGAAAGGGAGGAATGTATCTAGGAAAACCAGGCATATGTAACCAATCACCAATCTTTGTGTTGAAACCCCTTCCAGGTTTGACATACTAGAGTAGGACATCAAGGCCTTGCCTCCATTATGATTTTACACATATTTTGACAACCCTCTTCTCTTCTTCAACCTTTCCAACTTCAAGCCCCCGAGCATAGAACATGGAGGATATGCTTGTCTTGGTGCAATATTTTTAGTTTGAAATCAAGTAGTAGATATCCAATGGTCCCCTCACCGCAATCATAAAGAATAGATCATCTATGGTAAACACAATATTCATACGCTCATTAGAGATCCTGCTCTAGAAAGATATTTTCTGCTTGGTTGCCTTGAAACTGAAATTGGCTTCCATTGCACTATGATCTTCTCCCCCTTCACGACCATTAAAATAAATGACAACTTGCCATTACTCTTCACCTTTTCTATACACCAACCATAGGTAGAGCGAGAATTTACTCTTTGTACCTTGGATATTTGCAAATCCTTTGCTATCATACTCACATTTATGGCATGTCCCTTCCCAACAGCCTTCACTGCAATTGGAAAAACATGCCACCCAAATCACCAACCTTGAGGTTACATCAATACCACCTCACAATACCTCATGGGGTCATATCAACTACCACCTTGGATAGGGAGTCGACAAAGGTATTACATTCCCTATAAATATGAGAAATTCTGAAGTTGCAAAAAATCAACAATTTCTTCCAAATAATTAAAATAATTTTATCAATTTTCCAAACATGGGATCTTCCATTGGCGATGACATTGACTATTATTTTACGAGTTACCTTCAAGGTGTAACTGCTCCACCTGGATTCATTTTGCCATCTCAAATGCCAAAAGGGCCACTTCCACATCTACTTCATTGGTGGTGCCATCTACCAATTTTTTGATTTAATTGCCAAAATATTGCCTATGGTATCTCTCGCCACACACCCTACACCTAAAGGCTCTAAGTAACCCTTTTGATATTCTATAAAAGTTTATTTTGACCCATCCTTCATCAAGTTTTACCCAATCCACACCATCCCTCTTTTGTGTGATAGGATCAACCCTTTGTTGCCCATTAACAATCCTATTGTTGGAAATTCTTGTTTTGCATCCCTGAATGCATAATTGATATCCTCAATAATTACTCTTCAAATTCCATGACATTATTGATAAGGGTCATACCTTTTAAAATATTCTCGAATATGATGTAGTAACTCGAGCCATGAGGTGTTAGAAATTTTATCTTCATGATTATGTGTTTTATATTGTTGTATTTTAGTATACTTCATATGTTCATATTCTTATGTTAGAAGATTCATGATTTATGTTTAAACTTAATTATGAATAGCTAGAGTTGTTAAGGGAGAGTGGCTCTTAATAGGGGCAAAAGTCCTAAAGATGCTACCGGGGCAACCCATTGGGGAGCTAGTAAATAAGTGATAACTTAATTAATGAACTAGGAGGGATGAGATAATACACAATAAATAAGATAATGCAGTGCCCTGCCCATGTTCTTGAGTGCTTGTATAGACTGAGGATGGGATCGAGAAAGCTTCATACCATTTGTTGGATATTAATCTAGCAAGTCAAATCTCCTTGTTTTTATGAAAGGATTATTTGGTTTCACAAGATCCATCCCTTCGAGCTATGAAATGACACTCTTCCCTTTATGTTCACTTAGAATCTTGTCTCGTGTATGTAGAGTAGAGACCTATGATACTATTCTATTTTGGTCACATTTCTTTTGGTTATTATTTATGTGTTTAGCCCTCATTGTTATTTATTGCATGTGGTCTTATGGGCAAGTATATGAGCATTGGAATGTATTTTAGTTTTTGTCCTTTTCTTTAGTGTTTCAGTGTTGCATTACATTTATGTTCTTGTTAAGCTTTGTATAAATTTTGCTAAGCTTTCACACCTAAATAATTGAAATTGTATAAATGATAGTTGGATTCTCCTTGTGTAGATTGATGCAATCATTTAGAAGATAGTTGGTGATTAGGGTATTATGTTATTTATCTTTATTCAATGAAAGGATAATGTGAAGACACTTACTTGATGTTTGAAAGTACTTAGTTGGTAATGATAATTTTTAAGATATTTCCTTGTTATGAAACATATTGATCATAAGTAGTTAATGTTGCATATTAGCAACATTAGGGAACTTTAGAGAACATGGATAATCGTGTGTGTATCTTCCACTTGTTCATGTTCATCATTTCATGTATAATGTAATTTAATGTTGTTATGTTCTAAGTTTATTTTTTAATAAATTTTGATAATTATGTTATATTAGATGATAGTTCTCTGGCGTTCCTAATGGGGCGTTACATACATGATTATAAAAAAGACATATATTTTCAAATCCATTGGTGGAGTTCAATGCCCAGGTTGGCCCTACCTAAGGACAAGGGGAAGTACCTTGCAACCGAGTAGACGTTTCTTGTTTATACTGTTGTGTTTGAGTATATTAGAATGATGTATGCTAGGTGGGTTTGTGGTAGTTTATGAGAACACCATTTTGTTCTTTGGCGTGATCATTTTGATCCTATGGTTTCTACAAATACTTAGATGTAACCTCTTTTTTTGATATAATATATTGGGAGCTGCCCAACACACAACCTTTTACTTACAAAAAAACCAATTTTTATAATATTATATAGATGTTGTTTAAGAGTTATTACTAGTGCATAAACAATTAACTAAGTGAAATTTTAACTCAAAAATCTCTTGATAAATAATTCTAAACTTTCATTTTTCATAATATTTTACGAATGCTTTTGTCATAGTTCTAATGAGCATGACAATGATTTTATATCATTCTTATTATTAGGAAAGGAAAGAAAGAAAATATCCTTTTAAAGTCCACGCCAACCATGTGTTTTTTGGTGGGAGACACTTAACTGTACTACAAATGAGTTGTACATACCCTATCCCACATGATATTTGAACTCGTGACATCTCTTCAAGAGCACAAGCTCTCCACCACTAGGCCAACTCAAACTATACTTGTGAAGTGCACTATTAATAATTCAAATGTAATCAAACACACTCATTTATATTGAATTTATTTGCACTTCATAATTTATTAAAAGATAATTAAATAACTAAAGTCCTTAAAAATTAAATATATATAAATTATTAAAATGATTGAAACATAAAACCACTATTTATATATTTATTCATCTAGATTACATTTTTCATTTTAAAGTCATACTATCAAATTTTTATTATTATTTATAAATATTACATAATTTCACACTACTAAATATTGTCACATATTTTGCTTAGATTTTTAAAATATAAATATACTAATTTTTAAAAACCTCATTAAAATTTCTACCATTATCTGCACCTACCTATAAAATTCACAAGAACCTGATAAGAAAAGCCCTCTAGTCTTAATAGCCCTGAGAATAAAGAGCTCCTAAATTTTTAGAACAACCGTTTAAATCGTATTGCCTAATACGTATACATCACGCCATAAATGGCCGCGTTTTGTTTAGGAAATCCGATCGTGTCATTTTCACTAGGTAGGCGAGAGCATCTGTGATGGGGACATCCTTATATCGAGGCGTCGTGACCAGAATAATGCGGATTCCCTCAATCTTTCTTTCTTCATTCTTACAGCACTGTCATTTTTTTTTGTCCTCTGCGGCATTTATTATATTCTCCCTTTTGGGGTTGATGGTTGCGTAGCATTTCCGCCGTGAGGAAAAGTGGGAACAGAAGCACGAGCATGGAGACATCGAGGCGAGCTATCCACGCTGGGTCTTGGTACACTGATAATGGTATTCAATTTTCATTCCATCTAATTCAACATTTCTTTCCTTCTCAACATAACTGGATACAACTCTAATCATTTTTTGAGCTAAGATGTTTGTTTATCAGTTTTTGCTTTGGCATAGTATTAAAATATCAAAATTACTGGGAGCTAACAACCAGCCTTCATCCTTAATTTGAACTTCTGGGGAGTCAAACTTAATGGGGTATTTGAGAGAAAACAATCTTCACGAGTCTGTGTCCCATGAAAAGTTCTGTTAATTTCACCTAAAACTTGCATCTTGATTCATCTTTTATTTCTCACTTTCTGGAAATTGAACCCTTTTTTGAGCCAGCAGGTTTAACTATTTAGTATCAGGGTTAAGTCTTTATTTTGATTTTGTTCTGTCATAATTGTTTCTATAGCCTACCGGGTCCGGTTAATTAAGTTTTCCATTGCCTGAAAAATATCTTTTAATTCCAAACAATATTTGAGACAAGTTGATACATCATCTACGCAACTATTTTGTGTTATATCTGCTCCGTCATTGTTATAGTCTATATTATTCTGAAGCTTTTTGACAAGGCTGTATCACAAATTTGATCTATTTTCATATTTACTACATTAGACATTGTATGGTGTGAATCTAGAAGCAAATTATGAGCTTCTTGTATTCATATAAATATTTTATTCTAGGCACCTAAATTGTAATATCTTGACACATTAACTGCTTGAAGTTTTTTTTACTAGTCTTGGCTTAGCTTAATTTATGAATTATGCAAATGTTAAAATGTTGATGCCTTGAACTTTTGCAGCCACATCTAATGAAGCCCTAACTGATGCCTTGAACTTTAGCCTTCTGCCTCCTCTTATGCCATCACATCTGTTGCTTATTCTGACTCTTCTTTGTCAATATCAACAATCTCATCCTCGGAGAAGAGGGGCTCCACGTCCGCATCATCAGTGATCCAATTTGAATATTTGACCATGTCATTAGGATCAACGACATTGTGTGTCTCTCCCCTCCATCTTTTGGGTTTGCAAACAAGAATTGTACCATACAAAAACAAGGTCATTTAGGCACCTTTGAGTCAACCAAGAACCTGTTGCACTTCTTGGTGTGAATAGCTTCAAATGTGCTTGAATTGCACTCACCACAAAAGTGCTATAAGGCTGACACAAAATATGGATGACAAGCTTTTGAAGATTAGGTGTTTTTGCACCATAATATTCCCACCACAAGTCTACAAGGAAAAAAACTATAACAAAGAAATTATGTTAATGTTTATAGATGACCAAAAGCAAGTCAATAGGACTGGAAGATATATTAGTTAGCAATAGATGTTAATGTTATTTTAGCTATGATGGGATTCCTTCAGGCCGACATAGATAACATAAAGGTTGTGATAATATAATTATTATAGTGATAATAACTATATTATATATAATTATATTGTATTGATAATTTATAATTATTATATTGATAATAATTATATTATATAATAATATAATAGTTATTGTATCATATAATATTATCATGTTAAGGGAAGAGTGGTGACTCTTGGTGAAGGGGCACCACTGATGAGTATAAAGGAGGATTAAATCTTCCTCACTAATAATTTCATCTACCCACAACCTGCAGACAATTGGAAAAACAACATGGTATCAGAGCATATTCGATCTTGTGCATGTTCTTTCATAAAAAAGTGGCTTTGACTCATAAATGTTGAAATTCGACTATTCCTTTCTGATCGGCACCCTTTCAACTCAAAGGTCAACTTCATCAACCATGGAAAGGTCCACGATTACTTGGTGTAGATCCATATTGGGTGATTGGCTTCAACAACTATAAATGTGAGGTGTGTTTTATTGCTCAAATTGATTTGCATATCCGCAGTGGCGGTATTGGGTAGTGTGGCAGATTGACGGTCCTATTTACAGTGGCCATTGTTGTTGTTAGTGACTGTGTTCTGCTCACCTTTGTCTGATCACAAAACCAAAGGCCTGGTATCACATTCTTTGGTGATGGCTTCATATTTGATCATGGTGGTTTTCGTTTGTTGATCGGGTCCTCTCTTAAACTAATCGGGTGATTGTTTTGGCCCGTGTGACTGGCGATTGTGTGCTTGACATTATGTTGATGTTTGGTAGCTTCAGTCGGATAAACCTATGAAACAATACTATTGTGTGTGTATATATATATATATATATATATATACATATATATATATATATTTATTATATATGAGATACAATTTATATATACATAAATTTATATCTCTATATATTCATTATATATGAGATATAAATTTATGTATATCTAAAGTATTATTGTGTTAGAGAAATTAAGATAATAAGACTATAGAAATGCTATATATATATATGTCATTATATAAATTAAAAGAGTATGTGTTAACGAATAGACATGTCCCATGAAGGGACATGTCTATCCATGTCTCATCCACAATATAAATAAGAGAGATTGCTGCCTTTGAAAAACACATACAATCAGGAGTGCTATTACATTTGCAGTGATCCTCACAAAATCAACACATTATATATTTAGTCGGCTCTCATTTTTTGCCAGCCCTTCTTACCACTGGCAGAACAGTAGATCGGGGCTTTATGATTTGCATTTTTTTAATTGGTGCCTTTACCAATAGTCATTGACCTTTGTATTTGTGTGGAGGGCACATATCTTCTTCTTTACTGGATGAGCTTGGTCAGATTAATGCCAAAATTCTCTATGGAATTCATATTTGTAGCGGTCACATTATACTCTTAGGTGCATGTTCTTTGTTGACAGTGGATATTGTCCGGAGAGAGAGCGAGGCCTTTTTGCAGCGCTGGATTTGCTGTTATACAGAGTGGAGCTTGTACGAGTCGCTGATAGAAAAAATCAAAGAGTGGTCAGCCAAGGATGCAACGTTTTGCATTAATTGGAATCACAGAGAAGATGGGGAGGGGCAGGGTGGCTCTCATTCTTTGTCTCTGCTATTCAGAGGCGCCAGTGATAGACTAGACAATGCGTGAACAGATATGTCTTATAGCAGAAGAGAAAGGCAAGGCAAGGTGGAGCCTCTTGAGGCTTTCCGCGAGCTTTAGGTAGCACTCGAGGGCTCGCCTTCTCATTCTATCGAGACCATCACTAAAGCAATTGAATATCTCTCTTGTCTTCTCTTTTAATGTTCATCTCCACTGATCTCTTTCTTGATGTCAAGCCCCATGCTGGTGAGAAATGTTGCTCTGGTGGGACACATCCAAAACGGCAAGACCTGTTAATAATTATAGCATTTCGGCTAAGATCAAATTGGACATTAATTATACCCTTGCTAACTTGTGCAATTTTATAATAATAATAATATTATTATAAAATGCAAGTAATTAAATATATATTGTGTTAATTGATTAAGGGCCCATAACTAGGCCAAGTCGGCCCTCTTGGAAGGGTGACAAAATCAATATCATACACATATATATGATGGATCGATTTTGGGAAAGAGATCATCAAAAACATAATGTGTATCTCTCTTCCTAAAATCAGAGACAAGCGAAATATTATTCCTCTTCTTGAAGCGAATTTGTCTTGGTTCTTAGAGCAGCGTTTTAGGAGAATAAATTGTGCAGATTGGAGTATGACCTAGGGCTGGAATTCGGACCTGTTGTAGCAGCATCCAGTCATCTCATTAAAGGCAGATCCACATTGGATTTCAAGCAAGTTGGAGAACACATCAGGTACCTTCCTTCCATCTTTTTCTATGTTAACTTGTTTCAATTTTAAAGGCCATTTATAGATTGTTCTTTTCCTTGCATTAATCTGAAAATCTTAACATGGTATCAGAGCCTAGGTAGAGTAAAAGATCATATTCAGATTATTAGGAAAAACAGTCTCAAACTTTTAAGATTTGAAACATGGAGTATTCAGCCCTATATTCAGCCTTGTCTACCCAAACCTCAAATAAATACTCTTGGGTTATTGATAGTGGAGCTTCAAGGCATATCACTGGGTTCTGGGAAAACTTTGATACATTTTCAGAAAACATTAAGGAAGAAGTTACCATAGGAGATGACACCTCATATCCAACTATGGGTTTTGGGAATTGCAACATTCAAATGAAGTTCGGCATATCCTTGCAACTATCTCGAGTCCTATATGTTCCGGGCATAAAGAGAAACCTTGTTTCAATACCAGCACTTGAGGATAAGGGTTATAAGATTGATTTTATGGATGGGAAAGTCTTGGCATGGACGAAAAATTCAACATTAAAACAAGCATACACCATAGGACTAAGACATGAGTGTCTTTATATACTTGATACTATTTCATCTCAAGCCTTAATGGTTGAAACAATTAACTCAAGTGATTTATGGCATAGAAGGCTAGGGCATCTAAATTTCCAAACATTATCTTCTATGGATAAAGTTGTAGTAGGCTTCCCTCATTTATCTCCTAGACATGAAGGAGTATGCAAAGGATGTGCATTAGGGAAAAATATCAAATCCTCTTTCCCTAGTAGTGAAAGCAAGACTAAGGAAATATTGGAAATAGTTCATTCTGATCTTTGTGGACCCATGTCTGTACCATCTATTGGTGGATATCTTTATTACATCATCTTTGTAGATGACTTTTCTAGAAAGACTTGGATATATTTTCTTAAGAACAAGGAATCCATCGATGTTCTCAACAAATTCAAAGAGTTCAAAGCTTTAATAGAGAATCTTACAAACAAGAGGGTAAAGATTCTTAGAATGGATAATGGTGGAGAATACATTTCTGAAACCTTTAGCACCTTTTGTATAGAATCAAGGATTAAGAGGGAGTTCACTGTTCCTTACAACCCTCAACAAAAGGGAATCGCTGAAAGGAAGAATAGAACCATAATTGAAGCAGCAAGGGCTATGTTACATGATCAAAATCTTCATACTTCACTATGGGCTGAGGCATCCAACACTGCGGTTTACATTCAAAATAGATGTCCTCATTCAACATTGAACAATAAGACTCCTGAAGAGGCGTTTAGTGGAAACAAACCTGATGTGAGTCATCTTAGGATATTTGGTTGTCTTGTGTATTTTCATGTTCCAAAAGAAAAGAGAACAAAATTGGAACCTTTAGGAAAGAAGGGAATATTTGTGGGATATAGTGAATCTGCCAAGGCATATAGGATATATGTTCTAGGGCAAAGACATATTGAGTTGAGCAGATAAGTCATATTTGAAGAGGACCTTATATTCTCTATCTCTAAAGATATAGCATGTGATGAATTAATTCAATCCAACCCTCTTGAGAATCAGAGGGAGTATCATGATGTTATTGAACATGATCCAATAAGTGAACCTAGCACTTCCATCTACAAGAAAAGACCATTGCGGGCCACCAAAATGTTGGAAGATGCAAACAACTTTGCAACTCCAGTTGGAACTTTCAGGGGAAGTAAAAGACCTAAGAAATATTCTAACTATGTTGCATTTATGAGTGAGATTATAGATTCCGAACCTTCTTCTGTTTGTGAAGCACTTAAAATTTAGGCTTGGAAAGAAGCAATGTTAGAAGAATATGGATCCATAATGAAGAACGATGTATGGGATATTGTTCCCAGACCCAAGAACAAATCCGTGGTATCATCAAAATGCATATTCAAGATTAAACATGTTGCAGATGGTAGTATTGAGAAACATAAAGCCATATTTGTAGCCAGAGGATTCACTCAAAAGGAAGGAATAGATTATGAGGAGACCTTTGCTCCTGTTGCTCGATATTCCTCAGTTAGGGCAATAATTGCAATTGCAGCTTCCAAAGGTTGGAAGATCCATCAAATGGATGTTAAAACTGCACTTCTTAATGGAGAAATTGAAGAGGAAGTGTATATAGAGCAACTTGAAGGATTTGTTACAAAGGATCAACAATCTTATGTGTGCAAGCTTAAGAAAGCTTTATATGGGCTCAAACAAGCTCCTCGAGCTTGGTATGAAAGGATTGATCGCTATCTTCTAAATCTGGGATTTTCAAAGAACGATGTAGATCCTAATCTCTATTTTAAGATATTAGATGGAGACTTATTGATATTAGTGCTGTACGTAGATGATCTCCTAATCACAGGAGAAGAATACCTTATAGCAAATTGCAAGCAAAACCTTGCAAAAGAATTTGAAATGAAGGATCTAGGCCTTCTTCATTATTTTCTTGGTTTAGAAGTGTGGCAACAATCTCTTGGGATTATTGTGAATCAAGGGAAATATACTGTTGATATTTTAAAGAGATTTGGTATGATGGATTGTAAATCAATGTCCACACCTATGGAAACCAACCTTCTCAAGTTAAGAGAAGCCATGGCTAGTTCTGAGGCAACAAATGCTAGTTTATACTGTCAGATCATTGGATCTCTTATGTATCTAGTTACACTAGGCCTGATATCTGCTATGCTGTAACTGTTCTAAGTCAGTTTATGGTAGAACCTAAACAATTGCATATGAGTGCAGCTGAGCATATTTTGAGATATCTTCGTGGGACCATTGAGTATGGTCTATTATACAAAAATGTAAAACTGGATCTTCATGGCTTTACAAATTTAGATTGGGCAGGATGCATTACAGACCGGAAGAGTACATCCGGATGTTGTTTTAGCTTGGGATCAGCTATGATAAACAAAACTCCGTTGCTCAGAGTTCAACGGAAGTAGAGTATATTGCAGCTTCTCTTGGTGCTAGAGAAGCAGTTTGGTTAAGGAAACTCATAGTGGGATTATTTGGACAACCTATGGAATCTATTGTTATTTATTGTGACAATCAGAGTTGCATTAAACTTGCCATCAACCTTGTGTTCCATAATAGGTCCAAACATATTGAGATTCCTTATCACTATGTCAGGGACATGATGGAAAGAAAGGCCATTCAATTGGAATATGTATGTACTGATGAACAAACTGCAGATATTCTCACCAAACCTTTAGCAAAGGGCAAGCTTGAACATTTTAGGAATAAACTTGGCTTGGTGAAAATATGAGTTTGTTGTACTAACATTTCTTTTATATTTTATAGAATTCATTATGGTAAAGTTATATATGAGTTCATTTATGCTTGCATGTGGATTGTGGCAGTTCACATTTATATTTTGATGAATATCATAGAGTTGATATTTCTTGGATCAGGGATCCACATTTGAGTATTGGTGATATCATGGACTTGATGTCGGGAGATCATTACTCCGAGCACTTGGTGAATATCATGGACTTGATATTTGTTAGACCAATGCTCGATGATATCATGGATTTGATATCTCTTGGATCAGGGATCCACATTTGAGCATATGGTGGGCATAATGGACTTGATGTCTAGAGGCCATTGCTCTGAGCTTTTGGTGAATATCATGGACTTGATATTCGTTAGACCAATGCTCTTGATACCGTGGATTTGATATCTATTGAGTCAAGGTGACTCTTGGTTAACATCATGGAGTTGATGTTACTGTATATTTGAGAATTTGGTAATATTATGTTATCATGAATTTCATGGACTTGATATTCTTGTGGAGTTGATCAATCCACAAATCGGAAAGATAACGTTATGGAGCCAAATTATAATATACAAATGAATTTGTGGTAGATAGGATCTACCTTCATAGATATGGAATCTATGACATCTCAAGATAGGGTATTCGAGATGGTTATGTTTTTGTTTTCACTATCAAGGATGATAGTTAAGGGTGTGTCTTGGTATAGATGGGATCTATAGTTTGATCTTACCCTCAAGACTAAGAGGGAGTGTTAATAATTATAGCCTTTCGGCTAAGATCAAATTGGACATTAATTATACCCTTGCTAACTTGTGCGATTTTATAATAAAAATAATATTATTATAAAATGCAAGTAATTAAATATATATTGTGTTAATTGATTAAGGGCCCATAACAAGGCCAAGTCGGCCCTCTTGGAAGAGTGACAAAATCAATATCATACACATATATATGATGGATCGATTTTGGGAAAGAGATCATCAAAAACATAACGTGTATCTCTCTTCCTAAAATCAGGGACAAGCGAAATATTATTCCTCTTCTTGAAGCGAATTTGTCTTGGTTCTTAGAGCAGTGTTTTAGGAGAATAAATTGTGTAGATTGGAGTACGACCTAGGGTTGGAATTCGGACCTGTTGTAGCAGCATCTAGTCATCTCATTAAAGGCAGATCCACATTGGATTTCGAGCAAGTTGGAAAACAAATCGGGTACCTTCCTTCTATCTTTTTCTATGTTAACTTGTTTCAATTTTAAAGGCCATCTATAGATTGTTCTTTTCCTTGCAGTGCTGGATTTGCTGTTATACAGAGTGGAGCTCGTATGAGTCGCTGATAGAAAAAATTGAAGAGTGGTCAGCCGAGGATGTAACGTTTTGCATTAATTTGAATCATAGAGAAGATGAGGAGGGGCAGGGTGGCTCTCATTGTTTGTCTCCGCTATTCAGAGGCGCCAGTGATAGACTAGACAATGCGTGAACATATATGTCTTATAGCAGAAGAGAAAGGCAAGGCAAGGTGGAGCCTCTTGAGGCTTTCCGTGAGCTTCAGGAAGTGCTCGAGGGCTCACCTTCTCATTCTATTGAGACCATCACTAAAGCAATTGAATATCTTTCTCGTCTTCTCTTTTAACGTTCATCTCCACTAATCTCTTTCTTGATGTCAAGCCCCATGCTGGTGAGAAATGTTGCTCTGGTGGGACACATCTAGAACGGCAAGACCATGTTCATGGACATGCTGGTCGAGCAGGCCCATCACATTTCTACTTTTGAAGTTCATACCGAGGTACATCGACACCCATGGTTGACGAGCAGAAGCGCCAGATTTGTATCAAGGCAGTTTCAATGTTGCTTGTTTTGGAAGACAGTAACGCCTTATCCTGCCTCTTCAATGTCATGGATTCCCTTGACCATGTTAACTTTTTCGATGAAATGACAGCCACTCTTGCGCTTGCTGATGACATTGTGCTAGTTGTCAATACCGCGAAGGGTGTCACAGATGGATCGAGGAGCCAAAGGATGATGAGAGTCTCTTGGATCAAGATATCTTCCATGATTGGGACCATGTGAGTAGGGTGTGCCTTTGTGACAAAGGGAGCAGCTAGAGGATCTTCTTCAGGTAACTTCCAAGGATCATGGTCATATTGGTTCAGAGGGAGTCTAACAAACCTATAGAGGCAACCTTGGATGAGAAGGTCAATTGTTTTATGTTAGTACTTGGAGCTTCAGAGGGAGTCACATCATCATAAAAATCCCTTGTAGTGTATGTTTCTCTGAGACAGAGAAATATGAGGTGAAGGCCCTTGTTAATGCATCTTTCTCTGTGAGAGAAATTTGAGGTGTAAGCCCTTATTAATGCATTATTCTTTGTGAGAGAGAAGTTTGAAATGTCAGCCCTCGTAGCATTCTTCTCTGCGAGAGAAATTTGAGGTATTATCCCTCTCTCCACCCTCTGGGAGTAGCTATGGTGAACCTCATGATGAGATGACGACATCACGTTGAGTGATTTTGTGATGGGCACTTGTGCTCATTTACATTTCCTTTCATGAGAGTAGCCATGATGGACCCACCCTCTGGGAGTAGCCAT
This sequence comes from Chamaecyparis obtusa, assembly GCA_027943335.1. Taxonomy (NCBI): domain Eukaryota; kingdom Viridiplantae; phylum Streptophyta; class Pinopsida; order Cupressales; family Cupressaceae; genus Chamaecyparis; species Chamaecyparis obtusa. The sequence goes on from BSBK01003396.1 coordinate 1,615,591, forward strand.
GGTGGAGGTCATGTGAGTGACTCCATGACTAATGTTCACTTGTGTTGAGTCACCCTCTGGGAGCAACTATGGTGACCGTCATTGTGAGATGACGACATCACGTGAGTGATTTCGTGATGAACACTTGTGTTTGTTTACATTTCCATTCATGGGAGCAGCCACCCTCTGGGAATAGCCATGGTGGACATTACTCTATAACTCAAATATTTGAGTAGATCCTCCCTTGCTAAGAGGGAGTGTTGAAGATAGCATTGATAGGATGAATCTGAGACATCTAATTGTCTCAAATGATGCATTGCATCACTTGAGACTATGATTGATTATCTATTTGACATGATCAGTTATCTATGGGAACCAATTATCGAGAAGGATTCCTCCCTAGTTAAGAGGGAGTGTTAATGTTATTTTAGCTATGATCGGATTCCTTTAGGCCGACATAGATAACATAAAGGTTGTGATAATATAATTATTATAGTGATAATAATTATATTGTATATTATTATATTGCATTGATAATTTATAATTATTATATTGATAATAATTATATTATATATTATTATATTATATTGATAATATAATTATTATATGGATAATAATTATATATATAATTATTATATTATATAATAATTATTATATTAAATAATAATTATTTTATTAAATAATAATAATTATATTATTTAATAATATAATAATTATTGTATTATATAATATTATCATGTTAAGAGAAGAGTGGTGACTCCTGGTGAAGGGGCACCACCGATGAGTATAAAGGAGGAATGAATCTTCCTCACTAATAATTTCATGTACACACAACTTGTAGACAATTGGAAAAACAACAATATAAATCTCTAGGAAGAGAAAACCCTATATGCTAAAAAATAAAGGCATAAGACAAAAATAAGGAACCATGCCACTAACAAAGAGCAATAGCATTTTCTGATGAAGATTGGAAGGATATCACATTAGATGTCTTAGTTTTTGTTTAAAGCAAAGGAATTTTCTAAGCCATAATTGACCACTATGGAAGATTTGATAATACTCAGTATGGAATATCCAAGGTCAAAAGAGGCTAGTTTGGGAGATCTTAGGAGGAAGCAAAGTGGTTCTTCTGGAACTCCCTTCACATCCAAGGTCGGCATAGCTCCCATAGTGGTAAAGAAACTCATAGTATGAGTTTATTATTGTGGTCTGAGGGGTGGCTAGTAATTAGTAGATCCGTGTTGTTGGCATAGGGTTGAGTCATGCTAATGGGAAGGAGCAGGGTTGTGATGTGAAGGGAGAATAGGCTAGAGAATTTGATTAATCTGAATAGTAATGGTGCACTTGATATTTGAAGGACCAAAATCTAAAGGGCTTTTTGTGTTGCATATGGCTTGGTTGGGCTAGAAAATTGGCAGCCAATATAGGGCCTCTAGAGCCTCTAGATCCCCCCATATGGATCTATGTTGGAGAGTGACAACATTGTGATTAAAAATAGCTGGGCATTGTTGGTTTGCATATTTGAAGAAAGTAGATATATTATTGCTCGAGTCCTTGTACATGCAGTATATCTTATTCACATCTTGTAGAATGGGGCGCTTGAAAATGGTGGAGGGAGCAAATACTATAGGTTTAGTCTTGATAGAGGATGTGTTGATTATTTATGACTTGTAAGTGGTGACAAACACTCTTTTAGCAAGGGGAAATCTCAAGCCATGGGACAATGGCTTTGGAGATAGTAGGGTGATGATAATACCATCCACCATCTATAAGAAATGCTGAATGCAGTAAAAGACCAGCTTGGGGGAGGCCAAGGTGGTTTTGCTAGGTGTAGATGTTCTCTTTGGCATCTCTAGTGATAACGTCCTTTGTTAGAAGGAGCTAGAATGACATTTGGGGAATATGAAAGTGGTGGCATATTATAGAATGCCAATATAAAGAAGCAATTGAATCTCTAAATACCAGTAGTGTTAGTGTCTAGTGGGGACTAATGAAGTAATTCTTTTTAAAGAGAAAAGTGCTAAGTATGTACATCTCTTATGACAAAATGTTAACACCTTAATGGATTTTTGTTTGTGGATATAAAAGGCAAGCTTGAAGATAGTCTCAATGCATAGCGGTTGTACAAGGAAGTTTAGCTTAGATGATGCACTAAAGACATCGCTTGCAATGAAATATGTGTCGTTTCATGAGATTTTCAACCTCAATATGGGTCTAGTAAACAACCCCCAAGCTAGATCCCCAAACTTTAGAACTGTATAAAATTCTAGGATTGATGATTGTATAAAAAAGGCATAACATGAAGGGGAAGCCTTTGAAGCATGTCTAAAAATATTGATGTTCCAAGATCAAAAGAGGCATACCTCTTGCAAAGGTGCTTACGAGAGGTAGAATCATTCCAAAGGATGGATTAGTAAGTGAGATTCTCAAGTATGTTTAGGTCATGATCTCTAGAAGTTCTCCATTGTAGAAAAGTTGTAACTAGGAGAGAGAGTACTTAGAGATATTGAAAATCCAGACATAGTTTTATTAAGGTTGACCACAAAGTTGTTGAAGTTTACAAAAAAATGAGCAAGGGTACAAAGTTGTAGCTATAAGCCCTCAACGGGGCTTGGGAGGGAGGGAACATCATTAACGAAATAAGGATAGCTGAAACCACTTCATGTAAAATACATTTATAACCTAGATATGGCTGAAACCATTTCATGTAAAATACATATGTAACCTAATTAGGCACATCGCCAAAGAAACTCCTCTAACTCATCAATATAAATGCTTATAGGGTTGTTGAGAGAGGAGATCCATGCTTGATCCCAATGCTACTCTTCATAAAGTTAGAGAAATTGTGTGAAGTACAAAACTTCCCAATAATTATTTCATAAAACTGCCAAGTGGTGTTAACTAGAGAATTTGAGATGCTAATATTTTTTAACTTTTTGGAAAGGTAGATGTATTAGAATTGAGTCTAGAATGTGAAGATGTGGCCAATAGTTTATTAGGCCCTCTTGAAGGCAACCTACTCTATCTTTAATATTATTCCTTTCCAAGAACCTTGACAGTTGCATGTCCAAACATTGTGGCATAAAGTTTGGCAAATATATTCCCCATCATTATGGCCATATAGTTGCCAAGGATAGAGAGAACCCTAGACTTATGAAAAGGGTGAGGTGAATGCTGTACTAGGCTCAAGATTGAGGAAAACTTGAACACACCATCTCATTAAAGATTATGGCAAGGGGAAAGGCAAGGGAATCCACACCATATTTGATGAATTCAGCTTAGAGACCTTTGCAATTAACTATTTTGTTGGTGTATAGTTTCAAAATAACACTCTTGATAGAAAAAGAGGAAAGGTTAGAGGAGGATGGTAGAGGAGTGGGAGCAATGACAACAAGTTGGCTTGGAATATCATAGAGGGACCTAGTATAGGAAACCCATGCATTGGGCTAATGCCAATATTTCTGGTTTTTCTTTGTAGAAGAGTATGCAAAAAGGTCTTAGGTTAGTGGTGGAGATCAACAAGGATTGCAGTTGTCTGGATGTAAGAAACACTTGTTTCTTATGTTAGAGAATATTATGGTACTCCAAATGAAGTGGGGGGGTGTGAAGGGAGGGTTCTGGGCTAGAGAAAACCAATTTTTTTGAAGGGATTTCCACGTGGTTGGAAGGGAATCTATAGTAATCTGTGGTGTGCAATCAAAAGTGAAGGGTAATGTACCAAAGGGTTTGAGATAAGAACTTGTTCATGGATTTGGTGGTGAGATGAGGGAGTAGAACCCATAAATGAGAAGGGAGAGATGGGTAGTGTAGTCATCATCAAAGTGGATTGTTATATGCTTAATGTTTTGGGGTGGGGGCGGGGGAAGACGGGTGAGCACCACTATCGAAGGTGGGTGTCAAGATGACATGTTTAGTAAGAGGAGAAATAAGGAAGCCATAGATATGAGGGATGAGGGACTTGCTAGTGTGAACATAGTGCTTGATGCTTGGATCACTTTCATGGGAAAATAAATGAATCTACCAAAGTTGGGGAAGTGAGGAAGCCCATTGAGAATGTCGGGGCTAAGAGAACATGTCTCTTATAGATTGTAACCTTAGAACTCATGTTTGTTGATGTTGCTTGTAAAGTAGACTCCTCAAGGGCTATCTTGTTGGTTTTGAAAACATAGGCCCTGCCCTCTAGCACCGCAACCAAAAGTAAGACAAGGGGAACGAGGTATGTCAAACAAAGAGAGTGCTCATTGACAAGGAGAGGGTGGTTTAGGACCAACACAATAGAATTAGGGTAAACCCTTTTTTGTCTTAAAGCTCTGTAGAACCAAGAATGTATTTCCTTAATGTTCTAAAATAGGACAACAACAAGGCTTTGACTACCATGCCCTAATGGTGGTCAAGGACAAACCTACTAGACCTCATCAACAACAAATATGAGAAAACATGTAAGGGTACCCAAATAATAATTAGTTCTCGTCACCAAAGATGAACCATTTAAATCACGCACACTTTTTTTTACATCTTGTAATCTCATCATTAGATTGTGATGTCCCCTCTCTGAAATAGAATTTAATAATAAATAAATAAAATTAAAATACAAAAATAAAGAAATAATAAGACAACTAAGTATCTCAATTTTGTGAAGTCTTTGGGGAGACAAAATTGAGATGATAAATCCAAAAATCATTCGTGAAGAAGTTTGGTCAATGTCAGGCTTAGCATGAATAGACAAGCAAGTAGGCCATAATCCTTTAATTGTATATTCTTATTGATAACATGTAGGCCATTTTTGGGAAAGAGCGGCAACACCATCAACTGCAATTAGCACCAATGTTGATAGTAATAAACCCTGTTGTCTAGGCTCTTGGACTGAGCAACATCTAACGATGGTAATGTGAATGATTGTTAGTCATTAGCGAATTGAAAAACTCATAAAAGAGATTTTAAAAGGATATGAAGTCTTGATAACAGAATAGAAGATCGATCACCATTGCAGCCGGAATAAGGAATGGTGGACATGTAGCATCTGAATGGGCTATGTAAAGGTTAAAACTGTGTCGACAAAGTAAGGGGAGCGGTCAAGCAATATGGAAGAAGTTTTGGAAAGAAAAGTCAATAAGCACTGCCAGCAGCTCACAAATAAACAATTGATAATTTAGAGGTGTTAGTAATTAATCACTAAAGAAGCGATTAGAATAAACAAATAATCATTAGCATTCTAAGTCAGAGAGGTGCAATGACAGATTGAAGAATCACAGATTTTAGCAGAAGGAAATTATATATGGAAGATCTGAATGAAGGGATTAGGCATCGAAGGATCATAGCTTACTAAATATTATTGGTACGGATCAATAGGGAATTGGAACATGGATTGAGATGATCCAAAGGATCAGAAAATAATTATTTATTTCTAATGGAAGAATCAGAAATTATTATTTTATTCATCAAGGAAATGAATTAGAAATGAGAGATTATTAATGGTAGTAAATACTCATCGGAGGATGAGAAATATTATTTATAACCCTGTGCATCGATGAATCATATTATAATGCTGGCAAGCATCATGTGACGGCAAAGCATGCTGTAATTTAGATATGAATCAATTCTGATCTATAGAATATTATATCAGAATTCTATTAGGGGAGAACCTTCATATAGTCTTATATATATGTATGCACACACACACATATGTACATACATACATATTATATCTGTTAATAATAATGAAATCAGAATTATATATCAGTTATGTATATTTTATATATGTATAACTATATTTGTATTATATAATAAAAAATACATTGCCTATTGCTTAATCACTTGCTAATACCGTTTAAGAGGATAGGTTGGTTTTGTCAGGGAGAGATGGAGTAAAACCTTGCAATGTAGGAGGAAATTCCCAAGATGGGTAAGGACATGCATTTCCAATGCCTTGAGGGAAAAGCCCCAAGATGGGTACGAACATGCAGTCCCAATACCTTGAGGGAGCCTACTTGTAGATTGGTGTCCGAGTGCCCTAAGGACAAGTAAATCCCCATCCTTCTTAAGGTTATTGATTAGGAGAGAAGTAAGGATTCAGGGCTTATATATGTATTATGAATCAGTGACCGTTTCTTAATTTAATCTTATTTAAATGCTTAAGTTAATCTTTGGAAATTGGCAGTCTCCTCGTAGGGGACATTACAAAGACTAAGTTGAATTGCCATCTCCAAGTGCAACCCTAACCCTTGCTGGGACTTTTATGGTAAATCAAGTAAAGTCCCAATAGGGGACATTACATGCACAAGCCTTTGAACGTCTCATTCAAGTATGAATTCCTTAAGATGTGGTATAAATACTAACTTTGAATTGAACATATAGGCATAGTACGAGACTCAACTAAAAAATAAAAGAAAGGAAAAGCATAATTAAGAAATAAAAGTAAGAAAAGATTTATGATACTGAATGATTGAATCATAAGACAAGTAACTGTTGTCTACTCCAATGGGCAGCATAGTCAGAACTTGTGAGGAGAGGTGACCCAATGGGCTGCAATAAGATCATAAAACTAGAGAAGCATCCAATATCATACATGCCTTGTAATCTAGGGCAAATCAACAATAACCCCCACATTCAGATATATGTAATCAGTGCATTCGAAACACTTCTACAATCTCCTTATTATATAGAACATGAGGAAACTTTGCGACCCATAATTGATTATTTTGAAGACACATGGATTGGAAGACTAACTAGAAGAGGCAACAAACGGTCACCCAAGTTTCCAATCACAATGTGGAACTGCTATTCGGCTATTCAAGATGATCTTCCCAAAACCAATAATTCTATTGAGGGATGGCATAGAGGATTTAGTGAATTGCTTCAATTATCGCATAGCTCAATCTGGAAATTCATCAAAGCAGTGAAAAAAGAATAGGGTTTCCAAGAGAATAAAATAGAGAAATATATGGCTGGACACACTACACAACCAAGCAGGAAAAAATACCGTGAACTCAAAGAAAGATTAAAAAGACTAGTTGATGGTTATGACAATAATAATATTTTAGATTATATAAGAGGCATTGCTCATAATTTGACACTTTAATTGAAAATTTGAATAAAAAAGTTTTTTAGAAATATACTTGTAATTTATAAATTTTGTTTTCCTTTCTCTATAATCTTATGGGGTTATTTTGTCCATGGGTTATGTTGACTGCGGGTTATTTTGGATTGGGTTATTATGACCCTGGGTTATTTTGTCACCGGGTTATTGTGGCCGAGTTATTCTGTCCAGGGTTATTTTGGCCAGGTTATTATGTCCTGTAATCACTCTAGGAGGTTTGTGAAGGGTTTCTCACAACTCGCCACACCTCTGATAGACTTGACGAAGAAAGGATCGTTCCAATCGAATGAGCAGGCACAATGTACGTCTGACAAGCAGAAGGAAGTCATGAGTTCCTGCCCGGTCCTCGCATTGCTAGACTTCACTCGATCCTTCATCCTAGAATGCGACGTGTCCGAGGAAGGCATCAAAGCGGTATTGATGCAGGACCGTCACCCTATTGCATTCGAAAGTCGGAAGCTCTCAGGAGTGGAGTGGTTGTATTCCATCTATGACAAAGAAATGCTCTCCACTATGCACGCCCTGACTAAGTTTCGACAATACCTCGTCAGAGCCAAGTTCGTCGTTCGTACCGACCACAACAACCTGAGGTACTTCTTGGAGCAGAGGGAGTTGAACGAATGAAAACAAAAGTGGGTAAGCAAAATACATGTGTTTGACTTTGATATTGAGTACGTGAAGGGGAAAAATAATGTGGTGGCCGACGCATTATCAAGGAATCCTGCCACATGCTCCTAATCACAAATTTCGGCGGATTAGAGGGCAGACCTGTCGGTCGAATAGTCTAAGAACCCTCTTGCGTGCCAATTGATGGACGAGGAAGTGCATGATGACATATACAAAGTGGTTGACGACATCATTTACTACAAGGACAAAATTTATTTGGTACTCGAGTCCAAGATGAAGGAGGAAATTTTAAGGGAGATGCACAAATTACCCTTGGCCAGGCATCTAGGGTACCTGAAGATCTACAGATAAATTAGGGAAAGATTTTCATGGAAGGGTCTCAAGAATGACGTCCTACAATATGTTCGAGAATGTGCTTACTGTCAGCAGGACAAATCCGAGCACACACTACCAGCCGGTCTACTTCAGCCATTGTTGATTCCTAAACAGAAGTGGGATAACATCTTGATGGATTTCATTTCCGAGCTTTCCATGTGCAAGGAAAGGACTGTATCTTCATGGTGGTCGATCGGTTGACCAAGTATGCACACTTCTTCGCTATTTCCTTTGGGTATCAGGCTGCACAAGTGGCAGACTTGTTCTTCCGTGGAGTATTCCTCCTGCATGGTCTCCCTCGGAACATAGTAAGCGATAGAGATAGCCTCTTCCTCAACAATTTTTGGAGAGAATTGTTTCGGCTCGCAGGAACAGAGTTGTCCCCAAGCACTAGCTATTACCCGCAGACTGATGGCTAGACAAAGATTGTGAACAAGTGGCTGTAAGGTTATCTCAGGAACTATGTTTCAGCACAATAGAAGGCATGGGTTAAGTGGTTGCATTTGGGTGAACACTGTTACAATACCACGTACCACATGTCGATTGGGATGGCGCCATTCAAATCACTGTACGGTTACGAACCTCCATCATTCATTGATATGGCTCTAGGTGACAACTGTGCACCAAAGGCCAAGGATTGGCTACAGGAGGGGTTGGACATTTTGAGATCTCTTAGAGAAAATCTTCAGAGGGCCTAGAACTAGTAGAAGATGTATGCTGACAGGCGTCGGATCGAGAGAAGTTTTGAAGTTGTTGATTTGGTGTACCTCCAACTTCAACCCTATAGGCCTATCTTCTCTGAAGGCATGTGGCAAAGAAAAGTCGAGGCCGTGTTTTTATGGGTCCCACTGTGTGGTTCGGAGGGTAGGCGAAGTTGCCTAAGAACTGGAGCTGCCTGAAGGGAGTTGAATCCATAATGTATTCCATGTGTCTTGTTTGAAGAAGGCTGTGGGACAACAGACTTAGTAATCACAAGCGATTTTCATGGGTATAATCATAGTTGGAAAACTTGCCAAAACCAAAAACTTGCCAAGGTTTGAAAAAAAAATCGGGAAAAACTCGGCCTGTCTTCGACAAAATCTTGGCAAAAATCTTGGGAACTTAAAATTGTTTAAATTTAATTAGAAATGCATTTTTTTCCAAAATTCAATGAGAAGATGCATCTAATGAGTCCAAAAATGAGAACACAAAAGAAACAAGTTGAGTCTAGATATATTTAAATGCAAAGTGGGTACAAAATCGCATTCTCATGAGGAATGTTGATGGTTGGAAGCAAAATAGTAAATAGTTTCTGTAAAACTAATAGTAAATACATCATTACGATTACATCTTCCTCTTCCCATCTCTAGTAAAAATTAAGGGAGAGGTAGAACTAGAGGGTCTAGTCCTAGAAGTTTTCACTGGGCATGAATGCAGCCATCGGTAACTAGGAGCACTACCAGGAATGGAGCGTACTTGGGCTATTACCATTGGTTTGGCTCTGAGCACGGAAATAAAGGGCAAGAGAAGCAAGCAACTATATCCTCCCACCCACCCCGGCAATACCAGTCATTTGTCTCCGCTTGTCATATTCCTTCTATCACTTCAGAGGATAGTGTTTCGGATCCCTCCCCGCAAAAGTCATTACTATGCCTCCTCACTCGGTATGTCTAACTCACGCTGTGGCTCGTCCTCCATCCTAGATGTAGCTCTGCCTCTAGCTTCTCCTGACACTGGCAATGACTACTCATCTGACCCATCCTCCTTAATGTCATCCGGTGTGAAACCAAATCCACCTCCCTTATCCTCCATAGCTTGCCTCTCAAAATCATTGACGTTAACCTCTGTAAACAATAGAGGTTGCTCCTATGATGTCCAATCACTATAAGGATCTATATCATTCAAGTCCATGAAAATCAGTTTGCAAGTGTTTGGAACAGTATTTTTCCCTCTCTCAGCAAAATACAAGTCATGAAATGAAATTTACTTGGGCCCTTTTTTTTTCCTTTAAGCACTATTTTGAAACAACAGCCAAGTTTTTGGCAAAAAATTGGTGAGTACTCGGCCAATTTTTGCCAAGAACTCGACGAGTTTTTGGTGCTAGTAAAAGTCGTAGAAACTCGCCGGGCATATAAACTCGGATAGTTTTTGCAACTCGCCCAGTACTCTGCCAATAGTCCATCTATGGGTAGAATTGCTTAAAATCACTGAAACGTGCTGTCATTGTCTTTTCTGGGCAACCTTTGGAAGTCAAAGGAGCATTATATTACATTGTAGTCAGTGACATGCCAGAGATTAGTGCCGAGGCTAAACGGTTGACCTTCCATAATATGTTTTTCAATTGATGTCAAATTTGTGGTTGATTTTGAGCCTGCTTGTGAGATCAGCTGCTTTATTTTGAGTCTCTTCTTATATTAACCACTTGGTACAGGTAGCCCATGTTTGGGTGCATGTTTTCAAAATATTGACCGAGTGTTGTAGACAGGAGGGGTATTTTGTCATTTTTCATGATAAATGTTAAGTTTTATTTCAAATGGAGCAAGTAAAATACAGCTCTCCAAATGGCTTCTTATGCCTTTAACCCAAATCTCTATGATACTGAGGTGATCAACAAGGCATCTTTCTCATAATAGAGAGGTGATGACAGCCTTCTTCATGGTAGTGAAAAATATTTGTGGTGATAGAGATGAGGCATCTACTTGTGCTAGAGTTTTTCAAACTGATTTTGATTTTTTAAATGTTGATGCCTTGAGTGGTGTGTTGTATCGTGCTTTATGTTTTGTTTTTTGCTGTTTTTATGAGCTAGAGATAATATGCACACATACTGTGGTTTGATTAAACTTTGGATTAAGATACATAACGTGAAAAATTAATTGATATTGAACAAAAAATGTAATGAATCATCTGCAAACATGTAGGGAACTTTGCAGATATGCTTTCATATCAAAATTACAAGACTCTGAACACTTAATTGCATTTATATTCCTTCATTTCTGTCAATTGTGATTGGGGAAATCATGCCTAATTATGTTTTATGATGGATTTGTATTTCATCCTCAATGGAAACACAATCTTAGAAGGCATTTGGGATATGTTGTATTTGTTCAGAAGACATTTTTGGACATAAAATAAGAATATCGTAACTTCAAATATAGCTTACTGGTCTCTTAGAAATGCTTTTGATTTCTGTGTACAGTCCAGTCTTAACAAATATGAAATATTAGTAGCAGTTGGGGCAGTTTCATTTTCAGAAGGAATGTAGCTTTACAGTAACTACTAGGAAATGAGATATCAAGATTAATAACTTCATTTGGAATTAGGTGTTACTATCATGATTAAACAACTGGTTAAAATGGATATACATCTTTGAACTTGGTGTCTCAAATATTGAAAACAATTGGCAGGTTTTGAACAAACCATTATCAATTTCCTTATCTTTTTTTTTTGTATTGAAGAAATTTCCTTATCTTTTTAACAAGTAAAACACTTAATCAAACTTAGAATCTTGTAAGAGTTATAACGCTTCTGCTAAGAGATAGTGGAGACAAATTGAAGCAAATTTGCATGGATTGTAGCCACTTCCAGGTTTTAATCCAATTGTGATAAAGTGTAAATCATATGGAACACTGGTGTAAAATAAGGTGCCTTATTTAAGATTTTTTCGTAATGGAGTCTAGGGGTTAGTTTGGTCATGTAGGCTTGGAACATTTATTTTAATGAAAGAATATGATTTATTGTGGATCTCATCTTTTGATAGTCCATTTGATATTAGCCTTCATTTTTTGTTATGTTATTGTTATCCTCGTTTCATCCCTTTTAAAACTTAACAAGAGTATTTTCTTTGGTCATTCTCAGCAAGGCAATTAGGAGAGGAGCTGGATAGATGGTTAAGAGCCAGTGGCCAGTCTAAGTCTCCTGATGTACGAGGTGTGATTGCTCCGTAAGTTGCCTGGTGTTGAATAAGATTGAGAATGGAAATAATAAGTTGACACTATGTACCCTTTTCCTTCTGCATCTTTGAACATATGTTTGACTGATCTTACAGTTTCTCCTATATTGTTTTTCTGTTCAAATGATTCCTCATCTCCTAAAATGGTGGACTTCAAAATTGCAGGCATGCAGGCTACTCATATTCAGGTCGTTGTGCAGCATTTGCATTTGCAAGTATTGATCCAGAAAGCACGTGAGTTACATACTTCATTTCATTTGACTTTGTTGTTGACAGGAATGTGTCCCAGAGTTGTTTTATTGCATCCTGTATTATGTGAGTGTTTTGTATCCTGGTGAGGCGGTATTCTCACTTTTAGTATTTGAAACATATCCTGTTTGCTGAATTTCCAAAATTTTCTGGTGCTAGATTATTCTGTGCTTTTCTTTTGGAGTATAGACCTTGAAGTCATTAAAATTTTCATGCTCTTGTATTTTGGCCATTCCATATCATTTAGTTCTAGTGGCATATGATAATTCCATCCCCTTAGTAACTTGTATATTGATTCCTTACTGGTTTACTATGCTTAGTATGACATCTTTGTGCAATAGATTGAAAGTTAAAGTCAAAAGTAGCTATACTCTAGTTTGCATGTAGTTGAGTGTCTGAATTCGAACAATAAATACACAATTTTATTTTTTTTATTCTTTTCATCCTTCTATCCTTGCTCTTTGTGCCTCCTCTCTCCCTCTCTTTTTAGCCATCCAGGTATGCTACATGTCCATTTTTTAATCTCTGCTTGCACTCTAACAACTTGATGATGGATCACGTAGTAACAACAGAAATGTTGATGGAAAAAGAAACACACAATCTAATCCAGAAGTACCTGATTCCAATTACATGGATTGTGGAAATTTAATGTCTTTAACTGGAAAGAAGTGAAATTTCTTCAGTAAATTCTAGAGAAATGGCTTCTTCTACTTCCACCACATAGAAATAGGTTTGTTGGCTGCAACCCCTAAACCCTATGGTAATTTATAATTGGCCTTGAAGGGCATGACACTGCATAAGAAGTGTAAGCCTAAAATGCTTAAAACAATAATTTTCTTAGGATTAGTCACAAAATCCTCAAATCGCAGCAATAAATCTAGACTATCAATGGAGGGCCACAAGCAAGAATGCTAAGAGGTGAAATAAACATAAGCCAAACAAACATCAAGCACTCCCCCTGTTAGAGTCAGTTTGGTGCGCATTGTAAAATCAGATTTCTGTTTTTTATCAATAAAGTGTTATTTCTTGTGGCTGGGTTTTCCCCCTCAAGTTGGAGAGTTTTCCTAGGGTAAATTTTGTGTTTCGTGTTATCTATTTTGTTTTGTACTGTGTACTTCATTTTTGGCATAAAATCAACATGGTATCAAAGCAGGTTTAAGCAACTCTAGGGATCAGATTCATTTGCAATTGCAAGTCTTCTTATTCTTTCTTCTCATTTGAATAACTTTTTTAATCATCAAGATGGTTAGCGATCTAAAGGTTGAAGATAGGCTTGATGGCACATCAAATTTCACCTCTTGGAAATTCAGAGTTCTTATTACATTGGAAGAAAATGATCTTCTAGACTTCGTGGAGAAGGATGTGCCCTGTTGGTTAAATTTTTTGTAAGTCACCGAAACCACAACTTTAAAAATTGTGACTTTAGGCAACGTCTCGTGAGATTTCTCTCTCCTCTCAGCAATAGGGGAGGCTCCTTTCTTACTATAGATGGTTTCAACAGGAACTTAACTAAAATTACAAAAGGGGCGGTTCTCTTAATCAATTCCTCTTTTTTCAAGAATGGTTTGCAAACAACTTTTACTTCAAATTTAACAAAAAAAGGCCTATTGCTACGATAATATTGGTGACTCGAGAGTTGACATAAGAACAACACCTGAGACAATAGTCTACTTATATATCTGTGAAACAAAAATAGGAACCCAAAGTCTCTTGCGCTTATTTCGAATGAGGATTCAATAATCAGAATAACTAGTGAGGCACAAAGTCTCTTACTGGATACTCTCAAACTTAATAAAAATACTTACAACTGAAACCCAAAGTCTTTCAGTTCTAAGTAATTGCAACCACTACTAACTATAACAATTTGTCCTCCTGTAGCACAAAGTCTTTAAAAGTTCAAATTGACTTTGAATACAATAGGCAGCTCAAAGTCTGCACAATTGAATTCAAATCCCTCTTGAACAAAGCATTAAAACTCATGATCAATCCAAGAAAATGTTGTCACATAACAGGTTGGATCAGCACAAAGTTTCAAACAACCTGCCTCTTTTATCGAAAACAATTCAAATTTACATTTAAGCTCAAAGCCTTAGAGTGCATATACAAACTGACAGAATTTTTTTGCCTTGCCAAAAGATGATTATTTATAATGAACTCCCTCCTTTATATAGGAAAATAGTGGAGAGAAAGGTGGAGAAAGAAGGGGAAAACCCTTAACCACTTTGACTTATTCTCTAACTAACTTTGAGCACTTGCAACATGATTACATGAAACAGCTTTGCACCTGATACTATCACATGCAATTACATCTTGTTTTTACATTATATGTAATCTGTCAAATACAAATTACAAATACATGATGAAAAAATTCTAAGTGCTTGACAAGACACGACTTCTATTACATCATCCTCTATTGGTTCTTATGCTACTATAGGATGCCCAATGATTGATGTGTTTTGGTTTGGTGAAAGCATCTCGAATTGGAATATGAATCTGCATCCTTGATTGTTCTGTATTGATGGCATCGACCGATCACTTGCTTGAAATCAGTCGTGAAACCATTCTATGCCCGCATCATTCCATTTTTCACCTCCTTGCATGAGCACATATTTTCCTCTTGTAAGTGGAGTTTTTAATTCCCATTACAAGTTATTTTTGAAAGTACTTGCCGCCTACAAACAGGTTCTTCATGCTCATTTTCACGCATTGAAAAGAGCATCAAAAGTGAGTGGAAAACACTTATAGGTGGGCTTTTTAGCTTGCATTACATATAGGGGAAAAACCTTCTTCTTGGGTAGAACAACCTTATGAACGAGGTTTTTAATCCCGACAGCACATGCAAGAAAAATGAGTATTTGGAGCTTTCTCATGAATGGAAGAACTTGCATCTCTTCTTGGGAAGAATTTGCATTGTTTTGAAAACCAATGCTCTCCTTCAAAAGACCACACAAATCTGAAAATAGTCTTTAAAAACAAAAACGTATAAACAAAACAAGAACAAAACAAAAGAAGCCCTAGCTTGCACCAAAAAGAATTAAAAAATGAAAGCATAGCTCTTCCTGAGAATGCAATGAAGTCTTTGAAATCTTTGAAGAAATCTTTAACAAATCCAAATGATTTTCAAATTTGGAAGAAGATTCCAAGATTGCAGCTATATAAGCAAAGAGTTTGATTAATGCTTCTTGCCAAATAAATGCATTTCTTGAGTCAAGAACAATTTCTTGACAAATGTCCATGATAGAGGAACAAAATGCAAGAGAATAGCAACAAGAAGACCCATTTAAAACTGCAAATTGGTGTTATTTGTAATGGAGATGCAATCCCAAACAAAATGGACGCTTAAAGAAACACGATTTTGGATAATGAAAGCAAGCTCAATGTGTCGTTTTATGCCCTAGACGAGCTTCTAACTCCAAAACGCAGGTGTGAATGCTTGCATTTGCTCATTCAAAGCCGTTTTTAATCAAATGATGCCCTTGATGGGCTGTTTGAAACAAATCGCAGGTATTATCTTGCATTTACATGTGTTTAAAAACATGTATTGAGAATAAAAATCACCACTATTGCCTTTCAAGGGAGATGCAAGTCTTGTAAAGATTAAAATGTGCTTTTGGAGAAGCTTTACATGCCCTAAAATGACTTTCATTAATAAAAACAGGTTTCTTGTATCAATAAACATGTATCACGACTTTTTTGAGGCCATAAACACCTCACGTGAACCATGTAATTGCTTCAAAAATCACCACCTTAATTTGGAGAAGAAAAGATGCAAGTTAAAAAAAAATCCCCTATACGGGCTTTTTGAATCATGATACATGCATCTAGGAAGTCATTAAGGGTTTTATTATGACTTTTACACATAAATAAAGTCATAACATGCTTCTAGGAGGAAGATGCATGTGTTTCTTTTGTTTTCAAAAACATGCAAATGACTTCAAAATCGCCACCTTAAGTGTGGACGTGTTTGGAGTGTATTACATATGTTTAAACTTTGATTTGAAAACATATGTAATGCCTATAAAAATTGCCACCCTATGGATTTAAAAGATGAAATACATATCTAAGGTTTGAATTAAGACATGCAATCATTTGAAAAATCACCACCATGTGCACAAAGTGAAAGATTTAAACACTTATGGGTATTTAGATGTGCATTTACAAGTAAACATTTAAAAGAGAAGATATGTAATCAGAGTTTAAAAACCCACCATTACATCGAAAACTCATTTAAAGTTCATTTAAAATAGAGTTTTATTTCCATTTCACATGTAAATACTCCCAACGTGTTATGCAATGGTTAACGAAAAGTCCACTAAGTGAGATTTTAATCAAAAAATAAAGATATGCAGTAAGGCCTAAAAAACCCACTTGCTGAACGTTTAATTCTTTAATATCTTTTGATAAACAACTCCGATTGAGGCCTATGATAGCTCCGAACAAGAGGAATTGAAAATGCCACAATCCTAGGGTGAAAACAAAACCAAAATCAAGCAAAACAACTAAGAAAGTGCCTTAGAGAGTTTATCTTACGAAATTTTGTGTAGGGTTGCCCCAATTTTCCGAATACAAAATTGAGGACAACATGCCCGAGCCATCCGATGAGGCTGAAAAAACTCAATGGAAGAAGAATGACATTAAGGCTAGGAAGTTTTTGATAGATTCTGTAAAGGATCATCCTGTGTCTATCATATCCAAGATGAAGTCAGCTAGAGCATGTTCAAGACTCTTCAAGACTTGTATGAGATCAACAATACTAGTAGAACTCTTGCCTTAAGACAACAACTCCATCATATTAAAATGGCTAAAGGAGAGTCGGCAATTTCCTACTTCATGAAGATTACTGAGTTAAAAGATCAGTTATATTCCATTGGAGATATAGTTGAAGATAGACACCTAGTTATGTTGGCAATGAATGGTCTTCCTCAATTTTGGGAGTCCTTTATCCAAGGCATTTGTGGAAGATCTGAAATTCCCAAGTTTGATTGTCTTAGAGCTGATTGCATTCAAGAGGAATCTAGGTTGGTATCAAGAAGAAATGGAAGAAGCTCTCATAATGAAGAAAATCATGTTCTTGCTGCTCAAACATTTAGAGGGAAAGGAAGAGAAGGGAGAAAAGGAAATTTCAAGAGGAATAGAGACAACAATTCCGATTCAGCTCTTGATCCAAAGAAGGATTTCTCTCACATTAAATGTTTCAGATGTGACAAGTATGGTCACTTTGCTCGAGATTATTTAAAAAGAACTAAACATCATGATGTTGTTGCAAATGTTGATGAGGTGTCACTTAAAAAGGAATCCAGTGACAACTCAGAAGGATGTCTATTCATCTCAGCTCTCTCAAGCAATATTCCAACTGACAACAACACTTGGCTGATTGATAGTAGTTCTTCTCGTCACATTATAGGATATTGAGAGCATTTTTCTGATTTGGTAGAAAGAGAAACCAATTTACAAGTGATAATTGGAGATGATGTGAGCTATCTAGTAAAAGGTGTTGGAGTCACTTCTTTTCAACTAGATTTTAGCATCCCTCTTTATTTGAGTGAGGTCTTGTTTGTTCTAGGAATCAAAAGAATCGGATCTCAATTTCAGCATTGGAGAACAAAGGGTATCAAGTTGCATTTTTTGAAGGAAAAGTTCTTGCTTGGCCAAATAACTCTAGCTTCAAATCTGCTTGTGTGATTGATGTTTGTCAAGATAGTCTATACAAACTTGCTCTTTGTCCAATTCAAGCATTAGTGCATGATTCCATCAATTCAAGCGAGCTATGGCATAAGAGACTTGCTCACTTACACTTCAAAGCTCTTCCATCCATGGAGAAGATGGTTTTTGGTTTACCAAAGCTCAATCAGGAGCATGATCGCGTTTGCAAAGGATGTGCTCTGGGTAAGAATGTTGAAGCTCTTTTCTAAGTAGTGAAAGTAGATCAAAAGGAATTTTAGATTTGATTCATTCTAATTTATGTGGACCAATGTTTGTGGCATCTTTGAGTGGATTTTGGTATTATGTGATTTTTATTGATGACTATTCTCGAAAGACTTGGATTTATTTCTTGAAATCTAAGGAGTATGAAGTACTTAATAGATTCAAAGAATTCAAAGCTTAGGTTTCAGAAAAAGGATCAAGGTTTTGAGATCTGATAATGGAGGGGAATACACTTCTGGAGGTTTTCAAAATTTCTGCATTGAAGCAGGGATTAAGAGGGAGTTCTGTGTCCCTTACAACCTTCAGCAAAATGGAGTTGCTGAAAGGAAAAACAGATCCATAGTTGAGGCAGCCAAAGCCATGATTCATAATCAAAATCTACAAAATTTTCTTTGGGTAGAAGCTTCCAGATTTGCTGTCTATATTCAGAATTGAAGTCCTCATAAATATTAGAAAATATGACGCCTGAAGAGGCCTTCATAGGTGTGAAACCCGAAGTTAGTCACTTAAGAATTTTTGGTAGTCCTGTTTATATTCATGTGCCTAAAGATAAAAGATCTAAACTAGAACTATTAGGCAAGAAAGCTATATTTGTGGGTTACACTGAGTCTTCTAAGGCCTACAGGATCTACATTCCAGGGCAGAAACAAATTGAGATCAACAAGGATGTATCTTTTGAAGAGGAAGTTGCCTTCAAAAGATCAAAAGGGTCTTCCTTAGAGATAGTCAACGAAGAACAAGGGACACCTCAGGATATGACATTTATCCTGATCATTCTCATGAGATTCAGAGGGAGTCCACTGAACCAAAAGAGACTTTTGATTTCAGCTGATCCTATAGAACCAATTGATGAGCCAAGTAACATTTCTACATGTAGAAAGAGACCTCTATGGGCTAGACAAACTATGCAAGAGGCAGAAAATTATGTAGCTCCTCGTGGCTCTTTCAGAGAAAGCAAGAGACTGCAGCAATTTCCAAAATATGTGGCATTAATGAGTCATATCATTGAGTTTGAGCCTTCTAGCTTTGAGAAAGCATCCAATCAGCAAGTTTGGAGAGATGCTATGTTAGAAGAATATTAGTCTAGCATCAAGAATGATGTTTGGGATGTTGTACCAAGGCCTATAGAAAAATTATTTGTGTCTTCCAAGTGGCTTGTCAAGATCAAGCATGCAATTGATGGAAGTATTGAGAAGTACAAAACAAGATTTGTGGCAAGAGGTTTCTCTCAAAAGGAGGGAATAGATTATGAGGAGACATTTGCTTCTGTAGCTCGTTATACATCTATCAGGACTATTATAGCTATTGCATCAACTAAAGGCTGGATACATCAAATGGATGTAAAGACTGCATTTCTTAAAGGTATAATTGAAGAAGTGATTATTGAACAGCCAGATGGTTTTGTGATTCATGAGAAAGACCCAATGAGATTATTCTTAGTCAAGGGAATACACCATAAATGTCTTGAAGAGGTTTGGGATGATGGATTGCAAGTCTATGTCTACACCCATGGAGACAAATTTGAAGAAGTTGAGAGATGCTGCAACTAGCTCTGATTTGGCAAATTCCACCATGTATAGGCAACTGATTGGATCTTTGATCCATCTAGTGAATACTAGACCAAATATTTTTTATGCAGTGGGTCCTCTTAGTCAATTTATGTGTGAGCCAAGACAAATCCATCTAGTTGCAGCCAAACATATATTGAGATATTTGTGTGGCACAGTTGGATATGGTCTGAGATATACTTTAGATGAAGATATGAAATTACAAGGTTATTTTGATTCTGATTGGGCTGAGAGTAACTGATATGAAAAGCACTTCTAGATGTTGTTTCAGTTTGGGGTTTGCCATGATTTCCTGGTGTAGCAGGAAGCAAACATGTGTGGCACAAAGTACTGCAGAAGCTGAATATATTGTAGCATTGTGGCTGCTCGAGAAGCAGTGTGGCTTCGAAAACTTCTTGCAGGATTGTTTGGTCAAACAATGGAGCCAATTGTAATTCACTATGATAATCAAAGTTGTGTGAAGCTTTCTGTCAATACAATGTTTCATGATAGAACAAAATATGCGGAGATCAAATATCATTATATTAGAGATATGGTGCTGAGGAAAGCTATTCAACTCAAGTATATTTGCACTGATGAACAAACAATTGACATTCTTACCAAGCCTCTCTTTGGGGTGAAATTTGCATATTTTTGAGACAAGCTTGGGGTTGTGGAGAATGCTGCTCTTGTTGAGAGGGAGTCTCAACATCAGTGATCTTTACTATGTGCTGAAATGCATATTCTCTGAGATGGAGATATATGAGGTGAAAGCCCTTGAGAGATGCTTCTGTGCTAAAATGCATATTTCTTTGAGATGGAGAAATATGAGTTGAAAGCCCTTGAAAGTTGTTGCTCTTTCCACTCATGGGAGTAGCCATGGTGGACATCATGTTGAGAGTCCATGATGACATCACGTTGAGTGATCCCGTGATGAGAGCTTGTGTATATGTTTCTTTCCACACATGGGAGTAGCCATGGTGGACGTCATGTTGAGTGATTCCATGACGGTATCACGTTGAGAGATTCCATGATAAAAATATTTTCCACAAATGGGGGTAGCCATTGTGGGTGTCATGATGAGAGATTCCATGACATGGATATTTGGAAAGATACCTCCCTAGCTAAGAGGGAGTGTTGAAGATATAGCCGTAGGAGATATCTTTCCTTGGAAAAATTCAAGTTAAATAAATGACTGGTGTAGTAGTCATTGTAAGGTGTTATTATTCATATGTTGTTGAAGTCATGTCAACACAATCATAGTGGTAGGATTTTCTAAACCATTGTCTCACTTTTAATATTAGTGGGTATCTTTGTATGGACAAATGCTTCAAGATAATGAAGAGTCATTATCCTTCTAACGACAGGCTATTGAAGAGACATCAACGTGGTAACATCAGACTATGAAGAGTCTTAACGACAGACAAGGAAGAGTTTCTTGTATTGGCATCGCATGTATTGCCATCGCTTCAAGGTCACGATAGACTCTTCATTGTCAAAAGACAATGAAGAGTCCTTTCTTTATGTTCGTAGAGATGTTCTGCCATATATACGACATTCATTTTTTTTGTAGGTGACGTTTTGTTAGCAAAGACATTTTGCATAAAGACGACTCTTTCCTGCTTGCATAGATCATATATTTGCTATGTTTTTTATTGCCTCATATATATTGGTTATGGTCTATGAATAAGTTGTTATCACATTACATCTACAGAGTCAGTTTGGTGTGCATTGTAAAATCAGACTTCTATTTTTCATCAATAAAGTGTTATTTCTTATGGCTGGGTTTTTCCCCTCAAGTTGGAGGGTTTTCTCAGGGTAAATTCTGTGTATCATGTTATCTATTTTGTTTTGTGTCGTGTACTTCATTTTTGGTATAAAATCAACAAAAAGAAGAGCTCATGAAGTGTGGTTAAAAAGAAAATGAAGGGAGATGTTCAAATTTATAGATTTTGAGGGAGATAGGTGGATGGTGGAGTTTGGATTCAACCCATGAATCTCCTTCGAAATGAAAGTGTTAATGTTATTGTAGCTATGGTCAGATTTCTTTAGGCCGACATAGATAACATAAAGGTTGTGTGAATATAATTATTGATAATATAATATTATACTGGTAATATAATTATTATATTGTTGACAAATAATTATTATATTGATAATATAATTATTGGGGTAATATAATAATAATAATTATATTTATTGAGATAATATAATTATATATTAATTATATAATTAATTAATATATAATTGTATATATGAGATAATTATTATAACAATATAATTATATTGGGCCATATTGGAAGAGTGGTGACCCTTGGTGAAGGGGCACCACCAATGGATATAAAGGAAGAGTAAATCTTCCTTTCCTGGTAATAAGAAAATATACACTCAATTTGCAAATTGAGAAGTAGTAGTGCTCAGGGGAGACAATTGGGTCTATGGTTGGGAGGGCAAATCAGTGCCTGTGGTTAAACGAGCACCCAAAAATCAACATGGTATTAGAGCAAAGCCTGGGAGGAAGATTACGACTATTGAGGCTAGGAAACTCCCTTGAGAAGGGCTAATAAAAGATGTTGGAGTTGCAGGATAGTACACTTAGTTCATCCAACTCAAGCACTTTTTTTTTCTTGTTTGGATACATTGATGCAATTCACTTTCACATTGCTCAATGATAAGATCCGGCTCTGTGTCGCAGCGGTTGCAGGAAATCACAAGGGACATGGCTTATGTTAGTAGCCGTTTCGAGGGAGGTTTTGGAGCATGTGGAGCACGGGAACAGGGGAATCAACATCGACTGAGAAAGGAAATAATGAGGAAGGAACAACGGGAAACCATCCTAAGGTTATCGACGATACAACCAGATTGTTCAAGTGCCTCAAAGATTGACATTCTTGCTGCTTGTAGTGGACAAGGAATGTTCTGGGTTGGCGTGCTATCAAGTATTGAAAAGAGAATAACTATTGTACTAAGTGGAAATTTCAAGTATGTCACCGCTTTACTCATAATTCATAAATGAGAGATACTCCATAGTCAGATCACCAACACATCTGAGCTTCCGTTCAATCCATTAGATATCTCAGCCCTTGAATATTCCTAGAAGGCAAGGAATCATTTAGAGTATCTACTGCCAACATCATAACATTGGAAGGATTACTCTCAGGTATAGGAGTTGAAATTGTCGGAGGTTACTGAAATCAACGGGATTTTATATTACTGTTGCACTACAAATTCACATATCATCAACATAGAGTTCTGAGATCAAAAATTACTCTCAGGGCATGAAAGATTTTTTATTGGAGCCGTTTTGGGTGGAATCACGACAAAAAAAAGGATGATTTGTAGGAAATATCGTGATTGCCAGTGTCCTTTCAGAATGTTATTTTAAGACTTTAAGAACCTTTGCCGTGGATTTGATATAAAAATAATAGCCGAAGTCACACCAATATTAATAGCCAAAATTTGATTAAGGTTGTATTTGAGGGAGGTTAAGTGTCGTGTGGATGTAAATATCAAAATATTTTGATAAAGCTCCTATCTTTCGAATAAGGTGTGGTGGAGATAAATAAGGTTCCAAAATATATGAATTGTTAGAGTTCATCGGATATAATCTGGGGAGTTTTAGGAACTTCATAAATATTAAATAATATTATCGCCAAACTATAGCGAGGAAGAAAAATGTTTGTAGACAAAGATCCTTCATTGGCTGAACACTTGTGGTTGGACTTTAGTGGATTTATCTACAGGACTTGCAGGGGACTTGGAGAATGGTGTGCCAGTATTTATTGTTGTTTGTGAGAGAAGCCATGAAAGTCACAGGAAATTACAGGCATGAAGATCTTATAATAATGTTCACATATTAACGGGAACAATTGCTTGCCGTGAAGTATATAATAAATCTATGCTGTTTTCATTGATGGATCAATTGAATGTTTAAATTTTAGAAATTCACCATAAGAAATAATTTGAAGTTCAGCAATTATTTTTAATAAGTATGGTACATATCTGCCTCTGTGCGCACAGATATATGTAGGCCAACCTCTAAGTCTTCCATCAGCGTGGTCAAGTTTCATTAGCTCTGTTTATCTCAGGTGGAAGTTAAATATTTATAAGGAGTAATTACCAATATGTGATGTGACACTAGTTTTGGCAAGAGGTGCAACAACATTTATGTTCTGAGGAATTTCGAACAAAGTTGTTCCACATTCAATGTCTTGTATTGTAGATTCCTCTAATTTTTGTGTGATTCGAAGATCATTCTTCCTTACTTTGGCATTCTTGGTTGGAAGTAGCACTTCATCAATTATCTTGACCTTGTACAATACATTGAGTTGGAAAGTTGTAGTATGCTACTTCATAGCTTTGAAGACTGCTGTGATTGCCAATTTTTTGTTGAGTTGTAATCAAGGACGACAACACTATAATTCGTGACATTACTGATGTTGAAGATAGTTGGCTCATTTCTTTTGCCACAACAACAGATGATGATTATGATGTCAGCATTCCAGGAGTGGCAACAACATTAAGCACCTCTACCGGTTGAATGAGTTGATGGGTGAGTCGCCGACTGTTCTGGTAGCTGACAATGAACACGTGGCTGATTGTGTAGATGATACAGGAATCCATCCTTGGAGTTTGACAATCCATTAGAGGCAACCTTGGACAAGGAGGTCAAAAGGTTGATATCAAATTCAGAGGGAGTTTGACATTTCATCAGAAGAAACCTTGGATGAGGAGGTTAGAAGGTTGATATCTGTTTCAGAGGGAGCCACATCATCATGAAGATCTACTTAATGCATTCTTCTTCGTGAGGGAGAAGTTTGAGGTGCAAGCCCTTATAGCATTTTTTCTTTGAGCCAGAGAAATTTGAGGTATCAACCCTTGTAGCATTTATCTTTGAGATGGAGAAATTTGAGGTATCAACCCTTGTAGCATTTTTCTCCGAGACAGAGAAATTTGAGGTATCAACCCTTGTAATGCATTCTTCTCTATGAGGGAGAAGTTTGAGGTGAAAGCCCTTGTTCCACCCTTTGGGAGTAGCTATGCTGGACCCACCCTCTGAGAGTAGCCATGGTGGAGGTCATGTGAGAGACTCCATGACTCAACACTTGTGTTGATTCACCCTCTGGGAGTAGCTATGGTGAATGTCATGGTGAGATGGTGAAATCACAGAGTGATTCCATGATGGACACTTGTGTTCATTTGTATTTCCATTCATGGGAGTAGCCATGATGGACCAACCCTCTGGGAGTAGCCATGGTGGAGGTCATGTGAGTGACTCCATGACTAAAACACTTGTGTTGAGTCACCCTCTCGGAGTAGCTATGGTGACTGTCATCATGAGATGACGACATCACGTGAGTGATTCCGTGATAAACACTTGTGTTTGTTTGCATTTCCATTCATGGGAGTAGCCATGATGGAGCCACCCTTTGGGAGTAGCCATGGTGGAGGTCATGTGAGTGACTCCATGACTAAACACTTGTGTTGAATCACCCTCTGGGAGTAGCTATGGTGACCGTCATCGTAAGATGACATCACGTGAGTGATTACGTGATGAACACTTGTGTTTGTTTGCATTTCCATTCATGGGAGCAGCCATGATGGAGCCACCCTCTGGGAGTAGCCATGGTGGACATTACTCTATAACTCATATATCTGAGTAGATCCTCCCTAGCTAAGAGGGAGTGTTGATGTTAGCGTCGGAGGACAAACCAGAAGTTATCAAGATCCTCCCTATCTAAGAGGGAGTGTTGATGTTAGCGTCAGGAGGACGGACCAATAGTTATCAAGAAGATCCTCCCTAGCTAAGAGGGAGTGTTAATGTTATTGTAGCTATGGTCGGATTTCATTAGGCTGACCATAGCTACAATAACATAAAGGTTGTGTGAATATAATTATTGATAATATAATAATTATATTGATAATATAATTATTGGGGTAATATAATTATTATTGTTATATTTATTGAGATAATATAATTATATAATTAATTAATATATAACTATATATGAGATAATTACTATAATAATATAATTATATTGGGCCATATTGGAAGAGTGGTGACCCGGCACCACCAATGGATATAAAGGAAGAGTAGATCTTCCTTTCCTGGTAATAAGAAAATATACACTCAATCCGCAAATTGAGAAGTAGTAGTGCTCGGGGGAGACAATTGGGTATTGTCTCTGGTTGGGAGGGCAAATCAGTGCTCATGGTTAAACGAGCAACCAAAAATCAACAGAAAGTAGTATTTGCCCTTAGAAATCTGCAAGCACAATAGTGGATTGACAAAAGAAGAGTAATGAAAGTAGCATTTGCCCTTAGAAATCTGCAAGCACAATATTGGAATGACAAAAGAAGGGCTCATGAAGTGTGGTTAAAAAGAAAATGGAGGCAGACGTTTGAATTTGTAGATTTGGAGGGAGATAAGTGGATGCTGAAGTTTGAATTCAACCCAGAAAGGATGGATGACTACGATTACGTAGGAGAAAAATGGTTAAAGATTGGAGGAGAGTGGGGAAGTGGTTGGAAGGAATCCAGAGAAAAGTGATAGAGATTGTAAGAGAGTGGGAATATGTGCGGAAAGAGGAATAAGTAATTAAGATTAATTATTTTTGAAGCAAGACATGATTAAATGAATATTTACTCATCTTTTTGATTGAAAGGGGAATGTGAGAAGAATATTAAATAATGAAATTATTTAATTTTTCTAGCAAAGGCATGAATAAATGAAAATTTATTGATTTTATGTGAATAGGGAAATAAATCCAAATGATTTATTTGACTATAGTCGATAAGTTAGATATTAAAATTATTTAATTACAGAGAGAAGGTTAATTAATTAATTAATCAAAATCGATTAATTAGTGGAAAATGATCAATTGATATAATAAAATTATTTAATTAATGCTAGAAAGGGGAGAAGAAATGATTAGGATCGATTAGGGTTGATTAGGAAGCAGTTAAGATGGTTTAGGATCAATTAGGAAAGATTGGGAAATATTAGGATTGGTTAGGGAGTGATTAATTAATGAAGAAAATTGGTGATAGAAGAAGGGTCAATTTTCAATGTTTACATTTTGCCCCTCTTTGAGACAATGCAATTTTGAGCGTTGTTTCAAAGAAAAAGAAAGGATTCAGAGAAATATGCTCCAGTATGCTCCAAAGGACCAAGTAAGGAGGTATGATGCCCCCTTGAGAAATTGAGTGATGGATTTTGCAAAGGTCATCAATTTCTCGACAAGATGAAGAGATAGAAGAATGTTAGTATGGTAGAGAAAGGATGGTGGTGTTGGTTATTTGATCGACATCAAACATAGAGATGGGTGATGGATAAGATGTAATAGATAGATATGAGATGGACAATGAGAATCATGTCTAGTTTCAAGAAGGACCCATTCGGTATAAGACAAGTGTCAAGCATCTAGTTTCAGGGAGTACACACCCTATATAAGACTAGAAGTAGCATCTGGTTTCAGGAAGGACACATATTGTATGAGGCAAGTGATAGTTGACAAGATGGAAATAGAAGGATATGAAATCGAATGACAAGAAATTGATATGACATTGATAGATTGGTAGAGGAATTGTTAATTGGAATAAGAGTAAGCGAGAAGTGAAGAAAGTTAGATTGGTTAGGATGATAGTTAGATCAAGGGGAGAAGAAGAACTGATAGAAGAAGACATAGGATGGATAGATAGGAAGGATATGAATAAAATGAGGATTTTGGGCTTTCTTTATAAATGCTTATTATCATCATAGGGCGCTTTTTGTTTTTTTTGCAAATATAGAGATATATACCAAGGTATGTATGATAAGACCAAGGTGAAATCGATGTAACATTGCATAGAAAGACATGTTGCAAGCAATGAATGATCCCATCCATTCTAAGGTCTGAGTATTTATGGTCAAGGTAAGTACAACAGTCACAAAGCATGTGCAAAAAAGTGTTAGATGGCCTTTTATTTTGAATAGGATATAAAAGAATGCTAGGTGAACATTCCAAAACAGACACCAAGAACGCTTGTCTCAAAACTTCATGTAAACATCCCACATCTACAACATACAAAAAAGACCATGCCAATGTCCCATTCTTGCTCCTCTAATCACTTGTGGATATCCTCGAGTAGCATAGGAACATGACATGTAAAAGATTAAACAAAGAAAAGATTCATTGACCAAACAAGTCAATAGTCATTTAAATCTTCTTGTCAAAAATGGTTGCTTCAGAAGGATAGGGTTGGATATGTTGATGTTGGACAAGGTGCTGGTTGTTTGATAGGATTGTGGCTGATTGAATGTTGATTGGTTGATAAGGTGCCTGTTCTAGGATCGATGTGTTTGCAAAGGCTATCAGTGTGATCAAAATAGATAAGGTTGACTAGGCAATTGATTGGTTTAGGCTATAGGATAGTTTGGCAGTTTGTTTGTGATGAGGATGTTGCAATGCGTTGTTTGTTTTAGCTTGAAATGACATTATCTTAGCAAAGAGACAAATTATTGCAAACTATGGTAGTGATAAAGGGGATGGTGCTTGTGTAAGGTTATTGTGATAGGTGAATAGATGCTATGGTGATGTTTGATTTCATGGTGAGATGGTATGGATTGAGATCTCTCTTTTTTTAATATTTGATTTTTTTGACTTCTTGATTTTTTGGATTTTTGAAATATTTGATTTTTTCAAAATTTTCAAATTTTTGATTTTTTGGAGTTTTGGAATATTATTTTTTTTAGATTTTTGAAATTTATGATTTTTTTGGATTTTGAAGATATTTGCATTTTGAAAGTTTTTGAAAGATGTCTATATCACTGATATCTAGCAAGGCATGAACATTATAAATGGATGAAGGAATTGGTGGAATGGAAATGCTGAGGGGAAAGCTGGAGGTAGTTTATTGTGAAATTGGTTCTTATTTGATTTCCAAGGACTAGACCACATGTGATAACTTGTTTCAAAAGTATAAGACCCTGTGTTTTGATCAAGATAAAGAGACATATTTGAATAGGATGGAAAAAGGATATGGGTAGGATAAGCAAGATCAAATGTGGTAAAGGATGATGGAAAGAAGAAATAGACAAGATATAGGATATAGGCTGAAGGGTGTGCATAAGGTGACGTAGATAGGATACATAATGCTTTTGGAGATATTTAGCCTTGTCAAGATCAAAGGTGGTAAAGGGGAGATAGATGTGGGTAGGGTGATGGACATGGTATGAAGGATAATGGAGGATGTGGTAGGATGATGAATAGGCAATGAAGGATAATAGAGGATGTGGTAGGTAGAATCATTGGATTAAACTTGTCCCCAAGTGTAGAATGCAAGAGGATAATGGACTACATATGACGCTTGTTTGCTAGGTCATCATGGTATTTGCTCAAGGCGCCACAAGAAGTGGTTTTTACTAGTAGAATTATTTCTCTTTACTTTTTTTTCATTTTTTCATTTTTTTTTGACTTTTTTTGGAATAATTTTGTCAGAGAGGGGTGGGGATAAGGATGTGGATAAGTGAATTTAGAAGATAGTAGGTGCATGATAGTAGATGGAGGAAGGACTCAAGCATCAAGTTCCTTGAATAATGTGTATGGAATATGCATTACATTGGACCATGCTATTGAAGATATGCTCAAAGACATTGGTAGGATAATGGTAAAGGGAGATGAGAAGGATGAGAGATGGAAAGGGCGATGAATTTATGCAAAGGATTGGATGAGAGGGATGGAAGGTTGGAAAACAGGTGTTGGAGAATGGATGGGGTTTTGGAAGAACTGTGTATGTGTGGATGGAAATGTTGGTAAGATCAACATTGGTACACACCTTGAGGGGCAGGGAAGTGAAGGGGGAAAAGTGGATTTTGGATTTTGAGATTTTGGTAGAAGGATCTGGATTTTGGAACATAAGGACTCAAGATGGATGAGGATTGGTGGATGTAGGAATGAGGAAACTTTTCGAATAGCAATTTTGGATGCCAATTTTTCTTTTTCTTTGAGATATGATGCTTCCATGAGTAATTTGGGAATCCATATTGTTTTTTATTTTTCTTTTTACTTGATGGGTCTTTGTGACTTTCTAGGTTTTTCTTTTTTCTTGATGGGCCTTTGTGGCTTTTGGATTTCACTTTTTGCTTTTGGATCTTACGTCTCTTTGTATTTGAATGTCTCTTAGATGGGACATGTTGATACTTGAATGTATGTGGATTT
Source organism: Chamaecyparis obtusa (assembly GCA_027943335.1). Taxonomy (NCBI): domain Eukaryota; kingdom Viridiplantae; phylum Streptophyta; class Pinopsida; order Cupressales; family Cupressaceae; genus Chamaecyparis; species Chamaecyparis obtusa. The sequence goes on from BSBK01003396.1 coordinate 1,645,516, forward strand.
TTAAACTTGTGGATTTTATGCTTGGCATCTAAATTGCTTCCAAGAGAAATGGGATTCATTGATGGATAGGAGTGATATGGAAGTCTTTTAGATGGGTTGATGTAGGTAGATGTTTGAGAGGCTCTCAAGGGTATGTTCCTTTGCTAATCTTGATTTATGTTAGGGTAAATGGATTGTGAGCTAGGGGTGATATGAACAATGGATGGAGGGATATATGGACCCAAGATGGATGGAAGGATGAAGGCTTTGGTTTTTAGATAGAGGGATCCCAAATGGGCTTGGAGACCAAAGAATGTGCATGTTTGGATTTAGATGGAGGGGCATGGGATTTAGCAGGGATACAAATGTCTTGAGAGTGAGCTATGTAGCCAAGGCCATGATAATTCATAATTGGGATTCACTTTGATATGAAGGGGTTCTAATATGCCTTGTTCATAACTACCTAACCCTTTCCCTTGATAATGCATGCTTTGACAAACCTTTTTACCAATGGGATACTGATTGCTTTTGAAACAAGATGTGAGTCCATTTTAAGGTAGATATGGTATGAAAGGAGTGATAAGCTCATGAAGGAAACCATATTGTATGAATGTGGAGGAACCTATTTGGTAAGGGGTTCATAAATAGCTTGTGTAGAGGCGATGGGATCTTGAGGAACAAAATCATGAGGGGGATCAGGAAGGATGTTGGGATCTTGAGGTGGATATGGAGGATTATGATATATAGAGGAAGAGATACTTTGATTTTGACATGTAAGAGGATCATTGGATGGAAAGGAAAGGGTGCTTTGCTCTTGATTTTGAATGGGATCATTGGATGAGACAAAAGGGATATCATGATCTTGCTTACGAAGTGGATTATGAATGGGACTTGGGATGACACATTTCTCTTGAGATGGAAGGGTGTCATCTTAGAGGGAATGAGAAGGGATGGTGGGATCATTATGAGGCTCTAGGAAGATGGGAGCTCAGTCAACAATGGGATGGAACGAAAAAGTTTTGGGATCTTGATCTTGATTTTTTCAAGGATTTGTTTCTTCATGACATAGATCTAGTTTCCAATAATGGGGTATGAGTTTGGACACGTTTGGGGGATTCTTGAAAGGACTCAACATTTTGGCAAGTTAGGAATGGATCTTGAATAAGACTCTCTATAGGCAATGGGGTTTATAATGGCATTGGATCTAGAATTTTTGAATTGTAAAGGGGATTGGTATGAAGAAAGCGATTTTGGAATGAGCCATTGCTCTACATGGGTATATGATTTTGATTGTGCTTGGAAAAGGTGTCTTGAGATATGTCTAATTTCTCATTAGGTGAATTATTGGGATGTCTTTTAATAGTAATGCCACCTAGATCAATAAAGTCCTGAATGGGATTTTTCAATTTTATACAATCATGAGTTTTTGTCCTTTGGTCGTATGGTATTCACAAAAAATTGTATCTTTCCACCATGCTGATTTGATTTGAGGCTCATAATGAACAATTTCAGGTAATGTGATTATGTTCGATTGGACCAATTTTCTCGAGTAAGATTCAATGGGCTCTCCAAGATTAGTGTATTTCTGTGTTGATGTTTGGACTTTTAGGTTTGTTGTCCATTTTGTTTTGAGATCTAATTGCGGGAGGCATGAAAGAGACTTGAAGACCTTGGAAATGATATGCAAGCTATATGAAATCTAAAACTATGATTTTGGGTTTTTTTGGATGCTGTAATGTTTTTGGTACTTTTTGATGTCTTTCTAAATGTTTTTGGATTTTTGAAAATATTGGGATGCAATACTAAGAATGACATTGAGTCCGAGGCTTGTGAGAGGTTATTTTTAGACCTTGGGTAATGACAACTAGGTGAAGATTGATTGGTCAAAATTGCATTAGACTAATGAGCACAAGCCTAACGAAGACAGATTGACTAATCTGACTTTAGACGAAGGTCAAACCAATAATGAACTAGATGTAAGGTCCAACAAGAAATGGTAAAGTTTGGATTCAAACTAGGCTAGATTGATGTAATGGTTTTGATGATGCTAAAGACAGAACAAATGAAGGGAATTGAAAATGCAATTCTGATACTCAGTCTTAGTTTTTTATTTGAACTTGGGCAAATTTAAAGGTTCTGATCTTAGTTCTCAGTCTCTGTATAGGACATATGTGCAGTTCTGACAGACAAAGGTGCAGGTATGATGGACAAGAGCTTAATTCTAATGAACAGTAGTGTATTTCTGATGAACAAAAGCGCACCTTTGAGGAACAATAATGCAGGTTTGAGTTGCAATAGCGCAGGTTACTGACAGAAGCACAATTTTGCATCCAGGGTTTGTTTCAAGGCAATTTAGATCAATTTCTCTCAGTTTTTGGCAAGTTTTGATGAGGTTTTGAAGCAAGAAAACACACAACATTCACATAAGACATTTGTTTGGTTGTTTGACTCTAATTTTTCCATCAATTGAAATTGAACCAGGGGCCTTGAGGAGCCCCAAAAAGTTTTTGTTCACAGGTTTGACAGAATCAAAAAGACACTTTGAAGGCATGTACAACCTCGATACTCTGGTGGGTTGGTTATTGGATTAGGCCCAATCTCAACACCGTTCCAATGTAGATGGCTAGAGGTCTAGTGACACGGGCACTTGAGCCATTTGACTCACCTTTCCTCTTATCCCGAAGGTTTAAAAACCTTGTGAATCGAGGAATTTCCACCTTACTAGGGAGGGTGCATGTTGAATAATCTTTAGGGTACGGTACACATCCCTTATCCAACAACATTGAAAGGCTGGTCTTCTTAAAAACAAGTTATCTAGTAAGAGCTCCAAGAATATCGATAGGTGCCAAGCGTGTGGGGTCCCAGGGGATAACTTAATGATTAAGTCCTCAAGGGTCCCTAACTTGAGTCTCGAATCACCGAGGATCTCAAGGACACACCTCACACTGCTGAACCTAGATTGAGCTCCGTTTTTCGCCAGCTTGCCCCTTTATATAGCTTGCCTGAGTTGCGTGCTTGAGGTTGGGGTGATGAGGTCCCCAAGTAGGCTTCTTACTCAAAAAGAAAAAGAAGAACAATGTGAATTCTCATACACCCTAGATCTGCGAAGGCAATGGGAGACGACACATCACACTATTCTTGGGTAACATAAACACAAATTTTGCAAGCACACAAGACACAAAAGATAGGCTTCTTTTTAGAGCACTAAATTCAAATGTTATTTACTCAAAATCCAAGACAAGGTAAACGATAAAAACCTGCAACACGAGTTAGAAGTTTTAACTCCACCCCCTTCTACAACAAGATTGTGAGGAAGTTAGGGGGTCTTTGTCAAGCAAAAAGTCAAGTGCACAAACTGGTCAGGAGCAGATTCACTATAAATACCAGGTCAACATAAATAAAAAATGATAACGAAACCAAAGTGTGGCACTAATCTTAAACAACAAATATACCTTGCAGCACCTTTCTAATGAATATACCTTGTGCACTATTTCTCAACAGAAGCGCCTATCTGATTGCCTTGAAACAGTAAGGTTTGGTCTTGCAGAAGCGCATGACTGAGGGGCAAAAGCGTGTCTTTAGAGGAAACCTGTAAATCAGGTAGAAATTCACAAAAAGGATTAAATTCAGGATGTGGGTCCCATTGGGTGTGTCAAAATGTAAGCCTAAAATCTTAAATACAACAATCTTCCTAGGATTAACCGCAAAATCCTCAAATCAAAGCAAGAAATCTAGACTATCAATGAAGAATAACAAGCAAGAATGCCAAGAGATGAAATAAACATCAAGCACAACTCTTGTAGCATCTCTCCATTGCTCATGAATCTCCTTCGAAATGAAAGTAGTATTGCCCTCAGAAATTTGCAAGCACAATATTGGATTGACAAAAGAAGAGCTCATGAAGTGTCGTTAAAAAAGAAAATGGAGGGAGAGGCTCAAATTTCTAGATTTGTAGGGAGATAGATGGATAGCAGAGTTTGAATTCTCCCTAGAAGGGATGTACGGCTAGGATTGTGTAGGAGAAAAATGGCCAAAGATAGGAGGAGAGGGGGGTCAATTAGTGACAGAAGGGTCAATTTTCAATGTCTACAAGAAGTACACGCTATGATTCAACCTACTAAAAAAATTTCTGTGGTATGAGTATAGTAAGAAGAGAAGGCTCCCTGTGCCCCACTACCTACCAATGTGGCACAAGTAATCAATAAATACTTAGATTTATTCACCACATGAACAAAAATGAATGCTGAGCAGATGCGTGAAGCAGCATTTTCTAAAATGATCAAATGGTATATAAGAGTTGACGAAACTTCCCCAAAAAGATGCTTAAAGAGCATATTTTGGTAAGTTCCTTGGGATCCCAAGGGCCATCATAACAAGGTGTTCAAAGGATACAAAGCAAGAAGGATTAGGTTGGTTCACCTCAGTAAGTGTAGAGGAGCTCAAAGGGTTTTCACAAACAGAGGGGGGGAGGTGGGAGGGCAGGAGGGGGGGTGTGCAAAGGCTACACGTGGAAAGGTTGAAGATCAATCATTTTAATTCAAGGATATCAACTGAAGCTCTAATGGATGACTCTATTAAAGAGCTGAGAGCTGAATCAAGTTGAGTTGCAGTGAGTCGAAATTCCAGCAGGATTTAAGTAAGGTGAAGCAAGTTGATATAGGCCACACCAAGGTGAAGTAGTATTTTATGATTGTTGGGAAGCCAAATTGTCATGTACAGCACGATGTGCTGTGGCTACAATTTCCAAATTAAGGTCAGGCCATGGGTTTATGTAATATTTCAAAACAGTTTTCCCACCAAGACTTTACACTTTTATCATTTATGGCAATGTATTTTGTCAAACAGTTTATGTTCACCTCTTTGTGTGATTTTTTGTTTTGCAGATTTGGTGGTATTTGTTTATGGAGTTTAATATGCAATGCCCGCCCAGCAACAATTGCAACTAGACTAAACATTCATTGACCAGCAAAAGATAAATGCATTGACTGAAGCAGCAATACGTTCATCCAAATAACTGCTGAGAGTGAGCAGATTATAAAGATTGACATATTTAAATATGACCTTAAAATCAGTAATATTCAGTCTCTTTGAAGTGCCACAAACACATCTAGCATCAACCTTTCACCATGAAATGGACAGAAACTGAGCTTATGGTCTGTACCAATGAAGTCCCAGTCCAAAACACCTTATTCCATGGCAGGATAAGAGTCAACAAACCTTCATTCCAGCAGATGAATAGTTCGTGCCACTATTAAGTTCCCACACCCAGCCAAGTATGGTCTCTTAACCCTGCAATATCCAATGACCTCCAACTAGCAAAAACCTTCCAAATGCCTCTAATAGCTGACCCAAAGTGCTGTGATCTGCTCCAATAATCTCACATCTAGCCAGATAGATAATGGTGGCGGGGAAATCCAAAACATCTGTTTTCAATCACTCATTCTCACATCTCAATCATAGGAGGATTAGTGACCAAGAATAAGTCTTCTAGTGGCCCAACTTCAATTTCGAAGAGTGACGCCAAGAGCTGGAAGCTTATCCAATGTTCACCAAATTATCTTGCCTACAAGACTTCACCAAATCTTCAATTGGTTATTTCGAGCATGAAATCTGAGTAGCTCCAGTTGCAACGAGTCTCGCGACTACTTCCCACCCACAACAACTATAGGGTGGTTGCTTTTGGGAGCCAGGTAGTTGGTGGTTGTTAGGTAGGGTAGATCTTTCACTTCCAAAACTGATTTTTCTCAGGGTTACAGTTCTAGGGTTTTGCTCCAACAAAAGCTCCAAATTTCACAATAGAGAAAATAAACAAGCATAAGCAAATGAGCTCCCAAATCCTCTTTTTATGTCTTCCCTTATAATATACTCTAAAGGCTTTTCAAATTTTAGCTTAAAATATTTTAGAGAAGCTCATCAATAAAGTGACTTAATATTTCCTTTTAATTTTCACTTAAGTCACTTTATTAAGTAAATTAAAATAAAGCTGCCTGCAAAATTTGCTTTATTGGACAACTTTAATTAATTAATTAAACTTACTTCCTGATATTTCAAAATTAGCCTAAAGGATTTAAATAGGCTAAATGGGTTATTTCCAGTGTTACCCCAAGTTTCCGGGACAGGAACAACAAGGAATGGCAGAACGAGTTTCGAGGACAACAAATTTTATTTCCAAGTTTGTGGACAAGGGGATGGCTATATAAATATAAGGAAAATTTAAAATATATAAGGAAATTTGCATATATATGTATTACATTCATATGAAAGCATGGATAAAGCATGCAATTTACACATTATAGAACCTTAACATACAACATTTCAATAGTCAAAGTCAATGCTCAATATGCATTCATAATTCGGAATTCATTGTCAATATGGATGTAATATTAAAATAATAACATACAAAACTAAAATACACCCAAGAACATATTTCGAAATTCATTGCCAATAGCAACAAGAACAATAACTATTAGTTATAACCCACCTTCCAAATTGACATGAAATAACATTCCTATGAAATACTAACATGAAAAACCTTGGAAACTGTGTTGGAGTTGACTGTTGCAGGTTTGACATTGACTCTAGAAAGGGCTGCTACAGATAGTGGATCAAGTATATGTCTCCCAATGCTCTTCCAACTTTAGACAACATTCACCAATAATCTAAATTGGGGTTACACCAGTACACCCCTAAAACTACACCTCCAACTCATTGTAAGTGGACTGCTATTAATACAAACAGGTCCGCTATATAGTTCCGATCATGATATAAGTCTGTTACAGCAAGATGGCAGCTTGATGCAACCTCCAATATTCACCAAATCTTCCTCAAAGGACCCAAATCAATCCAAAACCAACCTAGAACTGATGTATTGCCACAAAATGACATAAAGATGCATATTTTCCAGGTCTGTAATGCACTTTTCAGACTTTCCCATTACCTTGCAAACAGTCTGCTATATGATTCTGAGTGTGTAGCATGACTGTAACAACATTCTTGATTTCACGATTCTTTATGTAATGTTGCCAAATACTAATTAGAGGGCCCCAAATAGCAGGAATTAACTACCAAATACTAATAAGCATGTTAGGGAGAACTTGGAAGGAGGGTCCCACTTTAAAATTAAAAAAGAAAGTATTATAAAAGAATAATGTGTTTTTTAAGTGCTGATGCAGCCTATCCCATTGGGGAAGCACATGCGTCCTGGGGACATCCGAGGCATCCCTGGGACGTATGCCATCCCCAAAGAAATTTCTTGATGTCCCTGGGTTTCTCGGATGTTTCCTGTGAATTTTCAAAAAACGGGGACAGAGTGGGGACGTCCCCTGGCTGTCCCCAAGTACTGGAAACGTTTCTGGTACAGGGATGGGGGTTTTTAGGCCGGGGACGCATCCCCGGGTAACACTAGTCATTTCCCTACTCCATGGAAGGGGACATTACAGTTTATCTAGCCATAGCCTTGTCTGCAAACAATCCCTGGGATTCCCATAAAAGGACTTGGTAGGGTGAAATTGTATGATCCCCTTCCAAAACTCAACTCAATATTCAACAGTTAGACACACTTAATTCTGAGTTCCAATTAATGTTCAAGTATTTTTTCAGATATACATATTTAATCTGCTATCCTCAATTAATAAACAGGGAAGCACAACACAATCTGTCACCCTAGCAATTTGCTGGAATAATTCCTTTATTATTTCACATATCATTAACTCATCAATTATCACAGCAGCCTATTGAATTTTTCAGAGCAGTAAATAACAGATTTGCACTTTAATAGCAGCTTTCAGAATGTTGAGTCTTCAGCAAGGATATGTATTCCATATTTGAACAAGGAATGAACAGGAATAGAGGATTGAACGGAGATAAATGTAATTCAAGGAAAGCACTCCAGAAAATTAATATCTCACCTTTCTTTTCCTTGACTCAGTCTGAAACTTTATGCACAGTAGGAGTCAATTCTGAAAGCAGTATGGTTACAGCCTACAAGATATAGCCGGCAACCTTTGTGATAATATCTGCGAACCTTTGAGTGCTTATAGCCAATGATATAATGTTAATGTCCTCCCACCATATAATTGATGCCTGGCTTCAGAAATAATACACAATGTTTGGCCCTGTTGTGATTGAAGGAAACTATGATGCCACTAATTCTAATAGTGTTGGCTTCTTATCACCTTTGTTGAATACATGATGCGTGGCATATATCTCTGCTCATGTCAATATTATCATCCACAGATCATATCCATGCCATCCAATATCAATCCCGTGCAGGTGAAAGCCTACAGTAGACCACAGATAATGTTCTCCGTGTGAAATCTTTCAATCCCTGGAGAAAGCTATGAATATTTCCAGAAGGCATGTGAAAGAATCGTTCCAGTTACAATGTTATATCTATTTCATCGGGCTCACAAGGAAATATTAAAACCATACTTTTAACCCTTGCAAATATTTAATATACCCGCGGTTACAAAATAATTTCAAGAACTTTGCATGGTATTCCCCATATATATTAAGCCGCCATATATTAAGGAAATAATCATTGAATTCACATTAGTCTTCATTCCAATATCAAATACCAAGCATTTGTGTATCCTTATACCATCAATAAAAAAGAACTTAGATTAGGAAGTGGGCTCCAATGGTCATCCTGAATAAAATGGCAGTAATAAATAAATCCACGGCAGGTATGCTTAATAACTTTAATACAGAAAATAACATATAATTTCACCCAGCCACGATAAGGTTATGACAGAATAAAATGTTCACTTGCTCTCAGACCGGATATAACATCTCAAGCAAACATTATTGATATTCAATCCTGCAATGCAATTTGCCTGCAACTTTATGTATAACAGAGACTTGACAAATCCTGCACAATTGTAGACTCCGTCACGAATCTACCTCATTGAAAAACCGGGTTTCCATCCAGCTCCTCTATCAAACTTCTGAAGGTTTTCGTCTTCAGAAATTTCTGTTAATGTTGAAGCATCAACAATTCTATTAAATTCAATAAATTTATCTGAACATGCCTCCATAATCCTAATCAAGAACTTTTATAGCATTCTTTAGGAAGCTCTTGGCTTTCCATCAGGTTGTCTCTTGGCATTCTATTTCTTGTCTTTTATTTTGAAAGTTAAGTGACTTTTATTTTATAAATCTGGTTGACATTAAAAGTCACTTTAACTGCTCAATTAAACAATTAATTAAGTTGTCATTATATTTTGACAACTAAAATTATTAATTATTTAATTAATTTTAAATGTCCCATAAAGGGGACATTACAGAAATGAAGGGTGCACTTACACTTTAATTTTTCTCATGTTTTCGCGTACACTGCTTGGATTTTTCTCATCTCTAAGAGAGAATACAGGAGTAGCATATTGACTACAGGGAGGATTTTGGCGTGAGACATAGTTTTACTACATTTTTGAGCTGTTTTCAGTTTGGGTTCCTTGCTTGTAAAATGTAAGTTTTAGTAATCACTGGGAAGATTACATGCGGTAAGAGCCTTTTAAGACAAGAATATCCTTCCGTGACTTGCCTTGATGTTCATTTACTATCCATGTAAGGATTATCTCATTAAATGATTCCTAGGTATGCACTATCCATGTAAGGATTATCTCATTAAATGATTCCTAGGTACACAAGGTTACTTGGGATGAAGACATGACCGTTATATCTGGCCACTGACATTTTTAATGGGCCATTGCTACACTTGAGATGCATAATAGTCCAACATAGAGAGCTTGAAGAGGCATTTATTAATAAATAGATCAAATCTTTGACTCCTTTAGAACGTAAGAATTGTCTCACCATGCATTCATGGGAGTAAGATGTCATTTGATTTTTACATTATTGCAAGTGTTATGGTTATTTTAGTTGATAGTCTGAAATGAATGTCAGGAGGGTGAACATTTATTTTCCCTCAAGATTGTGTCTAGCAGGAATGGCATCTTATAAGAGGCCATAGATAACACGAGGTTCTGTTTCAAACTTGCTTTGGATTCAATTTACAAGTTTTCTTTAGATAATTAACTTGTGAAGATTTTATGAGCCAAAATTATCGAGAATCTTTAAATAAAGCAAGCTATCAAATTTCTTCTAACAAGATCTATGGTGCCAATATATATCGTTTATTTCTAATTTAATATAAGAAAGTTTGAAATTCAATTTAATTGCAATTCAGTTCTCCTGATTGTTGGTTATGCATAAAATCACATTCATCAAATTCATTGTAGAAATTCTTATGTTTCAGGTGAATGATGATCATTTTTAGCCCAGGGGTATCATTTGCTCAATTGCATTTTTCTTAAGGGGTATCATTTGCAATTTTGCTTAATTGCATTTTTCTTAGGGGCATTGAAATTAATATATATTTTAGCTGTAATAGTCTCATTTTGCATAGATCCACCGAGCTTTCTGTCATCGCATTTAATTTAATGTTAAGAGTATATATAGATGTTTTCTTTAGCAGTCCGATTGTGAATATATTTACTAACTTTTTGGTTGAAGAGTCTCTCAGGTCTCGTGTGTTTCTTCTTGGTCCCTCACACCATTATTACACTCCAAAGTGTGCTATCTCAAGGGCTACAGTCTATAAGACGCCTCTGGGGGACCTTCCAATTGATTTAGAAGGTGACCTAAAATTAAAACGCTTTTGCAAGAATTGATATTTTTTCTTAGCTCGGCATTTCCTAATTCTTGTCAAGCAATTGAGGTCTTTGGGACTGGCTTCTGTTTTGCTCATTTGTTTGCATTGTGCATTATTCTTTACACTATTTTAAATCTTACTGTCTCTACTTTTTTTCTAGCTTGGATTTGTACCTCTTCTTATGTTTTATTTGTTTTAGTGATCTAGCATGTATTCAAATATATGCTTAATCTATGTCGGCATCCAAATTTCAGTTAATGAAGAACTTAGAGCAACTGGGAAATTTGAGGTCATGGATCTTCAAGTAGATGAGGCAGAACATAGCATGGAGATGCACTTGCCATACCTTGCAAAAGTTTTTCAGGGGTAGTATGTTTACCCCAAGTATCTTCTTTCATTCTCAAGCCACATCTTGGGAGGTTATTGAATGCATTTTTTTTTTCTTGCACTTGGGCATAGGTGGCCAGTGAAGATTGTGCCTATTCTTGTTGGTTCTCTCAGCTCCGAGAGTGAGGCAATGTATGGAAGTTTATTGGCCAAGTATGTTGATGATCCAAAAACGTTTTTCTCTGTGTCATCTGATTTTTGCCATTGGGGGAGCCGGTAAGTTCAAATATTTCACTTTACTGATTTATACAAAATTTGAACAATTATCCCTCTTAGTAGAAACTGTTCCATATTTAATTCTTTGGGAGACATATTGGGAACTCTTACCAAACACTTCTTATCTATTCTGTCTTGTACCAGTTTCAATTATGTATACTATGATAGAAAGGAAGGGGCAATTTACAAATCAATTGAGGCATTGGACAAGAAAGGCATGGAAATCATAGAATCAGGAGATCCTGATGCCTTCAAAGATTACTTGCTGGAGTACGATAACACCATTTGTGGAAGGCATCCCATCAGTGTGTTTCTGCATGTACAAAACTTCTTTTCTTTGTCCTTAGTCTTTGAATAATATACAAAACAGAATTATGCTTAAATTTTAGATTTTGCACGTCTAAAAAATCATCCAATTTCTGCCACCACATTGTACGTCTGTTATTTCTTAAGAGTGTTTGAGTGAATCTCTTCTCCATTGGAGGTAAAGTGTTTTGTAGTAGATAGCTTTTAGATACAGTACAGTTCCCTTTTTTTTTCTGATATTTCATTTCAGGTTTGTAAGCAATCTAGATATACATTAGCTAGACACCTTTATAGAATTCCAGATAAATAACACATTTTTTTACAATGGATAAATATTGCTACTATGGAAGCTTCTTGTGCCATGAAAAAGGATTATGATTCTGAATTTCAACTGTATGTGACAGATGTTAAGGAACTGCTCATTGAAAATGGATGTTTCTTTCATTCAATATGAGCAATCCAGCCAGTGTAGAAGCATGCGAGATAGCAGTGTCAGCTATGCATCAGCAGTGGCTAAAGTAGAGTCTTGAAGCAAGACATTTGTGATTTGAAAGACATTACAAATATAACTTAATAATTTTGGGCTTAAAGGGTTTGCTGTTGTTTCATTTCATATAATTATTTTATTTCATGGTGAAATTCAAGTATTTTGGGGGGGACTTATCTTCCGGTGTCTTGTTTGATCCGTGGCTTCTAGTTGAGGCAATTATTTTGTAGTCAACTAGTCTGTTCCACAGTTTGTTTTGTTTACTCAGTTAACTTGAGATCATAATGGTTATGGTGGAGATTGTCATTGCCTTATGTTAGTTCTTGTTAACATGGCAGAATCTTTTCTTCAGCTTTAATATGGCCAGTATTATTGAAATAATAAATAAACTAGTGACAAGAAATAAATCTGTAGATGCTTCCTGTGAGTTCACTATCAAATTGCTTTGATTTTACTGTCCTTTTAAACAGTTGCAAAATAATTAGACAAGCCATGCGACCTTTCACTAGTTTCCCTGCTTCATTTTGTGAAACCCAATATATCAAATGTATTGCCCTCGGTACATTTATTCCTCCGTAGGAAGTAGATGCAGAGCAGTAGATTCCTGCCATTGTGTACACATGGTCAAGGTGGTTGCCAACTTGGAAAAATACTAAAAAGATAAGTGTCAATATCAATCTTATTGGCTGGCAATATATAAACACTCTACAGCTGTTAGCAAACTAACTTCTGTTCTCGTTTTTGTTTTGGAAAATATACCTTTTTTCTCGAAAATAGACAAGGATTTTACGTGAATTGAAAAGAGTAGTTACAAGAAAATTGTATCCTTGATAAAGTAAGGATCAGAAGCACCAAGGTTTGTACCTTGGTTAGCAAAGAGATACCATCTTTACAGTACTATTGCCAGTTTAACTTTCACAATCACAATCACAGGTAACGCTTGTAGGGTCTCAACTTGTACATTGTGAGCTGAGACAAATCATCTTGACAGTTAGAATTGCATCCTGATTGCACACGAAGCCAAAATAGTCAGGCCCAGAATGACTTATCTGTGGAGCACCTTGGAAAGATCAAAGTACGAAGAAGAAACAGTGTGTGTGTGTGTGTATATATAATCACATAACATGCATAAAATAATTAAAACAACCGTGAGTATCACTTTGATGTCAGTTTGTTCAATATTTATCATTACTTAAAGAAGAGAGTTAAATTCAGGTAACCACGTGTAAAATACTACATGTCAATTTGTCAAAGTTGATTGTTACAGAAAGCATCATTATCGTCATTAAAATAATTAAATCAAAATTAATTGTCTTATTGTCTTCATAAAGAGGGTCGTCGTTGTCACCATCATTATTATCATTGACATTAGATGGAGCTATACTAAAGAATCAGGAGTGCTTTTGGGATGACGCTAGACTATGCTGGTTATTGGAGGGCCATTCAAATGAAGATTTTTAGGCAATAATGGCATCAAACTGATTTTCTCTAATGCCACATACCACAACTCCATTACTCTTTTAGTTAGTTTGGTTGTGTCAAAGAAGGGACAAGTTGGAATGCATGTAAGCTAACTCCTACTGACATCTTTGATGACAATAATTTGTGCTATATCGAGTGAATGGAGCATGCATTCATTTTTTCTCTTAGAAATAAACTAATTAAGTGATGCAAAGCTAGACTTGAAAAGATCAAAATTATAAATAAAGCGTTGAACTTTTAAAAAAATGTTTAAATAATGGAAGAAAGTCAAATTTAAAGTGTTTTATGTTTAATATTTACTTGCAAAAACTGCAGGTATGAGAATGTTTGGCCTTGCAAGTACCACCACTTGTCGCGAAGAGCATAAAAAAATTGACCATTGGAGGCAATAAACTCAACACACACAGCTATATTAATTTCACTTATTACTACATTCTCCACATCACATTATGTAAGAGTATGGCAATGCTAGCTTGTGTCTTTTGCTGATATTGCATATTTGTATGATAGGCAATTGTAAGCATCTAAAATTGCATGACCCATGTGTGATTAACTCTCTTCAATGATGATTTGGCGATTCAATTCATGACCCATGTGTGAATTCCAACTTTGATGGAAACTCCCTTGTATTTGTAAGACCCTTTCTTGTGTGTTCACCATCTTTGCAAACCACATGCTAGGCCTTGGACTTTGCATGACAAACATCTTTTGTATAGCCCAACCATGTTGCACCTTTCTTGTTTATAAACTCGTCATATTATCCAATTCTAGTCACTACATGTTAATACTCTAACTACTGTACTATTTTATGATGTTAATCATTGAATTGATTGGTAACTAAAATGATTTACAATTCTTGTGTTGGGAACCATTAATTAGTACTAAGGCAATGCTAGTTCTCACGTGTGCCTGGGTGGTGATGACCTAATTCCTTTTTTGATAATGGTGATTGTATTCTTAGTTTTCATAATTATGAGTTTGTTAAGTGATGTATTAGTATAATCACACTTACGGCTTTGCAAGTTTCATCCCGTTTGTTTAAATTGGGAAGATAGTTGTATACAATATATTGTGGATTGTATCATTCAAGAATGTTTTATTATGATTATAAACATGACTCAAGTTTATTTTTGAGATGTTTAGTTGGCTAGTGATTTTGTTGATAATAATGATGTTTGGTTATGTGATATTTTAGGTTTCTTTAGGCAATTATGTTGATACGATTTGAATAGTTGTTGATATGTAATATTGCTAACCCTAATTTATGAACTGGTCATGATGTGTCAATTTTTGATATTATCATAAATGTGACTAAGCTAATTCTACATTGTACATTTAATATTACGATTCTCTGCTGATATGATATTTGAAATTGAGCTTGTTTAAAATATTGTTTCAGTTAAAGCATGGATAGTGTTTACATAAATTAAATACATAATTAAAATTTATGAATCTTTAATAGATGCTTAATTAGTGTAAAGATACAATTAATAGATGCTTAATTAGTGTAAAGATACAATTAATAGATGCTTAATTAGTATTATGCAAATTAGTGTTTTGGGGTTTGATTTCATCAATAAAGACGTTAGAGAAGGTTGTTTTGCAATTCTATTAGTGTTATGCATCTATTATGATGGAATTGTTATTGGTTGTGCTATAATTATATCTATGCTCGTGGTACGTGTGTTATTTAATTATCTTGTCAAGTGTATTCATGAGTTGAGACTATTGTGGATATATGTATAGGTGAATACTATAATTTTTATTGTGGTCCTTTGGTGTAATTTTTTGTGATGTAATTTAATGTGCACAATGAATGTGTTGAACATTAAGGGAGGGGCATTGTGAACTTTGGAGGATATTGAGGACCATTTTACCATTTGCTCGACATTATGGAGTAATGAGATTGACTTTGCTAAATAGTTTTTGCCAAATTGTCTTGGTCAAATGTGGCCAAGGTGATGTGTTAACCATGTGTTGATAGTTCTATCCTCTTATGTTTATATGTACTTATTTTGAGTTTTTGGGGCTTCGTAATTTTAAGGGGTTTTAATTTTGTTTTACTTGAAAATTTTGAACTTTTCTTTCAATACAATTTTTGAGGTAGGGAAAAAGAATAATTTTGTGTTATTCCATACTACTTGAGAAGAGAATTGAGTGTTTTGGAAGGCTCTTGTGTACCATGAAGGCCTCGAGAAGAGTTTGAAAATTAATGGGTTAAGAAGGAGGGTAGCCATTTATAATGATATAACATTCCTTTTTAATTCTCATATGGCTTCATTACATTGGCAAGTCTATGAATCTCGGAGAAAGCTAGATGGAAGGTGAAAGAAGGGAATGATTTTATTCTTAAGAGGGTCTTACGTGGTATTCAAATTATCTGTCGTTTGGTTGTTTTCTTTGGCTATTTTACATTTTGTGCTCCCTTGTTTGAGAGTTTGAAATTGGGACTTTGTGTGTGAACTTGGATGTGGGTAATGTTGAAAGAATTGTGAGCTTGGTTGGCCTTTTTGTTTGAAATCTTCAACTAGAATTTACAATACATATGAACTTGCTAGGGGAGCCTTGGGAATCATTTGAATTATTTTTTCATGTAGGTTTCGAAAGGGCTATGTTCATGTTTTAAATAAAATTGTTAAATGAGAATTTTATTTAGATAATGTCATCTTGAATTATTAAAAGCGTATAATGTTTGATCCTATGCTTGTTATTGGGATGCAATACCCCTAGGATTCACACATTTCACTGGAAAGCACATTCCTTGTCATCCCTTAAGAGACCATTGGTTGGTTTTTTGGGATCATTCTAGTCCTTGTATGTTTGTGTAACCTTTGTGGCAGTATTAAGCTAGGGTATTATTAAGATAGAGTTTAATTAGAATGTAGGGAGAACCCTTTGCATTTAATGATGTCATACAATTAGGAGGTACACCTTCCTTGATGATGGTGCATGAAGTAGCTTGGAGCTCATACCTTGGAAACTTTGTGATCTTCTATTTACATGCTTACCATTTAATTTTATTATATAGATTTAGAAATTTATTGGAAAAAGGTATGTTTCATACTATATTTTTTAATATTCTTAATTTTATAAAATATATATTTTTTAGCCCTTAATCTCAAAAAACTATAATAATACATGTTAATTTGTCATTAAAAAAACTAAAATAAAAATAAAATAAAAAAATAAATAAATTTGGAAGGCTCAGTAAACTTCTTGTTTGTACTTGTATAAATTGACTGTTTTTTGGACAAAGGTTGAAGGGAGTAAACCTATGTTTCTCCACTTTTCTTACATCAACTAAATTTTAGTTAAAAAAGAAATAAAAGATCTAAAATAAAATAGGATATTTTGGAAAAGACCTAAGATCCAAAATTATTTGAAAGCATGGTAATCCATAAATCCTTTGTTCTTTGTGCATGTTAGACATGGGTTTCCCTGAACTCGTAGTCAAACATACAATCAGAGTATAGTTGTAGGAGCTTGTAACACTTTGGTTCGAAAGTCATGATTTGGTGGTGCATCATATCATGTGGTGGGTGAAAATTCATAATCTCAACCATAATTGTTTTGGGGAACTTTTGCCTCTTGGTTCACTTATTTGAGTGTTTTCTTGGTGCATAATGTGGTAGTGACTTTTGTTGTGCATGGTACATTATTGTTTAGTGATGTTTTGTTGAAAAATTGTTGGGTGGACCCTTATTGAATGTTGTTCATGATGAGAATTTTGGGCATACCTTCTAGTATCAAAAGAACAGTCACAATGATGGAAGCTTCAGAGGTTTAAGTTGGAGTCTTACCCATTACATGTGGACACATAATGTTGGTACTATGATTATTTGTTGTTTTCATGTAGATGTTATAGCATTGCTTGGTTGGTGTGCTTGCTTTTGTTACTTTGTTGAGCTTAAATGGTGATTAATATAAGAAAACTATTAGGATGGAAGGTTGTGATTGGGTAATTATATGTTTGATGGATTTCAATGAATGTTGTGCTTGGAAAATGTTTAAGTGATGCTAATGATGTATTTCATAGGAAAGATTATAGTCTTAATGAGTAAAATTCTTGGCTATATTTACTATATTATTAGATTCACAATTGTGCTTTTTTATGCTAACATGATAATAAGACCCCTTCAAGTAGTAAATTGATCTTGGTTGTGCTTTATCTTGTTTGTTAGATTTCCCTCAATATTGCATTGTTGGATGGATTTCAATGATAAAAAAATCATCTAATGCATTTAGTAAGACAAAAGTGCTATAGAAATACTTAAATTGATGTTGTACAACATAGTTGAGTGAATTTTTGATAAGAAAGTGTCAATTTTTGTTTCGCAAATAGAAAATTTATACAATGATTTAGAATAATTGCAAATATTTGAAGGAAATATACACAAGAAATAACTCTATATTAATAAATGATAATAATAGAAAGATTTATGTAATTTGGTGTGATATAGTGATTGTAAGTGAGTGGGTGTGTATAATTTATTGTGTGATATAGTGTAAAACAAGTATGTGGAAAAATGTAAAAGTAGTATGTTAACACATGAATATTGTGACCATATTTTGAGCATGTAATAGTAGATATTCATCTTGGAAGAGAAAATGATATGGATGTAATACACAACCTAATTTTGTACACAACATGTTGGTTGTTGTTTATGCATTTTGAAATGAGAAATTTTGTATATTGTGGATCTTGTCATGAGAATGATGTTTAAAATGTGAAATTTTATGCTTGTTAATGTCATACTGGATATGAAAGTATTGTGAAAATTCCTTGCACTATGCCCACATTCATGTTGCTAGATAATACTTCCCTAACTTTGAACATTCATCTAGATTGAGAGGAAGCTAGTGTAATTAAGAGAGAGATGCATTCTCCTTTAGAAGGATGTACTTCTCTACAAGATTTATATTCTCCTATTTCCCCCCTTTAACTTAGAATTGCATGGTTGGTTGTAATGCAAACCTACTCACCATTTTTTATGTTGTGTGATATGGGTGTTGATTGTCTTTAGTTATATGTTTCAGTAGTTGTTATTAATAACTTATACTAACACTATTAATGGAACATGACATAGAAATTTAGAACCATCTCTTGGTCACGATCCGTAGCATTGGCAATTGGTTTGGGAAGTGTCATTGAGATTTAAAAATATTCATTTTTTTAATCAAAATTTTACCTTTGACAATGGCCAATACCACTCTAAGGTGATATATGACATTAAATTTAGTAAATGGCTATGATGACTTATAATCCCATTCTATCTTGTTTTTCTCATTTACTTATATGTTTTCATCTCATACAAAAAAAACTACTTTAAATTTTATCTAGGATTTTAATAATTTCTTAAGGTGACATATGACATAAAATTTGGTAAATGACTATGATGACATATAATCCCATTCTATCTTGCTTTTCTCATTTACATGTATGTTTTCATCTCCTTATACACAAAACTAGTTTAAAGCCTATCTAGGCTTTTAATAATTTCTAAGTGACTATTGTAAAATTGTCGCGATAATTGCACAATACTCACACTAGTCAAATAATTGTCCTAGGTATTTCAAAATTGTGTATGATGTTAACATCATTACAATGGAGATTACATGTTCACCAAGGTGATTTTAAATTTTGTTCCTATATGCAAAAGAAAAAATGAGCATTTAAACTCCCTATCTTTTCCCCTACCTTGTATTTTGATTTTGTGTTCAACCTTCTCACCTCCAAATTTTTTCCAAAGCTTATAAAAATCATGTTTTAGGCTCATTTAAAAAATAGATTATCATTTTTAGGAAAATGTATGTTAAAATGCTCTTTTGTTCAACCTAGCTACAACAAATATTTTCTCTCTCTACCCTAGGTGCAATACATCACAACCATTTAGAATATTTTCATTATTCATACAGTCTCATATATTCTTTTTGATTCCAATAATTCAATTTGTCTATTTGTAGCTCTATACTTCACCATTTTCAAGCCAATACAATCCTTTTTAACTAGCTTTCACATAGTTTTCCTACATCAAGACATTTATCAACAACTACATACAAGTGTGACTTGATGGGTGGTGCAATTTGAGGACTACATTTAATGACTTTTCAAACTTTACTACTCCAAATCGCTCTAGGCCTTGAGCACACAATTATGATCAAAGTTTAGCTCAAAATCTATTTTGTTATTTTTTATTTTAATTGAGCAATTTAAGATTAGTTATTTTATTGGTTTATATATTAGATTAAGAATAGTTAATTTTATTTCTTGTTTTTCGAACATCTCACATTAATCTTTTGTTCTTAAAATTGTAAACCATTCTTCGAGAACTTAATTCTCTTTTTGGTTAGAGTATTCCATTTTTAACATCTTCATCAAAGATAAAACTAAGTATTGGGCTTTTCTATATTAGATCTTCATTAGCTTTCAAAGGTCTCTAAGAACATTAAAAAACAATTGCTTTATTTCCACGAGCCACTTCATGTAGTGTAATTTTTTATATTGCATCAATCCAAAATGTGTTGGGAAAGGTGTCTCAAACTTGCTTCTAATGTCAACATTATAAAAAAGTGTTATTTTTGGACATAAAAAAAGATAATTTATAGGCTATAGGATTGGTTTTTGGCTAAAAATAAAAAATTCTTGAGCCTAGTCAACTTTCTCTTCAAGATCTATGCCCTCCAATAAAGAGTTGTAAAAGGGAATTACATTAGTTGACCAAAGGGATAATTTGGGTGCTAATTTTGAGTGGTTTTAGCTCATGGGTTTTTAATTAGTATTTGATGGTATTGAGGCTTATATTTCTTTATATTAGGTGCTTGAGATGGAGGTTAAGTGTATAGTTTTGTAAATAGTATTGAGCAAGTAGAATTCTTCTAAATTTCTTGTTGGTGATACTCATTTGAAGAATCACTCTCCAAGTGTATAGTAATTATGGTTTATTAACTAATAATTGAACTGCTTTAGAGTGTGCTCTTTTCATGAGAGGGTTTTTCCTACGTACACTTGTGTTATGGTATGAATTGTTTATATTTGTTTAAACATGTTTTCCCTTTCTATATTTGTAAAAAGATTAAAATTTACACAATACTCTTCTTATAGTATTAGTTTAGAAAGTGTTTTTACATACCCTACTAATTCCTTTCATTTATATAGCCTAATCACCTCAAATTAGGTGTTATATAGAGGATTTTTCACACTAATATTCATTTAAGTAGGAGATTGCATTGGGAGGTTTTTGATCTTTTTGCAAGAAGAGATGAAAAATACATCAAGGATAGAGATGGAGAATTCCTTAGACACGAACTTTGATTTGTGAAATCTCATGATGGAGCATGGCCTTGTAGATTGAGAAACAAGAGATACAATATCTAGATCTACACTTGTAACTACATCACAAGAAGATTGGGATAAGATGGATAGAAAAGAAAAATAATCTTATTAGACTTAATTTGGCTAATTTAGTGTTGTTAAATGTGCATAAAAAGACTATTGTATTGAACCTTTAGAAGATGCATGGAGAATTTGTTAGGCTAAATCCTCAATGAAAATTTTATCTTGAAAAAAGTTATATAATTTTAGGATGGAGGATGGTAGGTTTATGGTTGGACACTTAAATGTCTTCAATATGATAGTTACCCATTTGCACTTGATGAACAAGAATTGGTGTGTGATTTTTTGTGTTATTTGCCAAATTTATGAGACCATCTTGTGATGACCATTGGGAGCACTACCACAAAGTTCAATATAGACAAATATAATGTCTATTTCTTGGTCCATTCAAACATTCTCGGAGAGCACCCATTGTATTAAAAGTATGCTAGCAGTGCTAGAGAGTTTCTAGAGCCAAATTAAGTATAATGGTACTTTTTGTGTATGAATTCAACACTATGGGAGAATTCTAAACTTTTTGGATAGTTTCATCATCTTTGCAAAGTTTCAAAATTTATATCAAAAGATCTCTTAAGAATTATAGGTATTTATTGTATCGTTATAATTTATGTTTGGGATTTTTAATATTTTTTTATAACTTTGATAGTTGTGTGAAAATAACTAAATTATTAAATGGTTAAATACTTGAGTTGTTGAAAAGAGAAAAATTAAAAGATAAATGATATTGAATTATTTAAAAAGACAGTCATTTGATTTTGGAGGAAAACGTGAATATTTAATTAAAAGAAATGTTAATTACATCTAAGGCTAGGATGGTAAGAAATAAAAAGGAACTATAGGAAAAATTAAAAGTATTCTCATCTTCATGAATTCTCAGAAACACTATGTTTGGAGAGCTTTACATTATGATTCAACTTTTACCTTGAGGATCAAAACCTCAAAATTTATCTAGGAATCAAATATTGATTGTGGTTTTCAACTTGTTGAAGCTTTTGAATCAACACCTTATGGTGATTAGTTTGAACATCTTAATTATAAGTTGAGGTATGAAATTGTTTATGCTAGCAAAAGGTTGAGGCAGGGCTTTTTAATTCATTTTGCTCAAAGTTGTCTTCGCATTAGAATATGAGACCCAAGATTTCTATTGAGACATCTATTTTTTAAAAAGGGTTGTCCTCTATTTAGGGGTTGTAATTTGTATAGACACCTAAAATTATTCCACACTTGCAAGTGATCATTAAATACTAATTTTTCCTCTATTAATTAAATAGTTTTTTAATTATTTAATTAATAAAACTTAATTCTTCTAACTAATATTCTCAATCCTAATTCCTCATTAATCCTATCACTGCATCATTTAATCATCCCTCCCTACTATTAATTAATTAAATAATTAATATTATTTAATTAATCAATCTTTAATAAAGTGGTCTTTATCTTTTAATTTAATTCAATTTCTATGGTCCCACAACTTAAATAATTATTTCCAATTATTTGAATCGACTAATTTAATTCCTCTAATTAAATTAATTTCTAACATTAATTTAATTTAATTTTCCCCCAAATTCAAATTCCTCATTTTAAATTAAATAGTTTTTTTAAAATTATTTAATTAATGAAACTTAATTCTTTTAACTAATATTCTCAATCCTAATTCCTCATTAATCCTATCACCGCATCATTTAATCATCTCTCCCTACTATTAATTAAATAATTAATATTATTTAATTAATCAATCTTTAATACAGTGGTCTTTATCATTTAATTTAATCAATTTCTATGGTCCCACATCTTAAATAATTATTTCCAATTATTTGAATTGACTAATTTAATTCCTCTAATTAAATTAATTTAATTTAATTTTCCCCCAAATTCAAATTCCTCATTTTAAATTTTATCCTAATTTCATTTCATTTCTAATTTCAGTTTAATTTAAAAAATCTGAATTAAAAATGCAAAAATCATATCAAATTTATGATTTCAAATAAATCATAAAAAAATCAGAAATCAAATCGAATTTATGATGTCAATTTATAAATAATAAAAATGCAAAAATCATTTTCAAAAATACAATAAATTATTAAAAAATCTCCTAATATTGTATTTTTGGAAACTAATATTTCTCAAAATCCTAAAAATCTAAAGGAAAAAGCTATTTCTATAAGAATTGGCTCTGCAACTTGGTTGAAGGATCTAGTTTGTCAAAGTTCGCGCCGTCACTGATGCAGGTGGAGGGACCCGTGGCTCCTCTGTACTGCTCCCGTGACAACTTCTGCATTGGTGTCTATGTGTCTTATTCTTGTTTTCCCGAGGGTTTGTGGTGTATTTATTTCCTTTTTCTTGTTTGGTTGTGCTTGCTCGTGTGTTTTGTCGTCCATTTTTTTTTTGGCACTTCCTGTCATTATTTCCCGCTAGGCTTTGACTCTGCTACGTTTATGTTTGCTTTTTTTCACTTGAGATGAAAGCCATCTAGTAGTAGATTTTGATCGACTTCCCACAATTTCTTCTGATGGCCGTGGAGTGCATTAATGATGGAAGTGATAGGCAAGAAAATGTTAAAGAGGCAGAGGAAGGGCTGCAGGATGGTGGTGGAGGAAAAAATAGACCTTCATACCGAGCAGTTGTGGTGGAAGAAATGGTTCTTCCTGAGTTAGCGCAATTTGAGGTGGTTGAAAAAGATGGAGGACAATCTCTCGGAACCAATGGAGATAGACATGGAGGAGAACATAGTGAATTGCCTGCAGTGGGAGCCGAAGGAGAGAAAGAAGGTGGAGAGGAAGGTAAGACTCACATTGCCTAGTGCTAAGATCCTCGAACTCTCTCTGAATGCAGATATGGTAAATGCTATCAAAGCTGAACAATGTCGTTTAAAGAATGTTGTTGTTTTCTTTGTTTGCATGGATTTAAAGTTTTTACGTGCTAAAAATTTTCTTGATGATTGGATTGGGAATGTGTGGGGTAAGAAACTTGGTATCAAAGTTGGTTTTTATCGAATGATTCAGAGAGGTTTGTTCATTATTTTCTTTAAAAACCATGCTATGCAAGAAATTTTTTTAAATAAGGGGTATTGGAACATAGGGAAAACCATGTTTAGGGCCCTCCCCTGGACACCCAGATGCAAGTCCGAAAAGGTCATTGCTCGCTCATCTTCGGTTTGGATTGAACTTAGAAATATTCAACCAGAATTCTGGCAGTTTATACCCCATCTTCTGAAACCACTTGGTTCTGTGCTTCAAGTTGAAGAAGCAAAAGTGACCCTACTGCATCTCAATGCCCGTGCCCTTGTTATCCTTAACCCCGACATTGATTTTCCTGATGAAATTTCCTTGGACATTGAAGGAGATAGATGGAATTGGGCTATTGTTAGATTAGGAGATATTGGGGCTTGTTTTCATTGCAAATTGAATGGTCATAATAGAAAAGATTGTCCATTATTGAAAAATCTCTCGAAACAATTTTTTGAAAACCATAGGTAGGATAATAATACTCCTCCCATGACGAAGGAAAAGGATAATACAACCAATAGTAATAATAACCCTGACAATAGAGAGGAAGTTAATAATACTGGATCAACTCGTGAAAAAACTACTAACAGTGATAAGTCTGATAGGATCAAGGAAACTCTTGATACCCCTTTGGACAAGTTTGTCTCTTTGTCAAACCCTCTCTTTGAAGATGAGTTCGAGATCCTCTCTGCTTTACCCACCCGTGAAGCCCAGAAACCTATTGCTTGTCAACCTCAGTATATTACTATCCCCAGAGGCAAAGTCAATGAAGATAACTCACTCTTTCCCAATGCTCAACAAATAGCCCTATCCATTATCAAAAACAAAAACAATTCCAATGTTGCTAGGGCCGAGCAACAATAGTTGGTTGAGCAGGCTAGTCCTTGCCCTAACACCATGCCTCCCGATAAAACTCAAGGAGTAGGTGAGGTTGTGAATTTGAATCAGACTCCTATGGGAGAGGAATATGTTATTATGGAAGAAATCCCCTCCCTATCTACTTGTAGTGAACATGGCGGAGATGAAGACGGGTTTATTGAAGTTATCTCAAAAAAAAAGAAAAAAAGGAAAATTTATGAAAGAAGTAGCATAAAAAACAATGAAAAAACTAATAAGGTGAAAAACATTGAGTTGCCAGAATGTTTTAACAGATTATGTAAGAATTCCAACACCCCCAAATCCTTATATGATGCACATACACAGTTGGAATGTTAGGGGGTTGGAAATGCCTGACAGGAAATACATGGTTAGGAATTGGTGTAATAAGGTGTATAGTAAGGATATTGTTTGTTTACAGGAGATTAAAGTGACTAGCTATAAGGCTCATACCACTCTTAAATTTATTTGGAACCGAGCTACTTGTTTATACTCTGATCATACTAGAGGCAAAGGAGGGGTTGCTATATTGATAGGAAGTAAATGGGCTGACAAACTGATTGATAAGGGTACCTCCCCATGTCAGAGAGCTATATGGGGAAAGTTTAAAGAACATGATTAGGAGATAGGAATTTGTAACATATATGCCTCCAATGACTACAGTGAAAGAGCCACCTTGTGGGACTGGCTTGCTAGCAACCTTCCTGACATAAAATGGATGTTTATTGGGGACTTCAATATGATTGAGAATAAACAGGATACAGCTAGTGGAAAAAAACATGATTGGAAAGGAAATGAGTTCTTCTTTTGGTCTAAATTTAAAAGGAGATTCCAAATCAGCGATCCTCTGGAAAACATGAAAAATGAGTACAATAACATATGGTTTTCTTGGTGTAACAATTAGGCTTATAAGAACAAATTTTACTGTAGATTGGATAGGATATACTTCAACAAGATGTGGATGGAGTTGAAACAACAACCAGGGAAAAACCCTATTGAAATTAAACCTATCAACATGTCTGATCACTCCCCAATCCATGTTTGTATTTCTCTCAAAACCTCTCAAGATCAGTCCTGTAGAAGTAGGAAGAAATCAACCTTCAAACTCAACACATCCCTTTTGGATGATGGGGACTCCTTGCAAGCCATCAAGACAACCAAAACCTTGTCTAAGTTCTGCAATGCCAACCTTTCTGCTAGAGATAAGTGGAACTCATTGGTGGTAACATGGAAATATTTGTTCCAAATTATAGGGGCTAAAGGCGCGTTTGATAGAAACCAAGAGGAGAAATTTTATCAAACCAAACTCAATCATATTGAAACTCAACTTCAAGCTATCGGGAAAGATCAGGAGTTGGAACAATCTCTCATTGACACTAAAGCCAGACTCAGGAAAATTCAGAATTACAAAATTCAAGGTCAAAAAGTTAGAGCCAAGGCAAGATGGATTAAAGATGGGGACAGAGGATCTAAATATTTCTTCAATTTTATTAGAGCCAAATAGTCTAGGGAAGAAATTGTGGGCATTCAAACAGAAGGAGTTATTAAAGACAACCAAGAAACCTTGAGTGTCTTTACAGAATACTACAAGAAGTTGTTTTCCTCTGAACATAAAGATGAGAATATTGAAGCTATGAATAGGTGCACCAAATTAATTCCTCAGAAAGTGTCTCAAGAGCATGCAAGGGCCCTGGAGCATGATATCAGAATTGAAGAGATAGATGAAGCCATTGGCTCCTTAGCGAATGATAAATCTCCTGGAATTGATGAGTTGCCGGCTGAGTTCTACAAGAGGAATAAAGAGTGGATATCTAGAAGTGCATGAAGAAGCCTTCGAAGTTGGTTCTCTAGGAGAAAACATTAATAAAGGGCTTATCAAATTGTTACCTAAAGATGAAGACAAATCTCAGATGAAAAAATAGAGGCCCATCACATTGCTTAATATTTCTTATAAAATTATAGCTAAAATTTTAGCCAAGAGAATCAGTGATATCCTCAAAGAAGTGGTGCCAGTCACCCAAATTGGCTTCATAAAAGGCATATATATTCTAGATAACCTCATTACCAGTTGGGAAGCTATGAATTGGGCAAAAGTTGACAATCAGAATGTGGCTATGGTTTTGTTAGACTTTGAAAAAGCCTATGATAGAATTGAGTGGCCTTTTGTGCTGCATATGCTAAAAGCATTTGGATTCCCTAAATTCTTCTGTAAATGGGTTAGCATCCTGTTTAAAGATTCCTCTACTATAATTGATGTAAATGGTGAATTATCTGAATGCATTCTCCTTGGGAGGTCTATTAGACAAGGGTGCCCTCTTGCCCCATCCTTATATGTTATTGCTGTTGATGCCCCATCCTTCATTCTCAAGGCTCCTAACCTTGGCCACCCAATCAAAGGTATTATGCTCCTCAATAAGGAGGACTTTCTCATTGAACAATTTTCTGATGACATGAATTTGTTTTTGGAGATGGAGGAAGAAAACTTTGATAATGTTATTGCTAGGCTTCAATTTTTCTGCTTAGCTTCAAGAGCCAAAATTGCCCCTCATAAATCCATCATCCTTGGTTGGTTAGAGGTTCCCCTAGGATGGCTTCAAAATAGGGAATGGAAGTGGTCAGGGCCCTCCACCATTGTAAGATATTTGGGGATCCTCTTTGCTATTAATCCCTCCATTAAGGACATGTGGGAATGGATCTATAAAAAAATTGAGAGAAAACATTTAAAGTGGAAATCTCATATGTTGTCCTTAGCTGACAGAGTTCAGATTGTTTAGAAGGTGTTATCTTCACATGCAGTATACTATGCTTCCACCTGGGTGATGGCTAATAGTCAAATCAACAAATTGGAAAGAATTTTGAGAAACTTTCTTTGGTCAGATGGACATGGTAACATGAAAAGACATTGTATTAAGCGGGAATAGTGCTGTACCACTAAAAAAATTGGGAGGTCTAGGGTTGAGAGATCTTAAAGCTCAAGGTTTTGCATTGGCAGCTAAATGGACCCTCAAGGAAATGAAAGGGAATGAACCATGGACAGTTTTGGTTAGAAACAATATTACAAGAGCTACTATTAGGAAAGGTAAGAATTGGAGTGATGTTCCCCTAATTGACTTGATTATGGGGGATTTTGAGATTCAAGTTGCTAGTTCCAGGGCTTTTCAAACCATATGTAAGGCTTGGTGTTAGGTCAAACCACTTATATGCTCAAGAACTGCTATTGGAAAGAGCCCTTATTATGCAGTAGTGGATAGATCTATTTGGTGGGGGGTATATCTTAAAGACAAACCTTTGGCTTTAATTCAATGCTTTTTAGCCAAAAAGTGACACCAAAAAGGGATAGCACTTATTCAGGATGTGTTGGTTGACAAGAAGTTGGGTTCTTGGGAGGTGCAAAGAGTAAAATTCAATATCCCCAACTCACATAAGAAGACATTCACTTTAATCTCTAAAGCCTTTGGGAGGTTTTTTCCTGGTAAAATGCTGAGATCAAAACATATGTTTGATTTTATGAGATGGAATGATGGCAATAAAATTGAGAACTTTTCTTGCAAGCACATTTATAACATGCTTAAGGAAGATAATGGAATTGTTAACAGAATTAATCAAAGCTGGAATGTTGATTGGTATAGTACTAGATGGCACTTCATGTTTGATTTCTTTTGGCATGCTAAAGTTGAACCCAAGATCCTTTATTTTCGTTGGTTGCTTTTGTTAAAGAAAATAACTGTTGGTTCCTTTTTGTCTTAGAATGGTTCCTAGAATGTCTTTTGTGCTTTGTGTAATTGTACTGAAATGTTTGAGCACTTGTTTTTTGAGTGTATTTTTGCCAAAAAATTATGGGCTATCTTTTTAGGAAACCCTGTTGTGTGGAATTGTCCTAACTCTTTTTTCTGGTCTGAAATCATCATTGGCTTTGTTAATGAGTTTGATTGCAAGTTGAATTCCTTTTGGTTTTCCTTAACCGCAGTTGTCTTATGGACCATTTGGAAGATGAGGAATGAAGAGATCTTTCAAAATAGGAAACAGGACCTTACTACATTTTTTTATTAAACTCACACATCTTACTATTGCTTCACAGGTTTCAACAAGGATAGAAATTACAGAAGAAAGATTTCAAACTCTATTGAAGGAAGGAGAGATGATTGTATACAAAAAGGACATACAATCTGCTTCATTGTTCGACATCCCTTAGGAACCAATCAGGGAAAGTATGTCAGCTGACACTCAGATGGATAATATGTGGAGGAACCCATAAGAGGAAATCTAGAATGAGGTACAGGAGGAAGCAACCCACAGTGAGTGGGAAGCTAAAAATGATAATGATAACTGGAGTTCTCTGAATCAAAGGAACAAAAATAGTGAATGGGAAAGTGACACTAACATAATCAGTACCAGTGGATGGGATGAAGTATAGTTGAACTCTAGATCTTCTTTCTTTTTGATAATCATACATATTACTTGTAAAGAGAACTATACTTTTGGTCTGATGCCATAGTCTATGGCCCTATGTATATATGTTGTCTTGCTAAGGTGCTCTTGGTAGCAACAAAAATATAAGTTGGTTTTTCTGGTTATCTTGTAACCGTTCAGTTGATACTCTATTTCAATATAAAACAAAAATCCTAAAAATCTTCTAATATCTATCAAATCATCTTTTTCCAAATCAAATCATCATTTTTTGATTTTAAATAGAAACAAATCCTCTTATCTCATCTTGCAACCAATAACTTTCCCAAATCAAGTTGAAAATCAATCAATCTCCATTTTTCTCAACCATTGATTTTAATTTTGTCAAACCAATCTTGACCATTAATTCAATTTTGAAAATCTATATAAACCCACTTTCAAACCCATTTGAAGGATCATAGCATTAGAATATGTGAGGAGTGATGGCACTGGTTGTCATTGATGTCAAAACCTTTCATCAACAAGCTAGGCATTTTGGTTGGTGTTTGGCATGTCCTATTCACTATCGGTGGTGTAATAGGGTTTTTAGTTAGACATAAGGGAGATTAATAATGAAGACATCTCATAGTTCCTAGTACATCAGAGGTGGATCAGTGTATCGACCACAAGCACATTTGTAAGAACTTGCCTAAGGAAAAGAATGAAAATGCCAAGATCTAGAAGCTCAATTGATAGCACAAGAGAGATAGGAAAAATGATGATCAAATAATGAAATATAATTGTTTAAGGGTGGATACTAATGAATCTAACCATATAAACTATGTGAGATGAGTTCATTAATTAACCATTTCAACACTAACACTCAAAATACTCTCGATACAACCTAGGTTATATTAGAAAAACCCAAAGGTGATAAGGGATTCCCATGCTAAACCCAAGTTATATCAAGGAAGTACACTAGAAAGGCCTCTTTCATTGAATGTAATTCTATTATAGATATATAATGAAAATGATAAGATTGAACTAATTGATTAAGAAAAAAGTGTAACATGAGTCTAGGAACCAAGTATATGCAATCAACCCAATCAAGATAAAAAAATAGATCTATTCTAACAGATGAAACAAATGATAAGGTACTTACCTCAAAATATGCAATGGAATATGACTTTTTGCTTTGAAAATTGTAGATCTGAGACTATGGCAGGACTTACGACAACAAATTTATGATCACAACAACAAAACCTAGAAAATGTTGTTTTTCTCAGACCTCCAGGAACAAGTCGACCTTGTGCAACATGTTCCAGACACTTTTCCATGAAGTCATCATGTTCTCAGGACACTGTAGCAAAGTCAACCTAACTTCTTTGGAAAGGTCTTGGGGAGTAGATTCCAGATCAGTGGTTGCCAAATTGATAACCTACAAGTTGTTACAAAATTGGTGTGTGTGGATGGCTATAAAGGGGTTTTCCTTAGTCAACCCCCCATTTTGGTGATTTCCACCTCCACGAATAGTCGTTAGGAAAGATGTTGTGTATTTATGTAGTGCTCGTGAATCCTAGATTGTAGATCTAGAATGTAAAAGAGATAGAAAATGCTAGGAATCTACTCTATGAGTGAAACCCTAGCATGTAAGTGTTCTTGTAAATGTAAATGTGTGCAAAATATGAAGAGACAAAGATCAGATTTGAATATAACACAAATATCATACCAAGCCCCCAAGGCTAAATTACTCTATCCATCTTCATGATCCCCTTGCATCTCCATGATGTCATGTAATGCTTGAATGCTTGAATTGAAGAAATGTAAATGAAGGCCTCACTTTGCAATGAAAGAATTAAATTCAGCCCTTAGCTTCCACCTTGCAATTGATCTATGTTAGATTGGGGTGTCCACGCGTGATTGTACCTTGCTTCTATCATCATCCATTGTTAGGAAAATGAGGTGTGGGATGTATTTTTATAGTGAATTTATGAAATTACCCCCTTGGGAGCCGATTGCAGTGAGCGGGAAATAATGGAACTTTGAAATAGTACCGGGCCCAACACTTTCCAACCACTATGGAATAGGTTGAATTGGTCGACCTATTATGGAATAGGTCAACCGGGTCAACCTATTCTCCAGGAGGCCAAAGTCTTGGGTTTGTAACCTAGGCCTCCATAACTGTAGAGGATTCAAGTGTAATGTGTATTGGGGACTAATAAATCAAGGCTAGACTCAGGAAAATGGGGCCTAGAAAGAGGAGGATGCATAAAATTTAGATCTTACGTCAGCCTATGAGTGAGATAAGGGGAAATTAAGGAGGAAGTGTTACGTCCTACCTTAATTTCACCTAGCACTACTACATTTGACCTCATTTTTCTACCAAAATTTTTGACCATCAATTAAAAAGGTTTAGGTTGGTCGGATTATAGAAGGAAAACTTTCTTTTTTTTAAAATCCACATCCGTGTTGGTCAAAATTTTGACCAATGCAGGCATGGATTTAAAAAGAAAAAAGATTTCGTATTTCATTTCATTATTTGGTTTTAACTTGGAGCGCGCGAAGGAGTTGGAGCCTGCGATTTTTTTAACTGTTATTTGATGAGAGTTTTAGGAGGACCATCTGTGAGGGTTTCCAATGTTATTTGGTGTAAAAGGAGGACCTCTTGTGAGGGTTGCCATTGTTATTTGGTGTAAAAGGAGGACCACCTATGAGGGTTGCCACTATTATTTTGGTGTAAAAGCTGGAGGACCACCTGTGAGGGTTGCCATTGTTATTTGGTGTAAATAGAGGACCACCTGTAAGGATTTCCTTACTTTGCATTTGTCTATCATTGTTTTATGCATCTATGCTATTGGTACTTGTTGGTTACCTACTTAGGGCCTGTGAGCAATGTGTGAAGGCATCATGTATTATGTATTTGCTGGCACATTTTTTTTATCGCTGTTTATATACATTTGATTCAAACTAAATGACTCAACAAAAACTTGCAAAACCCTAAATTTTTGAATCACCGCATCATGTTATAGTGTAAATGTACTAGTGTTAGGTTTATGATTGCTACAAATCCTTCAATATTGATCATGTTCTTTGTATTCATGTTGTCACAGTGAACAAGTATGCAATACAGTGAACAAGTAGTGTTTTCTCATTGCTTTCGACACTCCTGCTGATTACCAGTTAGCCCATGAGTTTTCCATGGTGTCTATGCTATGTTTATTGCTATACTTGTGCCCTGATAAAACTATTGTGGTATCTTTCTTACTGTCCCTTTCTCTGCTCATAAACAACTAAGGAGTTAGACTCTTGGCATCGTGGACCCTCTGTCTACTCACTGGTCTTACTCGCCCAAAGCCAGTGAATTTTCCATCATTCTTATTTTCTGTTTACGACATGGCACCGTGTGATGGTTTTATGCATTAAACCCGCTGTTGACATATGTGGTATTATAGAGATCCTTCTTTAATTGTTTACTCACCATTATGTGTGGTCATGGTTATCACGACGCCCATGAGATATATGCATTTTGGTATCATTGATCTGCGCTTGACCATTGGCATGCTTCAACTATATATACTCATTGCATTGGTATATAATTCATTGTTTATTATGGACATTATTATTTATCTTTGATGACCCGTGAGCAAGGCCAGGACACATCGTTGATGGTTTGATGCCATGCCTTTGAGCCACAAGTTAGGGAATTGTCTTGATTCATCCTTGCTTGGAGCACACCTTTTGAATCATAACACCATTCATTTTTCTATTGCATTTATCTTTATGGCATTATGCTTTCATGTTTTGGCTTCGAGCTATGAGTGTTCACTGTATTACATACTTGTTCGTTGTTTGGGTTATAATCACTTCACTGCCTTTTTAGTTGTTTCAAGATAGTTTCTATGTTCTATAACATTGTTCTTTGCTCCTTTCAATGATTGTCCTCTTGAAATATTCTTAAATGCCTTGATGATTGTCAATAAATGATCCTTGTAGCACTGCACCATTGATTCATGCTTTTGATTTCTACCACTATCCTTTAGCATGTCCTTTATATTTTTTTGATCCAATTCATGGATAACATATCACTATTTTTTACCATTGAGTGTCCTTTATATAGAGCCCTGTCATTGAAGTGCCTTCTTATGCACTTTGTCTTCAATGTTGTCATAAACACAAATAGATACCTTTTATATTATCTCTGACTATTTCTATGCATATAATCACTACCATTGTTTTACTTATTGTAGTTTAATTAAGAAGCCATTTGTTATTTGTGATAGTGAAAACATCAATTCACTTTCATGAATGATGAATGCCTACTCAATAAAACTACAAACATGTTGGGTTCAAACCTTGTGGGAGCCCATTTTACCCTACATGTTGTGGTATTTGATGTTATGAGTATTTTTATCATCTATAAGAATAGTCATACACCTACATAGTGAAAAAATATGTTAGATTAAAAAAATTCAGAATTGAATGGATACCGATGATAGAAACCATAAATGAAGATAAAAAACCATAAAATGAAGATAAAGAAAACTATAAACCATAACCAATCCTTCTACCAAGACCTCAAATAAGAAACACTATTTCAAGTATGATCTCCTCCAAAACACCCCAAATGAAAAGCCATTACGATACCCAAATAGAATGATGATTCCAAGGACTATCATTTATAAAATTCATCACAAGCTAGCATCTAAGTTGGAAGTGCATTCCATCAAATAGAATGACGATTCCAAGGACTATCATTTATATAATTGTTCATCCAAGTAATCTTTATAAAGAGAGATATCTTCCATGATAATATATCTCTTATACTTCCACCAGGCCACTTCCAGATTTTCTTTCACCTAAGAATTCTTACACTTATGTGACTTTGTCCCTGTTCCATCCCTTTCTTGCAATAGATGCTCCTACCACTCAACTTAGATCACACATAAGTGATATGTAACGAGTCATATCAACCCGTATGTGAAAGCATCCTTAGTCATTTTGGCTCAAGTTATTGTAGGCTGCATAAACTTGTGCATGCTAAGAGAGACTTACACCCAATATCATGGCAATTTCCCCATCTTACAACTACACCTTGGCTTGCTGGACCTGCACTAACCTACTTGATTTTCATCTGATGGATTTTTCTTTCAATTAATTTTCATTCATTCTTGAATTGATCCAACATATGAGTGCTTCTTGTGTGAAATTGTAGAAACTATCACTTATAAAAGTTTTAAGTATATATGTAGGCTGGGTGTACAGAGGCCATCTTATATCATGGGAAAGGACCATTTGGATTTAATAATCTTTCTTTTTTAATTTGTATGAAAAGTGATTCATATTTTCATCAAATACTCTTAGAAGTTAAGAAATTACTGAATTTGTTATAATCTGCTACTTAATTAATCAAGTGATAGTTAATAGGAAGGAAATTCTGCATAAAACACAATTAAAAATCAAAAATTCAAACTGAGACACCGGATTTTCTAATGGAAAATCTTGGAGTGGGAAAAAACTCTAGTCCATTTTCTTTCTTTTTCTTCTAGTATGGAAGTTGCTGCTCACCAATGGCCAGGGCTCTTCTTTTGATTGAATGTGAAGCATTTTAGGCTATCCAAGATCTCTTCTTGTTCTTTTTCCTTCCAATTTAGATTAGTCTACAAAATAGGAGCTCTAGGAGTTTAGATGGTCATTTATTTTGTTTTCAACAACTCCTGCTCAATTGTAGGTGCCAAAGACTTTTACTCCATCCTTGTAGGACATCTCATATCAGAACAATGTTTTAGCAATTTTCTCCTAAAATTTATAGTGAAATATCCTTGATCTAACTACTACAAAATCTAAAACTAATAAATGAGATTGCTACTTCTGCACACCATACACTTTATTATGAGGGGGTATGGCATGTAAGTAAAATGTTGGAAAACAAACTAAACCTTTCTTTTTTGATCTCAAAAGTTGGAGGATGAGACTAAAAGTAATTTACCTTACCATTGATATTTCTATTTATATAGCTAAATTATAACATGAATTAAATTGGAATGCCTTCCATTGATTAAAACAAAGTGCAATGGATTCACACAATAGTAATGAATGTAAACTATTTTCAAGTAATGAAAATGCAAATTCATTGGTAATCTGCCAGTCACTGCCCATGAGGGTACAATCTGACTATTCTATTGAAATTTTTTTATTTTTATGGTTGATATGGATCCAAATGATTGCTAGGGTATGGTGTTGCATGTCATTGGAGTTATGAATAGTTTTGTGTAGGTTTGAAATCATTTTTGGGTCCTCTAGATGTGATTGTCCCTGTACAGTCAGGGTATACACCAGTCAGATTAGATAGATGCAAAGATTGGATTTAACTATCTTAGTAGCAAATATGGTGATAGATTAGGCATTCAATACATGTCACCTTTGAAATTATGTGCAGTGATTTTGCATAATAAAACTTTATATGGTGAAGGATATTGGTTTTATGGTCAGCACCCTCATTTATGAAGGAATTTTGT
The DNA here is from genome assembly GCA_027943335.1 of Chamaecyparis obtusa. Taxonomy (NCBI): domain Eukaryota; kingdom Viridiplantae; phylum Streptophyta; class Pinopsida; order Cupressales; family Cupressaceae; genus Chamaecyparis; species Chamaecyparis obtusa. The sequence continues at coordinate 1,681,199 of BSBK01003396.1, forward strand.
TTTCCTTATGTAGGCTATGAAAGTAATTTGGGTTTTCTTCTTTATTAAAAATCTAGGGTACAATAAGTTTAATAGTATTTTGACATAAAATATATGAAGGCTACTTAGTTTATCTTAGGGATAGAGATAATTTAATTTTAACTTTGGTTGTGTTAACATAACTATGTTGACTTTATTTTGTAGTTGTTTAGCATGAGACTTTGTAGATTAATAGGAGTTCACAGATACTAGTGTGCCATAGTTTCCCATCTATAACTAGTGAGATGCACATGACTCATGTACCTCATGCTAGTGTGCTTGGATGCCTTGTATACACTATATTTATCATTAGACTAGACATTATCCAAATAGTGAGTATTTATATAAAGTGCTATAACACACATGCGGTCCTCCTTTTACACCAAGTAATAACAGTGACAACCCTCACAGGCGGTTGGATAATGTCTAGTCTAATCGAAGAACACTAGCATGAGGTACATAAGTTATGTTCATCTCACTAGATATAGATGGGCATTAATGCTTAATTGAATGATACGTTCCATAAAAATGTGAACTCCTATTAATCTACAAACTCTCATGTTAAACAACTAAAAAATAAAGTCAACCAACCTAAACCTTTTTAATTGATGGTTGAAAATTTTGGTAGAAAAATGAGGTCAAATGTACTAGTGTCCTATTTTACTCAAGTTGACTTCTTTCAACTTCTTTTAGAGTTGTCTCAAAATTCAATTCTATTCAATTCAAAAATTTCAATTTCACCTTGAGATAATTCCATTTGCTGCTGGGTCTAGCTCCCAGTATTGCTTGGTCAAATCTACATGTTTTTCACCTGTGCATATACCTTCTCTGATCAACTCTGATATGCACATGTGATGAACATTTCTATTTTCCTAAGCAGTACTTTGAGCTTTCCTGCAACACATGTACTATTGTAAAAATCATCACAAGTCCATTTGTTGCAGGAAAGCTCACAATACACATGTCTGGATGTCTGCATGTTTTTCACCTGTTCATATACCAAATGATGAATGCTCAATTGTTGTAATGGAAAATCATTAGAACCGTCCATATACGTTCCCATAAAAATGTGAACTCCTATTAATCTACAAACTCTCATGTTGAACATTCAATGCAGCTTGGGCTGATTCGTACTGTGAGCTTTCCTTCAACACATGTACTATTGTGAAAATCATCACAAGTCCATTTGTTGCAGGAGAGCTCACAATACACGTCTGGATGTTTGCATGTTTTTCACTTGTTCATATACCAAATGATGAATGCTCAATTGTTGTAATGGAAAAGCATTAGAACCGTCCATATACGTTCTCATAAAAATGTGAACTCCTATTCACATATGAACATTATTCGATACAGCTTGCGTTGATTCGTCCAATCTTTACAGCTTAACATACAAGCATATAAAATTAGAAGAAAAACAAGTATGGTGCATTCATACTGATATTAAAAAGTATTAAAAATAAGAAGCAAAATAAGCAAGGGTATTAAAAAGTATTTTAGGAGAATATAGTGACCATTGTGTTTTTTTTAAAAAGTAACAAAGACATTATAACCTCTTGTATTCTATATTATATTAGCATGCACAAACTATCTTAGTGCTTTAATTGTTAGGAAATAAGACAAACAATGGCAATGGAGATTATATGAGATAACTCTCTAACATAGAGAACAAATTTATTTATATATGAAATCTTGTACAAAATGTTTACAAATAGATTATGCAATATCAACAAATGTTGACAAATAGATTACAAAATATCAACAAAATTTTTTGCTTGCTATTGTAGCTATCTTCTCTCGTGTGTCTATTGTTGCTTAGCACATACTTTTTGGAGCCGTGTTCTTCCATTTAAACACTCATATTATTATTTTTCAACTCTTTTTTCTTCTCTAAAATTGTTCTATGCTATTCTTATTTTATTCCAATGAACCATAATATTTAGTTCTAATGAACCTCATTATTGATTCAGCAAGAATCTCACTCTCCCAATGACAACATGCTTATGAAATCCAAACCATCATAGGAATAGGAGTCAACACAAATAAATTTATGTTGGAGTGAGCTTGTAGAATCTGAAATTCATTAATTATTAGTTGTTTTCATGGTAAGAGAATCCTTCATGACTGTCTTAATGAGCCCTTACAAAACAAGTACAAAATGTCAAAATATAGTGAAGGGAGACTTCTAATCATCCCATGTTACATGAAATTTATAAATATTGGCGCTAGAAGACACAAGGTTCAATTTCAGTTTTGAAAGTATTGAAGTTGACTAATTCTAGCTCAAGTATAGTTAAATTGTCCTTGCTGCCCTAGAATGACATCTTTGTTCAAACCATTGATTGCAAACATTTCTTAAGTACTTGAATCTACAATATAAAAATAGTGGTGAATGTATGATTATTATAATCATATGATTATATGTTATAATATTTATGTAATAAATGTAGTAACAATGGTGCGGTGCATTATTGATATAGGCTCGATGGCTCTTGTCAATGTGCCAAACTATCAATGTGGTGGTGGGCAGTGTGTGTTGAAGACTTCACAAACATAGAGCAACCCTGGATGACAATTTTGGTGCTACCCAAATAGAAAAAAGGTTGCTAATGTGTATATATTTAATGTTTCTAATGTAAATACTATTCATTATATTATAATAACTAATGTAGATTGGGCATCACAGGGAAATAATGGCTGCAGATACTTTAGTTGGGTCGATGACAACTCATTTGCATCTATGTGCCCATCTCCACTTATCTGCGATGAAGGATTTGAGTGCAAAATGTGTCATGCTAGGACAAATTCTGAAATTATATTTTTACGATGCCTTCTCTATATTGTAATCGCATATCTTTGTTGCGACCATATGTAAAGATGAACTCAAGAATTAGTCAGTTTAGTATTTTCATATTGTAACTAATATTTTAATATGGATGTGGCATAACTTCTCTTTGCCTCAAGTGTGCATATATATGGTTTAATATTTTTTTAGAATAATTCTTAATGTTTATGGCTCAGGTGAGCCCTAATCTGCTATCAATCACATGATTTAACGTATAGTGTTTTCTTGGTTATTCCATTTGTTCCTTAACCTTTGAAGGCCATTTGGTAATTTCAACTACACCTAAGGATCCATCAGTGATCCTGGTGCTCTTCACGACTCCTGCCTTTGACCTTGGTGCTCCTACACCAACTACTAGCATGAAGGAAGATTTGACATAACATATATGAAGGATACTTAGTTTATCTTAGGAATAGAGATAATTTAATTTTAACTTTGGTTGTGTTAAAGGAACTATGTTGACTTTATTTTGTAGTTGTTTAACATGAGAGTTTGTAGATTAATAGGAGTTCACATTTTTATGGGAACGTATCATTCAATTGAGAATTAATGCCCATCTATATCTAGTGAGATGAATATAACTCATGTACCTCATGCTAGTGTGCTTGGATGCCTTGTATACACTATTTTGCATTAGACTAGACATTATCCAAATAGTGAGTATTTATATAAAGTACTAGAAGATCAAAGGCCCAAGTCCATTACTCCAAGTAATTGGTGAGACATCATGGATTTGATGTCAAAAGTCCATGACTCCAAGTAATTGGTGAGACATCATGGATTTGATATCAAAAGTCCATTAATCGATACTACCTTGAATATCATGGACTTGATATTCTAAATAGTCAAGGTGACTAGTGGAGAAGCACCAAAAAACATAATGTGCTCTCTCTCCATTCACAAATTGTAGCAGAGATTATTCTAGACAGCAAACATGGAAGCAGTGATATGTAGCAGACATTATTCTAGAAAGCAACAAATTTCTTAGAAGGTTGTGAATTCACCATTAGGGAGAAGATCTTAGTCCAAGGTAGCAACAACCTCTCTGCCCTAACAACAGTACATTCAAGTGTGGATTTTGGATTAGGTGGAGCAGATATCTAACATTGATAAGTTCAATGAGCTGCATATTCAGAGTGGAGATCCTCATATTGATCAAGATTGATCAATATCATTGCATATTAGAAGGTGTTGATGACAGGGCAGATCTGGGCTTAGTTTCAGCCTATTCAAGGACATGCAAGTATAGATCTATGACAACTTGGAGAAGTCCTAGGTGGGTTGACTCAGATCATATCTAGAAGGACCTGGAGATTACAAGGATGAATATCAGAGAGGTTTTTGGAGTAGAGAGTGGAAATTAAGATGAAGTCGAAGAAGATCAGTAGTTGTCTCAATAGGATTCATGTTGCAATGCCCAAACTGCAAGATGGGAAAGAGAGGCCTCCTTGTATTCCTCAAGCTATTTTGGATGCCAGGATGCATGCTACCAAGGAGGCCATGAAGCTAGAGAAGGATATTGAGAATGAAAATGGTGGGGCTGGAGTTTACTCTACAAGCTTGAAGAAGTGATATATTTTGGCAAATGAAGACTGGAAAGAAGATGATATTCCTGAGATCATGGATGGACAGAATGTTGTAGACTTTATTGATCCAGATATCTTGTAGAGGCTTGAAGAAATGGAGAGGGAAGAAGGGCTTAGGATGACAGCTAAGAGTGACGAGGATGATGAGATGGGGGAAGTGGAGTTGAATCTTGATGAAAAGGAAACTCTGACTACAATTAGTAAGAAGAAGAAGATGGTTATCGTTGAACACAGATTGAAGAAGAGTACTACAGAGAGTTGAGAAACATAAATGTAGATTTCACAATAGCTGAGAAACATAATTGTGGGCATCATGGTCACATTTTTTTGGAGACAACATAATTGAGTTTTATACCCAGATGATGTAGAGCAACTTCTACTCCTTCGATTCCAAGTTGACACTGCAGGATCCAAAGACCATAGATAAGGAATAAATTTAGAGAGCGGAGGAGGGCCATAATGACCAAAATAATAGAGGACAAACCTCAAGTTAAATGAGGCAAATGCAAACATTTTAATAGATCTCAAGTTAAATGAGGCAACTACAAACATTTTAATAGATTTTTATTTTTAAATAATGAAATTTTCATATACTAGTGTTCTAAGCCCCCTCATTACATGATTTATTATTGTAAGCCCCCTCTGACTTACACATCTAGAAAATGAAACTACAACCTATTGGGATTGAGACAAACCTTATAGAACAACAACAACTAAGAAGGATCGGTTTCCAACATCTGTTGAATACACCTCCACTCTCTAAATTTATTCCTTATCTATGGTCTTTGGATTCCATAGTGTCAACTTGGACCCGGAGGAGCATAAGTTGCTCTACATTGTCTAGGTATACCACTCAATTATGTTGTCTCCAAAAAAATGTGACCATGATGCCTACAATTATGTTTCTCAGCTATTGTGTCCCATGATCCCTTATGACCCTTTACGACTATTTACGATCCCTAAGAATACATCTTAGAGGTCTTAAAATGTCGTAAAGGGTCATAAGAGGCTCCTAGGAGGGGCCATATGAGCTTCCACCTTCACATGGTTGGCCCTGCTAAGTAGAGAATGTTAAACTATTCTCGAAACAAAGAGAAGCTCAATAATTTAAGGTCTCAGTCCATAGACAAATTAAATTAGACTTACTATCCAAATTGGTACATTGATGAGAATCAATCATGGGGAGTTTTTAGATTCTGAGAAGTAGAGGCCATAAGGGATTTTTGTGGAGATTTTGTAGATGTGGAGATTTGCTAGAGTGGCTATATACATACGAGGGTTTCCAGATTGAGTACTAGTGCAAAGATGATGATTCAGTAACCTACGTCTATAAAACCTTCACAAATATCCCTTCTTTGGCCTCCACTCATACCTCTTCTTTGAATTTAGAAACTTTGGATACTGTTTCTCATCCATGGATGGTGATCGTATAAAATTACTTAAAACTAGTAAAGGGTGCTGGGAACAACCTCTATATTATGAAGGGATTCCATTATGGTGTGGGAGGTGTATTCAGATAGGGCATCCTAGTGGAAATATGTCTCACACCATCATTATACAGTGGAGAAGAGGTTGAAGCAACAAAAGAGTTTTTCTCAAGCTGTGCATGGTGAGACATCGAATCAAGAAATTGGAAATGCATGTAAAGTGACCAATGTTACAAAGGGAGTGGATGGTTTGGATGATGGATAGAGTGCTAGAAAGGTAGAAACCACACCAGAGGGAAGAGAAAAGAAAAGACTTGTTGGGTGTCGAGACCAGAGGGCAAAGAAAAGAATCTAGCTATCCCTGGTTCGGGCCATGTTCTAACCCATTATGATTGGCGTCGAACATTCTATGATTAACTTTGGTTGTGTTAACATAGCTATGTTGAATTTATTTTGTATTTGTTTAACATGAGAGTTTGTAGATTTGGGGTCATAATCAGTGATTGGGAGAGCCCTGTTTTGGCACTAGTCATGTAGTACAAGCACTAGAGTTGAGTTTTTTGGCACGGGCTGAGAAATTTTTGTATATCAACATGCGATAGAGTTTGGGGATTTTTTAGTATTTAAATACATTTGTGGGATGTATTTTAGAGTTTGGATATATGGGAAGAATGGCTGTGAAAAAGATATTTCTATTTTTCATTCTGAGAAGATCTAGAGTGATTTTGAGTTACAAAGGAAATGCCCTAATCCTTCAAAAAGTGCTATTTCGATGAGTTCTGATCACTTGAGGGACATAAAATTATCTGTTGAGTTGAAAAGAAAATGAACAGAAGATGCTAAAAATGAAGTGAAAATTATCTCTATTATATTACAATCTCCTATACTTTGCAAGTCTATTTGACAGGGGAGATGCCTGGCTTCTTGAACCCTTGTCAAATAGACTTGCAAAGTATAGGAGACTGTAATATAATAGAGATAATTTTCACTTCATTTTTACCATCTTCTATTGATTTTCTTTTCAACTCAATAGATAATTTTCTATCCCTCAAGTGATCAGAACTCGTCGAAATAACACTTTTTGAAGGATTAGGGTATTTCCTTTGTGACTCAAAATCACTCTGGATCTTCTTAGAATGAAAAATAGAAATATCTTTTTCACATCCATTCTTCCCATATATCCAAACTCTGAAACACATCCCACAGATGTATTTAAATACTAAAAAATCCCCAAACTCTATCGCATGTTGATATACAAAAATTTCCCAGCCCGTGCCAAAAAACTCAATTCTAGTGCTTGTACTACATGATTGGTGCCAAAATAGGGCTCTCCCAATCACTGAATGTGACCCGCTAGCAACAAGAAGGAGTGTGGACACCTGAAGATAAATATCAGATACGGGAAAATCACCTACAACAATAGAGGCAATAGCTGTAGATATAGATGAGGATATCCCATAAATCCCTAATATAATAAATATGGTGAAGAAAAAACTAAAAAGAGTCAATGTAGAAATTATTACTATTTTGGAAGATGCAAATCCAACCGAGGAGAAGTTGAATAGGATAGATGAATTGATGGTGTGAGCACGTCATTTTTAAGTAAGCAGTAATGAATCTTTAGTTATAACAAAAGTTCAATAAAGGTTTATATTTTATACTCTTTTATGTCGTGAACTAAAATATGTATGTGTTCTTGTTACATGATTTTTTGCTTGCTCAATTACTTGGTCATGGACATCATGGTGAGGCCGGTAGTAGCATCATGCAAAATAGTAATAATTTTTGCATTGACTCTTTTTAATTTTTTCTTCACCATATTTATTATATTAGGGATTTCTGGGATATCCTCATCTGTATCTACAACTATTGCCTCTGTTGTTGCAGGTGCTTTTCCCCTATCCTGAACATCAAATTGTGACAAAAATATCAGTAAAACTATCATAATAACTCCAAAACCCTAAATAAAATAACATAATAATATAAAATTTTTCAACTATCTAATTTGTACAATTTTAATAAGGTTTACTGTTGCTGAAGAATGGGTGGGAGGAGCATCCCTATGGCCTGTATTATGTGGGGGATCCATATCATCCTATGACAAAGATTAAATATAAAAACTTTAGCGAACTGAAAGCAATAGACTTAGCAAAAAAAACTTATTAATAAAATGGTATATTGGAGTCATAAACCTGAGGTTAGTTTAAATGGTATATAGTACTTACCACCCTCATGATAGTAACTTTGTTTGTATCTATGCGATTTAAATGGTAATCTATTAGTAGTTCTTCCCCCGCACTTATTGATTTTATCGCACATACAAAAACTTGATTCCCCTCATGTGCCTCAAATATGCAATTGGGTTGCTTATTAGTTGAGGAAGGTTGCGTACTATTTATAAAACCCGCAAAAAGAAATGATTTCTTAAAAATGCTCTTTGATAAAAATTGTTTGATTAACTTTGTTGTATAATGAAAGAACATTGTTTTAAGTAATTATGTATGAATGTTGTGTATTAATATTGAATTATATGTCATGTTAATGAATATTGTTGTGTTAATGAATTCTTGATTAGTGTTGCGTATTAATGAATGTTATATCATATTAATGAATATTATGTGATTGCATTGATTGAATGTTATAGTTCATAAATGGATGAATGAAGTGTGTAATTAGATGTTAATGGGGAATTTAGATTGATTTTAGGGGGAGGGGGGTGAGACCAGATGAGCTTCCACCTTCACGTGGTTGGCCTTGTTAAGTAGAGAATATTAAAGTATTCTTGAAACCAAGTGAAGCTCAAACTAAAATACCTTCATTATTTAATCAATTTCATCTGTTCTAGGTCTTTGCTCATAAGTGCATTTTGAATGTGTCATTGTCAGGCAACTATCAAATAAAAAACTAGAAGGGCCAATAGTAGACTTTCATTGTCATTGTTTGGCACGATTCGACTTCATTTTGTGTAAGTATTCTCATATTGAATGCGTCAACCTCTCTTGGTCTAATGTGGATTATTTCATTGGTTTGTGTTTTTGAGTAGGTGAAGTGTTAAATTAGTTCCTATCTTCTATTCTTAATTCGTTCAAACTGCAGGAGGGCCTGGTAGATATACTCAACATAGAATTGACTGCTAGTCTGGGAAATTGAACACACTGAGTCTTTGGCTTGAGAGAAAGAGTTGGGTAATGTTGTTTCTAGAGACCTATGTAATTGTCCTCAGTGGCCTCTTTTTTTTTAACAGGTTATTATAGATAATTTCTTTTTGTTGTGGGCAATTCTTTTGGTATCTCCTCATATTGCTAAATTTTGCTTGTTGTACTTTCTAAATACAGAACTATTTTGTGCACACTAGTTGAAATCCATATATTCATTGTGTTGATTTTGTTACACCCTTCATGACTGTAATGTTTAAGTTAAGTATTGATGCAATTTTCTAAAGTAGCAAGTTCTGTTGTCAATGTTATTTTTCTAGTGGTTCTGAGGAGATCAAGAATTATCAAGGAAAGATATTGAAGTGGAAAGGAAAATTTTATGAGAGGTTACAAATATTGAGTCATCAATCGGGTATACTTTTTTTTAAGTAATCACTACATAAATGGTTAAGTTTTCCTGAATTTTTAAAATAAGTCATAATTATTCAGTATCATATTCTTAGCTGCAAGTTGTAGGTCTTCATACCATAGATTTTAGAGTTCAAATCTTACATGGACAAAGTTGTAGGTTATATTGAACCATCTGTTATCTTTTTTGACTCTTTAGTTGTCAGAAAGATTAAATTCACATCCTAGTTGTCACTGTGTTTGGGACATAAAACTTTATTTAACTAAATTAATTCTTTTAATATTGAGATAAAAAATCTACAAATAAATCCTTGACTGGGGACTGCATAGAAAACTATCATATGAAGAACTACTAAAATGGCGGTATCAAAGTTCCTTACAAGCAATCCACGTATCAAAATCTAGTTGTAGGATTGAAAAAAAAGACAAGATAAAAAAGTTCATAGGCCCATACAAGACACCCACCAAAATATAGACCATCAATTTATAGAACCCTTACAAGATATCCCAAGGAATGACAGGTAGTGAAAACCAGATAGATAGAAAAAAGAACATAACCATATGCTGCCTCACCTGTTTGAGGTAAGCCAAACTGGTTCCAATTCTCTTAACAATGGTACATATCTGTCCAAGTGCAGAAACCTTCAAAGATTTGTGGTGGTAAAGAGAATCCCCATATTTTATCAGCCTAACATAGTCTTTGGCCACTTTGGCAATGAGATTGCGAGCAATATTGATCTGGCCAAGGGCCAACTTGTAGTGATCTTTATCATATAAAACATTTAGTAGATCTCCATAAGATGGATGCACACCATACCTATCAGTTGAACTAGACTTTCTTTGTTGTAGAATTGATTTAGTATAGAATATTTTCTAGCAGGATTTTTTTTAAAAGCAAGGTTTTCATAGCGTTATCTACCACTTGAGAAAAAGTTTCCATAGCTAAATTTCCTTTCCACAGTTAATATTTCTCTAAAGACTTACAAGTTAGTAAGTCCTCGGCTAAAGGGCTGATAAACTAAATAAAGTTTCAAACATATGAACAAATAAAACTCATACAAGCAAAAGCTGGAGCCAAATTGAATAGCATTGGCTATTTTTCAGTGGAAGGTCCATGCTAGAAAAGACACATTTTTCACTTCATTAAGATGAAAATTGTGTACTAAGTTTCCTAACTATATAAGTCATCATCATCTTTATTATCTATTGTAGCAAATACATCCAAAGTACCAACATAAGCACCAGGAAATCAAAATTTAGAACCAAAGCCTCAAGATTGCTGTAGTGTTTGTGCAAAGGCTTGATACTTCCAAATATGAGCATCATTGACACTTCTTTAGGCATATTTCATTGACTCCTCAAAATGAGCAACCTTTATTTTAGCTACCTCATCACTATCATCCTCATCCATTGCCTCGGTGTTCTCACTTCTTTTTCTTTCATGTTCAATATCTTGTACAAGTGCAGAGGAAAGAGAACATGAAAAATTGAAATAATAAGATACAAGTTGAGGAATATTGAATCAAAAAATGTAAAATTCTAACAAACCAGTTAAAAAAAAACCATTAAGAAATTCATAACCAAATCTAGTTTGCAAAAGCCGCCACAATTGAAACTCACCTTCTCAATATTTTCTCTAATAGCATACTTGCAAGCCCACTGACAAATCTTTGTAATATTGGCTCCACTGAATCCTTGGGTATAATGGGCTAGTGCCATTAGGTCCACATCCTTTGAGACAGGTGATTTTCTCAAGAAAGAACTAAAAATTTGACAACATGAGGACTCATCAGGTAAGGGAATATAAATCAACTGGTCAAGTCGGCCAGGCCTTAGCAATGCAAGATCGATGATATCTGGTCTGTTTGTAGCACCAATAATGAAAATTGTTTTCTTGGCTGTCATACCATCCATCTCCATCAACAACTAGTTAAGGACTTTGTTTGTAACACCACCAGCATCCCCAACACTTCTTCCACACTACAAACATGCAAACCAATTATGTATCACCAGTCAGAGCCTATCTCTCAAATAGTTTAAACAAAATGAAAAAACCCATAGTTTCATGTAGAGAAGAGCAAATGGATTGCTAGAGCCCAAAGTGGTTTGGAAAATAGAACGTGCAGAGACCTGCTGGCAACAAGCAGTAGAATGAGTGTGGACACCTGAAGATAAATATCTAGACTAATCACCGATCAGGATGCCATTGGTGATTAATCTGGATATTTATCTTCAATTTTTTTTTAAACACTCTGTATTTTGTTGAAATTTTGACTCACTGTGGTCGATGTTTCGACTCACCGTCGTCGAAAGTCTGGCCTAGTCTGGTCTAAAAATTGACCATTCTGTGTCGAAATGTGGCGTTGTGGGTTTGACATCCTGATCAGAGCTGCTAAATATTTTGACCAATATTGGTCTAAAGTACGATGAAATGTGGTTGAATTATGACCATCATGAGTTTGGCATCTTGGTCGAAGCTGCCAAATATTTTGACCAATATTGGTCTAAAGTGGGACAAACTTTGGTTGAAATATGACCGAAATATGACCACTTTCTAATGTTATTTTTGACCAAGATTGGCCTCATTTTTGACCAATGTCGGCATTGATCATTCCACGATTGTAGGTATAGGTCAATATTTTGACATCGATAATAGTGACGAACCAGTTGGTTGACTATTCGATCAAGTTGGGTAGAAACTTCGACCAATAGTTCATCAAAAAATGGTGCAAAATGTACTAGTGTAGGAGAGAGAGAAATAAAGAGGAATGTGTATGCTCCAAGTGCAAATGTGTAATGCAAACACACTAAAGAGGAGATAAAAGGTCATAAATTTAAGTGCATCCAATTTAAGATGGCACATTTAGGCCCCACTTTAGAGGTATATGACACTACGTGCATATTCAAGCTAAAGTAAGAAAAGCACATATATAACTGAAAAAGGATATGGCTAAGTCCACTAAACAGTTCTTGCTAGAAAACATTAGTAACCACATCTTGAAAAACCACGGGCTAGTGATAATCAAAATCACCTAGGACTTACTAGAGAAAGATGATGAAGTTCACAGGTAACTATATGCCCCCCTATTTTGGATTGCTTATTCAAGAAAGGTGAAAAATGATATCATGTTCACCACACTGAACTGAATAAATAATATGATGACAAGTAGCCTTAAAATCCATTCAAGATGAATCCTAAATTTTTTCAAAGGTACTTGGATAACAAGGTAATTAAGTCACGATTCTGACGTATGTGATGATGCCCAAATATGAGCTACCAAACTCAAGATATGATCAAAAGAGTAAAGGAGGGAATTAACATCTAACAATGATAAGCTAATTTTTCAAAATAAAAAAGAAAGGTAACCTAATTAATAACAAATATAAAGTGAAGTTACCTTTGTGAAATCTCATTTGGAACATTTTCTTGAAGGTGAAGAAGGAGAAGGAAAAAAGATGCCGAGGAAGAAGGAATTGTCAATGATGTAGATGGAAGTGCTCCAATAGGAAATAGTGGATGTTGCAGAGCCATAGGAGGTATGTCTTGATGATCTTGCCTTACATTTTCCTTCCATTTCCATACTTTCTATAGATTTAGGAAGCTGTGTTGCATGCTCTAGGAAGCTATTTTTTATAGCTAGGTTAGGAAATTGACCTGTTCCTAGGAAGTTGACATGTTCCTATGAGGTTGACCTATTCTTGAGGGAGGAAGTCGAACTCTTCCCGAGAAGTCGAGATGTTCCCTAGAAAGGTTAGAATGAAAAATTGTATATATTGAGAGATACTATTTTGATGTTGATTACTGATTGAGATTTTCTATGTTGCTATTGCAAGAGCTTCTAGTGATGAGAGAACACTACATGTCAAACATTATGATATATGTTTGAGAGAATATAGGAGAGCTAGATGCAATAGAGACAAAGGTTATGAGAGACACTAGGCTCTACTGGGTAGCTCGACTACCTCATATTTGATTTAATAGAGCTATGCTACTAGCATTGATGGAGAGATGGGATGAGGATACATGATCATTCCATCTACCTATTGGGGAGATGACATTTACACTAGAAGATTTTCACCAGATCTTACATCTACCAATCTAAGGATCGATGGTCAGACCACAGGTCAACCGTTCTCTAGAGGATATTAGGAGATATTTTGACTAATGTATGCGACTACCATACATAGAGAGAGAGACCCGATTAGGTGATCCTAAAGGGCATTTTTCTTGGAAGGACTCCTCTATTGAGGAGGCTCATAATTTGTACCATTTCCACAACATTGATTCCTGATACGAAGGGCACCATCCTCTGCACTCCTCTTACACATGTTATTTTTCACATGGAGAGAGAGACCATAGTATTGTATGCACCCTAAAATGGTCACCTAGACTTTGGGCCCCCATTCATCAATTTATCAATTTCCTAAATGACTACTTTGCAATATTTTCAATTTAAATTGATTTTCTTGATCAAATCATAATTAATTCAATTATTTTAATATTTCTTAAGGTTTGACCATTTTATCCTAAGCCTCATTTAATTAAAAGAAAACTTCCCTTTTAATTAAATAAATCATCTTAAAATAAAATTCCTCTTTTAATAAAATCCCCACTTAAATCTCTCTTTGTGTTGAAAAAGGAAAAAAAAGAAAAAAGAAAAAAGAAACCCCTTTTTCTCTCCACTTTGAATGCACATACTTTTAAGTGGTGGGTCTTTTTCATCTTTTTGCCTCTTAAAGAATCTTGAGCACATGGATCAACCAAGATTTAATCTCCACCATTGCTCATTTCCTTTTGTCTCTTAATCTTGACCATCTGCTTTCCTTTATAAGGAGCCCTCTCCTTCTCATTTAGGGATATAGAAGATTTTTGTATTGTTATGCTGTAGGTTTGGAGAGAAACTTTGGAGAAGACTCTTGAGCACTTGAGCTTGGATATTGCAACTTCTCTTTTCTTGTCTTCTTCTCTCATGCTCCATGGAAATCCATTTAGATTAATCTTGCACTTGCATATTAGATTAGATTCATATTTCCTTTCATAGAATAATATTGCATAAGCATTTCCTTTCATATATTAGTTTTCTTTCATGCATTGTTATCATATAGAATAGATTTCATTTTCATTTGCATGTATACTTGATGATCATGGAGACTAGCATTCTTGCTTTTCCTCTTTGAATCTCTCATTTTATGGTGTAATTGCATGGGCACAAACTAGGTCTAATTTGAGGGCCTCCATCATAAACCCTTGCACTCCATGAATAGAGAGCTATGGGTTACCATTTGAAACCTCATTCTTGAGCAATCTTGGATTTAACGACTCATAAAAGTGTGTTAACATTTTAGCACACATTTTTTGGCACCCACCATGGGGCAAAAAATTTCATTTCTTACCTCATATTATTTTATTTTATTTTCTAACGATTTTCATGCGCTATCCGTACTTTCATGCATCTCTGGTACGAATTCTCAGATGAGGTTTCCCACTGTATCACACGAAGATTTGATGGCATTAGAATTTTTGCACATGAAAAAGGCATTTTCTTGCGTGGTCTGTGTACTTTTCTTACGTGGCCCTGTGTATTGTCTCGTGCAAAATTTTGGGAACAGAGACCTAAAATCTATAGATTTACTTTTTGCTTGCTATTTTATGACATTTAATGCTTGCTGTAATTGTTTCCCTAATTTTGATTGCTGAGGCAGCATAGCATTGGATTGCAGATCTTTGGACCTAAGGTGAGTTGCTATAATCTTTATAACATTTGGATTTTGGGCATAAAATGAATCTCTCATGTGTCTAGCTTGAGTGTTTATTGCTTTCATAGATCACACTTCAATTTTGGGATCTAAAAAGAACATAGATTCACTTTCTTGCATGTGTTTCACATAGTAAATAGGCCCTATGAATAGTATTTATGGCATTCTTGAGTGAGTGGGTTTCTTGGGAAGCTCTTCTTGACAATAGAACCCCTTGTAGGTAGGGAGGATATTATTACTATCTCACGGTCTTACTTGGTTTAGTCTTCAACATTGATTGGTACGTTCTCTCTTGGTCCCACTTAGAGAGCTCGGTAGACATTATTGTTGACATTATGAACATGTTGTTGACATTATGCTAGAGGATTATGCTCTACTCCCTTTTTGGGTAGTACCAAAAACTTAGATCCTTGAATCTAAACCAAGTCCCCATGTGGTCCCTTTTGTGAGTCACCTTTTTAGAGAGGGTTAACCGTAGTGAACATTCCCTTTATTGGGTCAATCATGTGGATGGAACCTCAAGCGGTAATAGCCATTTTTTCCATGGTAGCAACAACCACTATAAAAATGTCCTTGTGGAAGAAATCTCCATGGGTGTGGTTTCTTGTTGGGCTGTCAGATCTCCTTAGCATCTCTGATTGATTAAATTCTCAGAATGTGTCAAAACCCTAGTGCGCCTAGATTGGAGTTCACCCTCTTGAGATTAAAAAAGTTATAGAGTCAAACCATTACTAAGAACCATAGTTCAACCAAATTTTCATTTGCTAGGACTACGTGCGTGATTGGAAAAACATTTTGAGAACATACACAAATAGAATATTTAAGGAGTAGCATACTAAGTCACTATTCTTGTTCATGTGCAAGGTTGCTTTGTCCCTTGCCCATTGTTTGAAGACATTGTTTGCTTGAACTCCTTGATTGTTGTCTTGCATGCTTGATCGATGATAAAAATTTGTTGATGTATTTACCTGATCTTTTAAAATGAACAAAAATTGAGTTCTTGAGTTTAGAAACTTGCTGTCAAGCAGTCTAATCCTATTTTGTTGCCTAGCTCTGTGCACATTCTCATGCGAGCCTGGTATTTTCTCGCACAAGATTTCAATTTTTCGTGCGATCCCTAGCATTTCTTCATGCGGGACTGCATTCCCTCGCATGAAATTTTCCCCTAGTCTGTCAAAATAGTGAGCTGATTCCTGTCCTTTTCAATTTTCCTTGGTTGATCTGGATTATAGTAGGTCACTTACCTCATTGTTGGAATCCTGTTTGCACCTTGGGTTCCTATGTCTTGACCTCTTGGATTAGTATTCTTTGATTTCACAAGTGACCTTGCTTGGACTCAGTAGGTTAGAAATTATCCTTGTTGAGAAATTAAACCTTTAGATTCTTTGATAACTCGCTTGGAGAGTTTTTGTAATCTCTTGTCCAAATTCACTTCCATCCAAAGTCAAATTCAATCAAATATAATTTGGGTAAATCATCCTCCTAATCCATATGTGTTAGGGTATTCATCCATTTATTGGGAACCTCTGTGGCAGTGTTGGTTTATGCCTCTTGAAAAATTCTATCTTATCATCTCTTGTTTGGACAATTGAATGCTTTCACTATCCTAGTTTGGTACCAACATTTCTTAGGGTCATCTTATCACCTAGGATCTTTTATTTCATGTTGGTTACAACAAGATATCAAGTAAATCAAGGAAAATGACCTCAAGTAGTCTTTGACCAATTACCCTTAGTTCAAATTCACCAAAAATGTAAGGGAAAAGAACCTGTCTTTGATCAATCTCCTAGGAATACCTCAGAAGTTTGGTTTGATCCCAAAAGTAATCTTAGTGAGTTGAGCACACCCTTAGCACCTTCCCATTTAGATATGGATATGAGTTACACAATGAATCAAAGAGAGAGGGAAGAAATGGATAAAAGCCTTGATAAAATATTTTAAAGGCATAGGGATACCATTCTATTTGGTAGTTCCTCTAATGAAAATCGACCAGTTTCACCTCTTATCTCAACTAGATATTTGGATGCACACCAAAGGGCTGAAAGGGAAATGAAGAAGTCCTATCAAGAAGAGTAGTCACAACATGACTTTCAAGATGATGAACCTTATGATACTCATGTGAATGGAGCATATACCAATGACTTGTTTAAACATTCAAGACCAAGTTCACTGCTCCAAACAACTTCAAGATACACAAGTGAAAGAATTAAGAGGATTGAGTGTGAAAAGAAAGCCTTCCTAGATGAACAAGCTGCAAAGGAAGAGAAGTTTAGACTCCTGAGTCATAAAGACAAGCCTTATTGGAAATAGAAAGGAGAGCCGCACAAGAAGAGAAAGATAGACTCTTGGCTCAAAAACTCAATGATCAATACAAAAACATGTGTGTTGGTGGTGGAAATAACTCTCCTCCATCCACTCCTCCTAAGACTCCACAAAGTAGAAGGTATTCAAGATCACCTTCATGATCTCCTAGTCCTAGAGGAAAAGGGGCTTCACAAAAAGACCATTATAGGAGACAAAAACCTCCTAGGAACTTAAAACAACCTTCTCAACATGCTCAACATGGTTCACAATATGGGGGTAGTAGCTCAAGTCTTGACCTCAACTCCCAAGATTTCATGAAGATACAAAAATAACCAATCTTCCAATAGTATGTGGAGAGATACTTGGAGAAAAACAAAGATAAGTTCCTAGAAAGTTTGATCAACAAGGGTGCTAGGGTCCCGTACAATTTTGATGTGGATAAGAAGATCAAGAAACAAGGTCCATCCCAAGAAGAAGAGATCAAGCAACTTAAGCGTATGATAGAAAAGGTGTTGGAACCCAAGAGTGCATTTTCACTTGATTTAATTTGTCCTAATCCTTTTGACAAGAGTGTGAGCATGAAAGATTTTCCTAGAAAGGTTCAGATCCCTCCATATGGCAAGTATGATGGTAATGGAGATCCACATGATCATGTGCGTCAATTTTATATTATGAGTTTTGAGTTCCATCAAGATGAATCATACCTCATGAGATTGTTCCCAAGGAGTCTTAAGGGTGAAATGATGGAATGGTTCACCAACATAACTCCCCCCGTCAAGACTTTCAAAGAGCTAGTCCATAGATTTGTCCAACATTTTGCTTACAACCTTTCAAGATCTGTCACCATGTTGGACTTGTGTGACTTAAAGAAACATCAAGGGGAATCCTTTGTCACTTTCTTGCAAAAGTGGAGATGACAATGCTCTCGCTACTCTAGGACCATTCCTGAAGATGAGAAGATTGACATCCTTATTAGCAACTTGGTTCCTGAGATGCGGTATGAAGTTAGAAAAATGGTCTTTGATTCCTTTGACACCATGGTTGAAACCGCATGTAGGATTGAGGATGTTTTGAAAGAACAAGGAATTTTGGCCAACAACAAAAACAACAACGGTCAAAATAACAACTCTAATAAGGATAAAGGAAAGAACTCACATTGGAATAGGAATAAACAAGTGGTCAATGATGGAGTTGTGGACTCTTCTTAACCCAAGGATCAAGCTGTTCTTCACTTGTCTAGTGTTGTTCAAGCTATGAAGCTCAACTCATCTAACCAACAAGAGTACAAGACAAGATATCAAGATAAGCCCAAGAAAGAGAGGCGACAGTTTTCAAAGCTTGGTGATTCATATGAGGATGTCTTGAAAATACTCATTTCCAAAAATCTTGTGCATCCTCAAGATCCCACAAAGCATTATATACCTAATGTTAAGCCACATTGGTGGGATGAGAAAGCCTTCCACAAATTTCATAATGGCATTGGACATGATATTGAGAACTGTTGGAAACTTAAGCATATCATCCAAGATCTCATTGAGAATGGAAAACTTAAGATAGATGGATTGAACACCAATGCTGATCATAGGGCATTCAAAGAGCCTTTGCCCAAGTATGAGAAGGGAGAAACCTCTAAACCTAAGAATGGCAAGGCTGAGATCAATTATACTTACACAGCTGCGGAAAATGTTGTCAAGATGCTTGAAGTTGTAGAAGAAAATGTCAATATGATGAGAAATAAAGATACCTATGGTTATGATCTAGACACAGACTCTCCTCCTATCTTTGATGAAGAACCTATTGTGGTGCTAAGGGGTCCTAACTCTAGAATGTCATCCCAACCTCTTAATGTTGTCACATGAAGTTAAGGTCCCATTGTCATTAAAGGACCCAGTTCAAGTCAACCAAGTAAACCAAAGCAAGTGGCATCCAAGAATGTCACCTCAAAACCAATAGTTAATCCTAAAATGAGTTATAATCTTGTTGATTAGTTGCAGAGAACCCCAACTCAGATTTCAATATTTGAGCTCATAGAGTTGTCCCAGAGACACAAGAAAGTCCTTGAGGATGCCTTGCTTGCAGTGAATGTCCCTAACAAATTAGACATTGACAATTTCCAAAACATGGTTAACCATATTTCCAGCCCTCATTAGCTTACCTTTTCAGAGGATGATGATAAAGCTTTGAGCCACCCACACAACCTCTCCCTTCATATTGAAATCATGATCCACAAAACCCATTTTAGGCATGTGTTGATAGATGTCGGTGCTAGGCTTAATATTTGTTCCTTGAGTCTTTTGAAGACATTGGGTTATTCTGAACAAGTCATAGATACCAGAAAGAAGATCACTATCAAAGCCTATGATGAGACTGAAAGAAGTTCCAAAGGGTTGGCCATCCTTCCTATTAGAGTTGGCCCTATTGAGAAGGATATTTTATTTCAAATTGTTGATGATGGTCCCCTTGCACACAATATCTTACTTGATAGACCATGGATTCATGATATGCAAGCAGTGCCATCTACCTACCATCAGTGTGTTAAGTTCCCCTACAATGGAGTAGAAATTTGTATACCTGGGGATAGCACCTTATTTGTTAACTCAATTTTGGTAGGTACTCATGTTCCCCTCAATAGAGAAGCAGAAGACTTTAATGTGATCTTAATGGAATGCAAAGACAAGTTCAAGTCGGTATACCTTGGTGTAGGGGGGTATCAACTCAACTCTTTTACAAAGCTTCCAATTTCACCTAGGTCTTATGGAAAACCTTCACAAGAAATGAGACCCTCCTCTTCAGCTATGAATTTATTTGGTACATTTGTGGTGTCCTCAGTGCCTATTCAAGATGAGAAAGAAGAGGTGGCTATTAAAGACTGGATTTATAGAGAAGAGAAATACATGCACAATGAGAACTTCTCTCCCTCTCCTAAGGCTTATGAAAGAGGGTATACTTTTGTCAAGTAGATGGGTTATCCTAGACATGGCCCTCTTAGTCACAGATTGGATGCTAGAGCTGAACCTCTTAATCATGCTCTTTTTGGATGTAGGTCTAAGATGACGGTTGGCCTAGGATTTGCAAATCATAACAAGAACACTACTCCTATCCTTGATGAGTTAGATAGTGAAGATGAACCAAAATACATGCCTAATTTGACAAATCAACAAGATATGTGTGAAGAATGGGTCCCTTCCACTAATCTCCTTTGGGAAGATTCAGATAATTTAGTTGCTCATGTGACAGTTGCAAACTTAGAACAAGAAGAATCAGATGTAGAAGACCCCATCAGAGAACATCAACGTAAGAATATTATTCATTTGATGGAGAGAGATGTTACCCTTGATGATATTAGAGCTTCCACATCAAGATGTCCCAAAATTTCATGGTGTAAACATCCTAGTCGGGATTCAGAAACATATTCACATGAGTATGAATGGGACTCTCTTTGATTCTTCCATAGTTGACATGAATGTTGATGTCATCCATACTTATAGTTCGCAACCTGAGGTAGTTGATGAGTCATGTGTAGGGTTAGAGGATTTGAACCCACATGTTGCCTTAGTGGATGATTCTTCACTTGTTAGGATGAATCCTGATTTGGGTAGCTTAGAAGGATACTTGACAGACTCCAACTCTTCAGTCACCAGAGATGATACATTCGTATCCATAACCTTGAACCAACCATTGACTTACCTCTTTCTCATCCTAACCTCATTGATTGACTCCAACGCTATCAAGAACTTGAGCTCTTAACTTTCCAAAATGACTATGAGATAACTTGTTCCTTGAATGCCATTGAACCCATAGTCTCTTCCACCAATGAATTGGCTACCAGCATGACAACCCCAAACATCAAGTACCTTAGTCACAAAATAAAAAGAAAAGAAAAAAAGAATAAGAGTTATGATTGTGAAAACCACTGTGTGGTGGTGTCAGAACCAAAAAAAGTAAAAATAAATGATGTATCCAAGGGTGAAAACCTCTCTGAGGCACCTAAGGATGAGGTACTTGATCATCTCCCTAGCTACTTTTAAGATAGATCTTCAGTTCTTGTTGAGACAACACAAGTAGTCAACTTGGGTACAGATGAGGCTCCACAAATAGTACATGTGGCTCAGTCCTTAAAACTGTAATACCCTAAAATTGGCACCTATTAAATTCAATTAATTTTGGTGCATTATCTTCAATTTTACATCTTCAAAGTCCTAGTTCCCTAGGCAATTTTCTCTCTCCTACTTGACTTAATTTGACTTGATGTCAATTGCAAAGACCATAAATTGCATTAATCAAATATCAAAATTAATTCCTAAAGTCCTTGACTTTAATTAGCTAAATTACCCCTATGATAATTAATTTAATCCTAAAGTCTTAAGTGCTTAGAATTAAATTAAATCCACCCCATTTGGCTAATTCCCATAAAAAGGAATTAATAATTGCTTGATATTTGAATGGACACACCTTTTTGAATTAATAATTCAAGATATTCGAAAGGCCACTTGTGTGGCATTTTCCATTCTTTTATTAAGTAATTCATGCTTTTTTGTCTCAAATGGAAATGAAGGGTCAGGAGTTTCAAATCAAGAACCCCTTCATTCCCTCCTCAGGCTTGCTTATTTAATGGACCTCATTTCTTCATTTGAAAGGAGGCAATTATTGAGAGTAACTAAACTATAGTGTTTTTGTGTCTCAATTTCATTAATTCCAAGCTTTATTGCATTAGTATAATTTTCTCATTTTAGCTTAATATTGCACCTCATTTTAGAATTAATTTTCTTAATTGTTCATAGCTTAATATCATTTCTACTTTCAAGTTCTTTAGAATAATTTTCATATCTCTTTCAAAACTATTCTAGATTAGCATCATATTTCATTTCAAGCTATTTAGATTAAATTGCATTCATTTAGTTCAAATTTCAATTTTACTCATCTTCATAGCTCTTGGAAAATCCTCCATTGTGGGATTGGTCTCATGGTTGTTGGCTCTCATTCTAAGAGTAATTAAACACCCCGTCCACATAGGAGGTAATAGGTCGATTCAATCGATGTTGTGAGATGGACAATTCATATTCATACTTGCCATCTTATGATTGAGAAATGACTATGTTGCATTTGTACCTGAATTAGAGGTCCACTTTCTCACATGAGATTCTGTGCCTTCGCGCAACATCCTGCACTTTCTCGCGTGCTATGGAGTAATTCCTCGTGTGAGACTAAAGTATAATTTTTCAATTTTCTCAGTTTCTATCTTTCTAATTTCAATTTTCTGACAGTTTCCTATTTGCTGTTGTTTATCATTTCTCTGTTATTTTCACAGCATAACAGTTTTCTGCAGGACATTTGTTGAAGAACTAAAACATGCTAATGGTTTGATTGTAGGCTGATAGTTGAAGACTTGCTAAAATGTTGTGTTTGTTTTATGCTTTCATTCACATAGTCTAAATAGGGCTCCATTAAAATTTCTTGAGGATTTTGATAGTGAGTAGGGAATTTGGCTCTTCATTACATGGAGGTGATGACCATGAATGAACCTGAAATCCTAATGATCTTACTAATATGAAAAATTCTTGGGTAAGCGGAGAAAGGTAGTGAATCTTTACACTTCTATTAGCCAGGGGATTATGCTCTTCTCTCTTTGAGAGAAACAAAAACCCAAAAGCTTGTAGTTGTGGTGTAGTGAAGCTAACTCGGTGATGAATCTTCTTGATGTGTTTGGGTGAGGAAACGGGATAGAGAAGTATGCTCTTCTCCCTTTGGGAGAACCAAAAAATCTGACCCCTGAATCTAAACCAAGTCTAGTGTCACCTTTAGAGGGCCTGCTAGAGGTTGAACCTTTGGGAATGACCCAAGTGAGTATGCACCTATCACCGGTGATTCCGCCTCACTCTAATAAAGAACATTTTGTTGAGTTTAAAGACTCCAAAACCATGTTAGCTTCCTTCTCAATACTTTGACTATCATCATGAGAAGGCTCCATCTGTTATACTGAGCGGCACCACTCCTACCCCTACTTGCGAGGGTGTATGACTTTCGGGTGTTAGTGTGGCTGCGAGGCCTCAATCCTATATTGGGGGCACCAAAGGTTAGCATGAATGGAAGGCTATTAATTTTTTTTTGAAAGGAATCATAATATTTGCACAGGGAGGGGGAAGAATCTCTCCCATAGATTCCCATCATAGGCATACACCTGGACACTTGGAGGCGGTTGTGACATTGGCCCCTGCTACAAGGGTAACCTTTGAATGTACATTATTGAGTCCTTGGAAACACCAAAAACATGGGCACCCTCTAGGGAGTGACATGGCTGTGTGAGGTACACATATGCGCATAAGCAATGGGGCAAAGGTTTTGGCTTCTCACCATTTTTTTTGTAGGACTAAGCTATGTGTTTGTTATCAAGTCTTAAACATTGTCTAATAATTATAAAAAAAAGACTCCCCTGATGCTATCAAGTTGCTTTGTCCTTGATAGGTTTGTTAACGACTACTTCTTTTATCACAACTGCTTGATTCAAACCTTTGTGTCTTTAAACAAATGCTTGAAATCCTAAAACAAGATTGTTGATTAAACTGTTCTTCAAAACTGTTAGGAAACTAGATTTTCTATCAGACATCAATTCAGGTTGTACCTCAAAATTCAACTTCAACCTCAAAAACTGTGTCAGATTATCAAACTTTGCACTTTTCTCGCGTGAGATTTCACACTTTAGAGCACTTTCTCATGAGAGGCTTTGTTCTCTTGCACGAAGACTGGTGTTCTCTCACGGGGCTTGGTGTTTTCTCACGCGAGACTGTAGCCCAATTTGCAAAAATAGAGACCTGTTTGCCATTGATTGTTTGACTTTTATCTGATCTACTTTTTGTCTAAGGTCTATTTTTTGCTTTCCTGTTGTTCACTGTTAGAAACTGGTTGTTTTGAGTTAGGAATCGATCGATCTTTGCTTTGACTCATTTCATCTCTCATTGGTTTACATTATCTCTTTATGCCTTTTGTATCTCATGTTGCAATAGTCTTATCTCAGCTATTCTAGCCACCTCTTTTGATGATTTGTACCAGGTCCATCTCGCATCTTGGCTATTCTAGCCTTTATCTCCTTTGCGTTGTTCTTAGAGACCGAGTCTAGCTTTATGCCGAGTCCTCTCTTGTTTCATCCTCATCTATGACTGTCACAACTATAAGTGGCAAGACTTATCCCATTCAAAATCTTGATCAAGGTAGAAGTGAACCTCATAATCAAGATCCTCTTAAATCTGTTGCGAAATCTAAACTTTGTGAGATATCCTTGATTTCCTCATTGAATACTTCGAAAGATAGTCCATCTCAACCATCACCTCCAGTGTTTCAAGAGTGTTTTAATCCATTGTTTGAAGCGCAACCTGGTTTCTCATTTCAAGACCAAGACAACAAATTCTTCCAAGAGAACTCATTGTTTCACAACTTTGGAAGACCTCTTCCTCGGACTAATCCTATTATCATACCTGTTGATCCTATTGAGAATAGTTCTACCATAGAACCTAGTGATACTATTCAAGATATCTTCTCATTTGAATTTGTTAAATCTTTTGATCCTATTCATTCACCAAAAGTTACCTTGGCCATGCCTTTTCAATCTCATTCACATCACTTTGCTAAGTCTTCATATACTGCACAAGTCTACAACAAGATGGGAGATCCATTTGATTTCCAACCAGGCAAGTATAGTCAAACCTTTGATCAATCTCACAAAAATCAATATCATGGTCAATCCTCTAATGACCCACATCATGCTCAACCTCAAAATGAGCAACCTCATGGTCAATCTCAAGATGACCAAAATCAGTCCCACAATGATGATCAATCTTGAAGCAAACCTCAAGGTGGTCAAAAATCTGCCTATTTCTATCATCCTCCTCCATTCGATCAAAACCAAGATGATCAACAACAAGATCAGGTTCAGAGTATTTATGAGATCCTTGGGAATGAAGATGAAGTGATAACTCAACATGATATAGATGCTGCCAAAGCTAATAAGGGTCTTACTAAAATGATGGAGATCCTTCTCCTAGAGGAGAAAGAAAAGTACTTCCTTGAGCTAGCTAAACAAGGGGCCAAGTTACCCTGAGACTATCAAGTTGAGACGCTCGTAGCTAAGGAAGAAGAAAATGAGACCGCAAAGTTGCAAAAGATGATCTGAGAAATGCAAGATCAGATTAGTCATCTTGCGAGGAATAAAGATAAACCTGCTCAATAATTTATGATGGAAAATATTTGTCCTTTCCCATTTAACAGAAGTCTTCATATGCCACCTTTTCCCAGAGGTGTGGAACTCCTTAAATACAACAAATACTTGGGTACAACCGATCCCCAAGATCACTTGAGGGAGTTTGGTGCATTGTTTATGGAATTCATGCATGATCAGACATATCTTATGCATTTGTTTCCTCATAGTTTGGGTGGACCAGCTATGGAATGGTTCTCTCAATTGCCTACTAGTATTAAAACTTTTGATGAAATGGCTAATATTTTTCTCCAACACTACCCACATAATATTTAGCATTTGGTCAACATTTAGGATCTTTGTAACTTAAAACAATGACAAGGAGAATCTTTCCTAATGTTCCTCCAAAGATGAAGACAATTATGTATGAGGTGTCCTCACAAACTACCAAAGTCTGAGAGACTCGACATTTTCTTGGACAATCTTGT
Source organism: Chamaecyparis obtusa (assembly GCA_027943335.1). NCBI lineage: Eukaryota > Viridiplantae > Streptophyta > Pinopsida > Cupressales > Cupressaceae > Chamaecyparis > Chamaecyparis obtusa. The sequence continues at coordinate 1,707,375 of BSBK01003396.1, forward strand.
CCCAGACTTTGGATACCAAGTGCAATTGCAAGGTCCTCTTACTTTTGATAGTATGATCAAACAAGCAGTGCAGATAGAGGCCTTCATGATCAAGAAGGGAGAATTGACTCTGAATAAGCAAGGATTCTCCATGAACAAGGATAAAGGAAAGGCTACCAATAAGAACAAAGATATAGTAAATGATGGAGTAGTGGATAATGTTATTGTGAAGCCTTCAAAGTCTACTTTTAATCTTACTTCCAGCATACAAGTAGCTAAGGCTATCGAAAAGACCACAATAGACAACCAACAAACTTCAAGATTTGCTAGGAATAAACCTTGGGCTGCTCGACCCAAGCGTGATTTTACTCCTTTGAGAGAGCCTCTTGATGTGGTCTATAAGACTCTCATAGAGAATCAGGTTCTTTCTCCTTTAGAAAAGCATACTTATGACCCACAACCAAGACCTCACTGGTGGAATGATAATGCTTACTATGATTATCACTAGAACATTGGTCATAAGACTTCAACTTGTCTTCAGCTGAAACACAAAGTCCAAGATTTGATTGATAGTGGTGATATTATTGTGGATGGCCATAATAAGAATTCAGACCATCAAGCTTTTAAGGATCCCTTCCCTCCTCATGAGAAGGGTGAGTCTTCAAACACCAAGAATACCAATGCTAAAGTCAATTATATGTACACTAATAATGATAATGTTATTGGTATGATTGAACCTGTCGAGATAGAGTATTGTAACGTGATCACTTCTAGAGGGGACAATGATGCTCCCAAATCTAAGACTCCTTTTATCTTGCATAGCTCTGTGTCTCACTCATCTGAATTTGAACAATCTCAAGGCTGTGCTAATGTTGTCACTCGATCATGAGGGAGAGTTGTTTTGAAAGGTCTCGATACTTCCACATCCACTCCAAAGAAAACTACGGATAAGAGACCTGATACTCCCACATCCATTCCAAAACAAATTATGGATAAGACTGCTGTTGGCCCCGCCAACAAAAACACAAAATTAGTTCCTATAGCTAGCTTGACCAGTTATAGAATTTTAGATCAACTCTAGTGAACTAATGCTTAGATTACCATTTTTGAGTTGCTGAAGATCTCACCTGCTCACAGGAAGATTTTGGATAAGGCCCTTGCTGAGGCGAATGTTCGCAAGGATCTTGATCTTAACCGGTTCCAATCTATGGTGGGTTATTTGACTTCACCCCACTATCTATCCTTTTTTGAAGAAGATGACCACTCCTTGATTCACCCACATAACACTCCCTTGCATATAGAGGTCATGATAGGCCCTAAGTGTGTCCACCAAGTGCTCATAGATAACGGTGCTGGTCTTAATATTTGTTCCTCTAAATTGCTCACTCAACTAGGATACGATGAGAATTGCATAGATCCTCACAAAAAGATTACCATTAAAGCTTATGATGAGGAAGAACACAAGTCCTAAGGCTTAGTCATGCTACCTATCTACATAGGTCCCATTGAGAGAGATGTCACTTTCCAAGTGCTTGATATTCCTCTTTCCTATAATATCTTTTTGGGTAGACCTTGGATTCATGAGATGCAGGCTATTCCATCCATGTATCATCAATGCATTAAGTTTCCATTCCATGGAGCAGAAGTCACTGTACCCACAAATACCAATTTCTCCTGCAACCCTCTTGCACAAACCACAGATAGCTTTGTTCCAGAAAATAGAGAATCTACTGAGTTTTATGATGCTAAGCTGAAAGAAATGGAACAAAGTTTGAGACTTACAGATACAGGCATGGGAGAATATTGAATGGAACCTATGCTATCACTGGGTCCTACCTCTATCTCCATGCTCTTATGGGAGACCTTCTGAAGAAAAAAAACTTTCTAATGGTCCTCCTCAAATAGTTTATGATGGTGCCTTTGTAAGGGCCTCTATGCCTCTAGAAGATGAAGATGAAGAGAGAGAGCTATCAGAGCATGGATCTATAAAGGAAAAGAAACAGTGGAAACAACCACTCCATCTCCAAATTTAGAGCAAGAACCATATAGTGAGGCCTTCAAGATCATGAAGCGCTTTGGTTATAAGGGGAGTGGTCCTATAGGAAAAAATGATAATGGCTTACTAAAACCTATTGAAGCTACAGGCCACCACACAAAAGATACTAGTGGCTTGGGCTTTAAAAAGACTCCCTTTCATTTGGGGACCAAGAAATTTATGTCAGCTCCTGAGCCTGAACCTGAAGCTAAATGAGAAATTGAAGATGCTACTCTAAAAGTGAATCTAGAGGCAAGCTCTGATGAAGATACATTCCCATATCCTATTCCTCCAGATCTTGTGGCACTCTTTGCCAAACATGATGAGCCTATCATACCTATTCATATGATAGAGATATATACTGATTATGATAAAACTTCTTTAGTATACCAATTCACATATGAGGAATGGAAAGCATCACTAAATGACGATCCTAATTTTCAAGGTGAACGATATAGGCCACCTCATTTTCAAAAGTAGTTTGAACAAGAACAACTTCAGCAAGCTATTAATGCCACAAGGGATAATAATGAGTCTGATGATGCTGCTAATGAAATTCCTACATCAAGTACTGACTCATATGAATATGAGTTTGACTCTTTGTCTGATGCTACCTATGATGTAGACATAGATATTGTTCACATGTATGAAAGACTCCTCAAAGTAGGTGAAGGGTCTAGCACTAGGCCGCATGAATTAGGCACCAATAATGTTAACATGTCCTCTACTTTCAATGCAAGGTCTCTTAGGGATTCAAACACTCCTTTGGACAAGATCACTCTAGGTCTTGACTTTCTCATTAGTGCTTTTGAGGGTTATACCGTGAACGTAGTTGAACTAGTCACTACTTCCCTTTGACTCCGCCGTCCTGATCTAATAAACTGGAACTCTCCTTTCAAATCAAATGAAGTCCTAATGTTCTAGACTAATTATGATCTAGCCTGTTACCTTCATGCTATTGAACCTATGATGTCCTCCACCAATGAAAGCAGTGTCAACATGACAGAGGTGGATATCAAGTATCTCATTCAAAAAATTAAAAGAAGAAAAAATAGATGCTCTGATGGTGAAAACCACTTTGTGGCAGTATCAGAGCCAAAAATAGTAAAAATAAAAGATGTATTTGAGGGTGAAAACCTCTCTAAGGTGCCTAAGGATGAGATACCTGACATGCTTCCAAGCCACTTTCAAGAGAGGTCATTAGTATTGATTGAGCTGACATAACCAATCAATTTGGGTATAGAGGCTGCTCCACAAATTATTCACCTAGCACAATCATTGTCTATTGAAGAAAAAGAAAAGTTCACAAGATTCTTTTAGAGAAAGAAAATAAACTTTGTGTGGACCTATTCTGACATGCCTGGAATAGATCCCAATCTAATCATGCATCATTTGTCCATTGCACTAGGTATCAAACCTGTTAAATAGAAGCTGTGAAAAATGCATCCGCATGTAGCACTTTTGGTTAAAGCAGAGCTGGAAAAGCTTCTTAAAGCTGGCTTCATAAGAACTATTGATTATGTAGAATGGATTTAAAACATTGTTCTGGTCACTAAACATGATAAATCCATTCGTGTGTGTATGGATTTCAGATATCTAAATAAGGCATGTCCAAAAGATGACTTCCCACTGCCTAATATTGATATGATAGTCGACATGACAATAGGATATGAGATGTATTCCTTGATGGATGGATTTTCTGGCTATAATCAAATCAAAATTGCACTAGAAGATCAAGAAAAGACTACTTTTACATGTGCCTGGGGCACATTTTTCTGGAATGTCATGCCTTTTGGGCCTAAGAATGCAGGAGCAACATACCAGAGAGCTGTTACTACTAGCTTCCATGATATGATGCATAAAACAATGGAGGATTATGTAGATGATACTTTAGCAAAAAGCATGTAGTGAAGAACTCACCTCATAGACTTAGGTCTGTTCCTTGACCACATGGAACAATTCAGTCTCAGGCTTAATCCAAAGAAATGTGCTTTTGGTATTACTTTTGGGAAACTCTTGGGTTATATCATTTCAGCTAAAGGCATAGAAGTTGATCCTTAAAAGGTAAAAGCTATTATGGACATGCCTCCACCCAAGAATATTAGTCAAATGAGAGGACTACAAGGAAGGATACAATCTATCAGGCATTTTATTTCATAGCTGGCTGACAAGTCACAACCATTCACTAAAACTTTGCATAAGAATGTGACTTATGAATGGAATGAGGAATGCGACAAGGGGCTTACTCAAATAAAACAATATCTTGCTAATCCACCTATACTAATGCCTCCTATTCATGGGAAGCCTCTTATCCTATACATCTTAGCAACAAACACATCCTTGGGTGCTCTCTTAGCTCAAGAAGATCAGAATAATAAAGAAAGAGCCATCTACTATATCAGTAGAACATTGGTTGCTTATAAAATGAATTACTCTATCATTGAGAAGGCTTGTTTAGCAGTGGTATTCACTTCTCAGAAATTGTGGCATTATATGCTAGCTCATACCATGAGACTTATTGCAAAGATTGATCCGCTGAAATACTTGTTGAGCAAGGCTGCCCTCATGGGTAGATTAGCAAAATGGGTAATGATACTTAGTGAGTTTGACATTGAGTACGTAGAAAGAAAAGCCATTAAAGGATAAGCAATTGCTGATCAGTTGGTAGAGGCTCCTTTAAAATATCATCAACCTTTGAGTATTGAATTTCTAGATGAATCCATCATGCTTCTCACACATCAATCTTGGAGCATGTTCTTTGATGGGTCATTCACTCAGCAGGGATCTGGTGCAGGCATTTTGTTTGTTACACCTCAAAGATACTCATTGCCAAAAGCATATAAAATGTTGTTTCCCTACATGAATAACATAGCTGAATACAAAGCTCTCATTAATGGCATGAAGATGGCCCTTGAATGGCATGTGGATGAGCTCAAGGTCTTTGGAGACTCACAGTTAATCATCAATCAAGTCAATGATGTCTACCAAACTAAAGATGACAAACTGATACCTTACAAAAGGATGGTGGATGATCTTAAATAATACTTGGCACACATTTCTTTCCAGTAGATTCCAAGGGTAGACAATAAAGTAGCTGATGCAATGGCCACTCTTGCTTCAATATTACAAATGTCAGAAAATGACTTCAGACATGAGTTCCTGGTGGAGGCATTACACTACCCTGCCTATGATATTTCCTAAATCCAGGATGATCTATTCCATCATTGGACATGATTCATGCCACTACCACCATATCTTTTCCTACCTTTGTGACAAGATCATTCCTGACACCTATACCCAGAATGAAAAGCATCACCTCATTCGTACTGCTTCATGGTATGTCCTCATAGCAAATGACTTGTATAGATGGGGTCTAGATGGTACCCTCCTTAGGTTCTTAGAACCTGATGAGTCCAAGCGTGCGCTAGTTGAGGTACATGAAGGTATCTGTGGGTCTCATTCTAGTGGTCTGACGTTAGCCCAAAAACTTATTAGAGCTGGCTATTATTGGCTGGACATGGAAAAAGAAGCTGTTCAATATGCTAAGACTTGCAAGCAATGCCAATTTCATGGGAACTTGATTCATGCTCCTGCTCATGAACTTAGTCCTCTCATCAGTTTCTGGCCATTCCAACAATGGGCCTTCAACTTGGTCAGTCAGATACATCCTTCATCTTCAAGAGGGCACAAGTTCATCATCACATCTATTGATTACTTTACCAAGTGGGTTGAGGCATTTCCTCTCGCTATAGCTGACGACAAGACCATTGCTATGTTTATATTGAACTATATCATTTGCAGATATGGCATACCCTCATCTATTATCACTGACAATGGGGGACAATTCAAAAATAAGGACCTGATAGACTTATGTACTAAATTTAGAATTATTCAACATTGGTCATCTATCTATTATCCTTAGGGTAATGGACAAGCAGAGGCTTCTAATAAGACAATTTTGAAAATCTTGCACCGAATAGTTCATAAATCTGGTAGAGATTGGCATTTCCAGATCAATCCGGCCTTGTGGGCCTACAGGACAACTATCCGAACACCAATGGGGGCCACTCCTTTCGCCCTAGTTTATGGAGCAGAGGCATTATTACCTATTGAGGTTGAGATTCCAACATTGCAAATCTCTCTGAGGGGCCTCATCACTGATGAAGATAATAGAATATCCCAGCTTCAAGAGCTTGAGTTACTTGATGAATGCCAAAAGGTGGCGTTCAATCATCTCTGAGCATATCAAAAGAGAATGTCAAAAGCGTATAATAAGAAAGTTAGACAAAGAGAATTCCAAGTGGGTGATCTCGTCTTGAGAGAGAACCCAAAAAATTAGTAGTGGCGAGTTCAAAAAGGCAAATTTGAACCAAACTGGCTTGGTCCATATGTCATTACTGTAGCATTTGGGTCTGGCGCTTATCGACTCTTCACCACTGAAGGAGAGCAATTCAAAGAGCCTATCAACACTCTTCATCTAAAGAAATTCTACAGTTGAGACATTCTCGGCATGCTCATGTACATACTTATTGGTCCTGAAAAAATCCAAAAAATTGATATATTGCAAAAATCCTAAAAATTGCAAAATGTCCTGAAAAAATGATCATCTTAGTGAAAACCTGGTAAACAGGCGCTTTGATGTATCTATTATCTTGGTGAAAACCTGGTAAACAGGCACCTTGATAATAATAAAAAAAATAGAAAATTGAAAAAAAATACAAAAAAAAGTGAAAAGATAAAAAAAGTACAAAAAAAAGTGAAAAGATCAAAAATACAAAAAAAAGTGAAATATTCAAAAATACAAAAAAATCAAAAAAGAGAAAAGTACAAAATTTTTTTTTGAAAAAGAAGAAAATGTGCCATTGATGAAAACCTGGTAAACAGGCATCATGGTAGCAAAAATAGAATCTTTGCCAAGATGGTGAAAACCTGGTAAATAGGCACCTCTTGTTTCCTGAAGCTACATCTCATCTCAGCATCGCTTGACTCTTAGTTTCCTGCTTTAGTCTCTTTGCTTTCCTGCTTTAGTTCGCTTTCCCGCTTTCCTGCTTTAGTTTGTTTCCTGATTTGGGTTCATTTCTTGCTTTAGTTTTCCAGCTCATGCCCTTACCTTCAGTTGTCTTTGAAATTTTCCTCGACTCTTCATGGATTGGAACTAGTTCACACTTGGAGGCATCTTCCTTGTCTAGGGGGCATTGTCCTATCGCTTTCAGAAGTTTTATTCATGCATCATTCACCAGTGATTCTCGCCCCGTCTGCCTGTTGATGCCTAGCTACTTTTGAGATTTCTCTCCTTGAGGATCTCTCGTGTATCAGTCGCTAGTGGTTCTCACTGTGCTTGCCTACTGATACTTAGCTCTCATTTGAACCTCCCTCTTTTGGGATCTCCTCCTTACATCAGTCACTAGTGGTCCTCACTATGTTTTCCTGTTGATGTTTCACTCACGTTTTATTCTCTCTTTTGAGAATCTTCCTTGTATCAGTCACCAGTGGTTCTCACTACATTCACCTATTGATACTTGGTTCCCACTCTGATATCTTTTTGAGACTTTGTCTCTTGCGATGGTCACTAGTGGTTCTCACTGCATTTGCCTGCTATCGCTATCCCGTCGAGATTTCAAATGTTGTTTGCTTCCAATTTGACTTCAATCCGCTTGAACACAAACTGAAACTGAAATAGAAAATTGATTTTGTGTTCCTCTAAAGCATGCTGAGATTTTCCTTTTCTTGTTTGTTTGTTTTCTTTATCATTTCCCCTCGAGTGAATCTAAGACGTCTTTCTTGATTGAGAAATGCGAAGGTTGGGGGCATGATATTTTCTTTGCTTTCTATTTGTTGGTTTAATTCCAATGATCCAAAGAATCTATCTAAGAGGGGTGTCCATCTGTAAGAGCCTTCATCTCATATTGGATGGCCATGCGTACCTCAACTCCTTTTATATGGATGCTTTGGTGAGGTTGGTTCTTCTCCTTGTCTATTTTGAGTAACTTCTTTCTGCTACAAGTAAAATGACTAACGCTTGTTCTGCTAAGTGAACGTAAGGGTCACTGTGAGCTCTCTTTGGAAAAAGAAGGAACTCTTGTGTGTCTGGTGTGTTTGTTTGCAAGAAACATTTAGGTCATTCTAGCAATTATGCTTTGATGCTTATGTTAACTTGCTAAATCAAAAGGAATAGATGTTCAGGTCATTCTGGCTTCTTGTGCCTTAATGCTTACACCTCATTCCAACAAATCTAAGACTTATGCCATATTCATATTCTCATAATTGCAATATTAGTGAGGATTGTATAACATCTTGCGATCATCCCATGCTTAAACGAACTCGATGATGATAAATACGGGGAGTCCAACAACCAAGTCCTAGGGCTTGCATTCTCATTTTAGGCTTGCATTTAGCTTAGGCTTGCTTTTTTTTTTCATTCTAGACTTGCATTTGAGATAGTGTTTTGGTGCTCTCTTAATTGCTTTTTGTTCATCAAAGGTCCTCATCTTTTGTCCCAGGTTCTTCTTGGCTACACAAGTGTCCGGTCCTTGCTTTCGATTTTTGAACGTATCTATTTTTTTGGTTAGTACCTGTCATATATTGCTACAATCCTGCATGTGATGATTAGTACCATATACATTACATATGCATTTTCATTTCATTTCCATTTGCATCCATAAATTCATTTGCATCTACATATACATGTGCATTCACTATAAGCATAAAATCATACATTACACATCTACATACATTCTATTCATCTACCACTACATTTCACACTGCATCATCATAAATGAAAACATGTGCATATTCATAAAAGGAAACATGTGCATTTCATACATTTCTATCCATATATCTAAGCATGTAGGAAAACATCTCATAAACATCATACATCAAAGCAATATACAACAAGTACAATGATATCAAAATGTTGACCTCATATATATATATATATATATATATATATATATATATATATATATATATATATATATATATATATATATATATATATATATATATATATATATCTCAATCAAATGTCATATACAGAAGAAGAAGGTGCTACTCGTGCATAGTATAAAAAATGAATACAATACACATCTCTCAAAAATGAGCTGCAACAACAATGAATACATCAAGATCCACTACCACGTGGAGGAGGTGGTAGCAATGGTCTCTGTGGTAAGGGCATCGGCCGCTGTGGAGGTGCCTGCTGAGGAGGCACTTGTGGTGCCTGTTGTGGTGGGGCCTATGATGGTACCTATGGAGGTGCTGGTGGAGGTGCCTGTGGAGCTCTGACATAATTAGTGAATATTGGTACCTGCTTCGACAAATTTGGGACAACCTTATAGTAAGCTGCATAATAATATGCTGCCTGAGCAGCCTTGTATCTCATCTCAATCCTGGAATGTGCCAGCTCATCCCATAGTTGTCTAATCTCAGCATCTTTGTCTGCTACATGGGTCTCATCTTGAATGAATTAGGTGTGGTAATCATCCCACTCTCACTGCATCTATTGTACCCTCTCATGGCTCTTCCTAAGAGCCTCCTACAACTGAGATGTCTTGGCTCCTGTTGGAATGTCAGGCATGTCCGTATCATCATCCAGAGGAGCCTGCTGTGAAGTATCTCCAGTCCACTACCTGGTGGACCTCTGCTGGGCCCCCTTGCTCCCAGCTCCTACATCTGAGGCCATCATCCTAGATGGGATGCTAATCTACCCTGCTCAAGGTCTCAGTACTCTCTGTTGCTATGGTGCCTGCTGGTCCTGTGCCTGATGCTGCTATGTAGGCTGCTGTTGGGCTCCCGTACCAACTAGATCTATGAAAATTAGATGAGGATAGGCTATCAAGTGATCTCTATATGTAGGAGTCACTCCTACATTGGTGACCCCCACCATGTAGTCCCATCGCACAGCTAGTATGCGTGCCTCAATCGTACATTGTCCAGGATCTAATCTCACATGCCACCCCTTCTTCTCCTCATCAGAGAAGCAAGTGTAGGGGTAGTACTCCTATGATATATCCTGCTATCTACCAAACTGGTGTAGGACATGTGTGACATGGAACATCTTAATGGTATGGACACTCCACCCGATCAGTGGATGTGAAACAAACATATGTGACAACTCTCGATGAGCATCATCCCATGGCTCTGTGGCCACCTAGGGTCTCCATACTATTGCTGCCATGTCATCTAGTTACCCCTCCACTACTTTATCTTGCCCAATAGAGACTGGGTCATGACACCTACGTACCTATAAATATACGGCTCAAGATGTTGCCGTGTGTCATAGAAAATTGGCTTGCAAATGGGGAGATGCTCATAGGCCTAGATCAGAAGAACAAATACTCCTACTGCCATGGTCCTTGCACTACAATACACTATCTCATGCATCTCGTGGTACATGTGGGCTAACATACACTTGCCCCATCTAAATCTGATAGCTATTTACTCCAACATCATCTGCAGCATAGTGCCCCAGCCGCACTCTAGACCATGCTGACCTTGATCCGGAACAAGGTAGCAGCTCAGGAACATCGCAAGTATGATAGAAAAAGGATGAGCGTCACCATGCCTATTGATCAAATCATCCCAGGAGATGGCCCGGCCCATCACTAGATCATCCTAGAATATCGCTCTCAAGGCTAATGTACCCTACCTCAGCTGTGTCTCGTACTCTACTTGAGTACCATGGATGGGTATCCTCAGGATCCTGTATATGTCCTCTGGGGTCATAGTCATTTCCCCCATCAAGAAGTGGAAGGTGTTCATCTCTAAATGGAAATGCTCTACAAGTGTAGTAAGTAGACCATGATTCACCCGAATGTCAAGAAAATCATGCAAGTGTCCTAGACCAAGAGCATCAATATGGGCGCTCTCTGCATCTGTGAGTCTTTGCACTAGTGTGGTGATAACTGGATGGTGCATCCTAAAGGCAACATCAAGGAACTCAACTTGCAAAGCAAGCGACGACATTGGATCAGTATCTCAAACATGATGGTTTTTCAACATGACAACAATGAATGCAGTATGACATCTATCCTAGACATGGCTCTGTGACGCCCTACTTGGCTGATTTCATGCAAATTTGAGAAATCTTGGCAAAAGAGTTCAAAACTTTACAGTAGTTTCTTGTGCGAGAAAACTATTTTCTCATGCGAGACAGTACTAGCCCTTACACGAGCTCCTACAATCTCGCGCGGGAGCCTCTTTCAGCTTGCATGAGCTTTCAGACGGAGCTCATGTGAAGAAGACCTAATTCATGTGAGGAACCTATTTTCTCACGCGAGAGAAGACCTAGGCCAGTGCGAGGAAACTACTTCCTCATGCGAGATTGGAAGAACATGACTCAAACCTAGCTAGATCTTCCTAATTTGACCTATAAAGCTGTATGAATTGAAATGCAGGGAGGTTTATCGACTACTTATAGGTGCGTCATACTTCATGGGCTAGGCATGTCATTGTGAACACTCAAATCTATGCATATGCAATGGAAGACCCTCCATTTTCTCTCTCAGGGCTCAGAAATCACAAGAAGATGAAGGTGAATAATGAATTGAAAATGACCCCTCCGGGCCTTATATAGCTTTTGACCTAATTTTCAAAAGTGCTTTGTTTTGCATGAAAATTGCACCCTTGGCTAAATCGACTACTCTGAATCCATTTTTAGGATTGAAATTGAAATTTGACATCTCTAGATAGCTTGAAATCACATTTTACATTCTGGGACCCTTTGGGATTGGATGCTTGTGCAGTTAGCCTTCTGGTGTCATCTTCCTGCCAGATCCTCATCTTTGTATCATGTTCTTGAGATCTTTTCTCTTTTCATTCAAAGTCAACTCTAGTCAACCATGGTCAATAGGACCTCTACTTTGCTTCAATTTTCTTCTGCAGCTTCTCAAATCTAGTCTAATTGGTTATACTTTGCAACCTCATGTTGTCAATCGTCCTTCTGATATGTCATCTTTCAATTTCACTCCCGAGGGGGTAGGATGATTACATCATTTGAATCTTATTGAATCAATTCTTGAATCAGTCTGATCTGAATCATCAGTTTTCATTGCTAGGGGCATCTTGATGCCTCACATCTTGCTATCTGGTCATCAATCTTTTAGGTATTTGAGAAATCTAACTTGGATCCTCGGGAATCAAGCTTCATTCTAGAGATGGTTCTTGAAATCTTTTAGGTATTGGGGCAATCTAACCCTAATTCCTAGGGGTCAAGCTTCATTTTGGAGATGGCTCTCGAAATCTCTCTTAGACCGTTATCTGGGCAATCTAACCCGGGTCTTGGAGGGCTAAGCTTCATATTGGGGCAATCTAACCTTGATTCTGGAGACAGTCCTAAGTTTGCATTTGAATCTCATTCTGGGCATTGGGGCAACCTAACCTCGATTCTCATCTTCTCTCAAGACCGTTGTCTTTGCAATCTAACTTAGACTTTGGAAAATCATGCTTTGATCTGTTTGGTGTCTTGGCAACTTAACCTAGACTTTCAAATTTGTCATCATTTGTCACTTCAGACTATTCTTTGAATCAAAGCGCTGTTCACACATCAATTCAAAGAGGAGCAAATGTAATACCCTAAAATTGGCACCTATTAAATTCAATTAATTTTGGTGCATTATCTTCAATTTTACATCTTCAAAGTCCTAGTTCCCTAGGCAATTTTCTCTCTCCTACTTGACTTAATTTGACTTGATGTCAATTGCAAAGACCATAAATTGCATTAATCAAATATCAAAATTAATTCCTAAAGTCCTTGACTTTAATTAGCTAAATTACCCCTATGATAATTAATTTGATCCTAAAGTCTTAAGTGCTTAGAATTAAATTAAATCCACCCCATTTGGCTAATTACCATTAAAAAGGAATTAATAATTGCTTGATATTTGAATGGACACACCTTTTTGAATTAATAATTCAAGATATTTGAAAGGCCACCTGTGTGGCATTTTCCATTCTTTTATTAAGTAATTCATGCTTTTTTGTCTCAAATGGAAATGAAGGGTCAGGAGTTTCAAATCAAGAACCCTTTCATTCCCTCCTCATGCTTGCTTATTTAATGGACCTCATTTCTTCATTTGAAAGGAGGCAATTATTGAGAGTAACTAAACTATAGTGTTTTTGTGTCTCAATTTCATTAATTCCAAGCTTTATTGCATTAGTATAATTTTCTCATTTTAGCTTAATATTGCACCTCATTTTAGAATTAATTTTCTTAATTGTTCATAGCTTAATATCATTTCTACTTTCAAGTTCTTTAGAATAATTTTCATATCTCTTTCAAAACTATTCTAGATTAGCATCATATTTCATTTCAAGCTATTTAGATTAAATTGCATTCATTTAGTTCAAATTTCAATTTTACTCATCTTCATAGCTCTTGGAAAATCCTCCATTGTGGGATTGGTCTCATGGTTGTTGGCTCTCATTCCAAGAGTAATTAAACACCCCATCCACATAGGAGGCAATAGGTTGATTCAATCGATGTTGTGAGATGGACAATTCATGTTCATACTTTCCATCTCATGATTGAGCAATGACTATGTTGTGTTTGTGCCTGATTTAGAGGTCCACATTCAGACACACACAGTTACCACAAGAAAAAAAGCTTACACTAAGTTCTTACAAAAAAAGAAGATCAATTTTGCATGGACTTATTTAGATATGCCAGGGTTGGACACTAATATTATCATGCATCACTTGTCCATAGCTCTGGGTGTAAAACCAATCAAATAGAAATTGAGAAAGATACATTCTCACATAGCTCTTCTAGTCAAAGTAGAATTAGAGAAACTCCTTGGTGCAGGATTCATAAGAGCTATTGACTATGGTGAATGGATATCAAACATTGTACTAGTTTCCAAACATGACAAATCCATTTGAATTTGCACAAATTTTAGAGATGTCAATAGAGCATGCCCAAAGGATGATTTTCCACTTCCCAACATAGATATGATAGTGGACATGACTGTGGGTTATGAGATTTATTCCTTGATGGATGGTTTTTCTCGATACAATTAGATTAAGATAGCTCCTGAAGATCAAGAAAAGACTACATTCACTTGTGCATGGGGTACCTATTGTTGGAACATTATGCCTTTTGGATTAAAAAATGTAGGAGCCACCTATCAATGAGCTATGACAACCATTTTTCATGACAGGATGCATAAAAACATGGAAGATTATGTAGATGACACTTTGGCCAAGTCTAAGAAAATAGACACACACTTGGATGATTTAGAAGTCATTCTAGATCTCATGGAACAATTTCAACTAAGGTTAAATCTTAAAATGTTTGCATTTGGTGTCACCTCTAGAAAACTACTAGTATTCATCATTTTAGCAAAAGGAATAGAGGTAGACCCTGAAAAGGTCCAAGCAATCATAGATATGCCACCTCCTAGAAACAATAGTCAAATGAGGAGTCTTCAAGGGCACCTTCAATCCATAAGGAGGTTCATTTCACAATTGGCAGATAGAGCTCAACCTTTTAACAAGAACTTACACAAAGGAGTCAAATGTGTTTGGAATGAGGATTGTCAAAAGAGCATAGATCAAATCAAGAAATTACTTGGCAAATCCTCCCATTTTAATGCCTCCTATCCCATCGAAACCACTTATTCTATACATTTCAGTGACATAATCTTCCTTGGGGGCATTACTAGCTCAACTTAATGAACATGGGAAAGAAAGAGAAATATACTACATCAGTCATACCCTTGTTTCATATGAGGTTAACTACACCAGCATTGAGAAATCTTTCCTTGCAGTTATGTTTGGTTCCCAAAAGTTGTGACATTACATGCTTGCACACACAATACACCTCATAGAAAAAATTGATCCACTCAAGTATTTACTCAGTAAGGCTGCCCTCACAGGTAGACTTGCTAAATGGATGATGATCCTTTCTGAGTTTGACATAGAGTACATTGAGCGTAAAGCAGTCAAAGGAAAAGCTATAACAGATCAATTAGCTGATTTCCCAATTCAAGATAGTGCACCTATTCAAGTTGACTTCCCAGATGAGCACCTCATGTATATGACTGAAAGAAAATGGAGGATGTTCTTTGATGGATCTTTTATGCAAAATGGTTCAAGAGTTGGAGTGTTGTTTGTTTCTCTTCATGAGTGCACGATTCCTAAGTCCTACAAATTATTGTTCCCATGTACAAACAACATTGCTGAGTATGAAGCTTTAACAAATGGACTTAATATGACCATAGAATGGAGAATGACAGAGTTACACATCTATGGGGATTCATAGCTGATAATCAACCAAGTCAATGAACAATATCAAATAAAAGATGAGAAACTGGTACCTTATAAGAAAATGGTCGATTCCTTGAAATGATACTTCACATTTGTCACATTTTAGCAAATTCCTAGAGCAGAAAACAAAGCAGTTGATGCTATGGCTACACTTGCTTCACTCCTTTAGTTAGAGCAACATGAGTCCAGATTTGAATTCCTGGTGGAAGAGCTACATCACCCTATCTATGAATCCCAAGAAAGTCAGGTTATTTGTACCCTTGTTGGTCATGAGTCATCCTGTTATGGTGCCATTTACTCATACCTTCATGATGGCATTATCCCTAAAAACTTTAATCGATCAGAATATAGAAACCTTACCTGAAACACCTCTCACCATACCCTTATCTCTGGTGATTTGTATAGGAGGGGTCTAGAGGGAACACTTCTTAGATTCTTAGAAAAGGAAGAATCCGACCAAGCATTGGTTAACATTCATGAGGGCATTTGTGGGGGACATTCCAATGGTGTTTCCATGGCCTGAAGGTTGCTTAGGGTGGGGTACTATTGGCCTATGATGAAGATTGATGTAGTAGCTTTTGCAAAGTCATGTGAAAAGTATCAAAAACATGGTAACCTGATACATGCTCTAGGCAGGGAACTCATTCCTTCTATATCTCATTGGCCATTTCAGTGTTGGGCCTTTGATCTTGTTGGGCAGATTCATCCCAACTCATCAGGTGGACATAAGTTTATTATCACTGCTACTGATTACTTCACTAAATGGGTAGAAGCTGTCCCACTTTCTATTGCCTCGGGCAAGATAGTCTCTCTATTCATTCTGAATCACATCATCTATCGATATGGAGTGCCTTCTAAGATTATCACTGATAATGGAGGCCAGTTCAAAAATAAGGACCTTAAGCAACTCAATAAGAAATTCAAGATTAAACAACATTGGTCCTCCATTTACTTCCTGCAAGGAAATGGTCAAGAAGAGGCATCAAACAAAACCATTCTTAAAATCCTACACAGAATAGTTTGTAAGAATGGTAGAGATTGGCATTTAAAGATAAATCCAACTTTGTGGGCTTATAGAAAAAGTATTCATACTCCTACTGGGGCTACTCCTTTTTCCCTTACATATGGCACTAAAGCAGTGTTACCTTTAGAGTTTGAGATTCCTTCACTTAGAGTTTCCCTCAAAGGTCTAGTTACAGATGAAGACTACCACGCCATGAGAATTCAAGAGTTAGAACTTCTAGATGAGAAATGTCAAGCATCATTTGACCATATGAGGGTTTATCAAAAGCACATGTCCAAAGCCTTCAACAAAAAGGCTCACCCTAGAGAATTCCAAGTGGGAGATCTTGTCCTACGTGAAAAACCTAAGAATCAACAACATAGAGATCAAAAGGGAAAATTTAAACCTAATTGGCTTGGACCTTACATCATTACAACATCTTTTGGGATAGGTGCTTATTTATTATCTACTGAAGAGGGAGAGTAGCTCCCTAATCCTATCAATATCTTGCACCTAAAGAAGTTATATCCATGATGTCCATTCTGTCTGGGGGCATTCTTTGTACATACTTATTGATCCTGAAAAAATCCCCAAAAATGGTATATTGTCAAAAATTCTAAAAATTGGAAAATATCCTTAAAAAATGATCATCTTAGTGAAAACCTAGCAATAGGCACTTTGATGTATCTCCAAAAAAATTATATATTCCAAAAAAATACAAAAAAATTAGAAAAATTAAAAAATTAAAAAAAAAGAAGAAAAAGTGCCTTGGTGAAAACCTGGAAATAGGTGTCTTGGTAGCAAAAATACAAATTTTTTTATAAAAAGTACTAAAAAAAAACTAATTACAATAAAATCCAAGTGGTGAAAACTTGGAAACAGGTGCTACTTGAGGCCTTTGCTCCCTTGTTTCTTAGTACGCATCCTCGACACTTAGCCTTTCTCCATCATGCCTTGTCCTTGTTGCCCTGGTTTGGAATTGGTCTTTGTCTTTGTCTAGGGGGCATAACTGCGTTAGCTTTAGTCTCTTGATTGTGTTAGTCTTTAGGATGCCTCACAAATGGTGTTTATCAAAACCACCCAAACTGTGTTTTTCAACACAACCCCTGGCATCGAGTGTTTTTCAACACTTATCAGTTTGGTCTTACCCATTTTTGTCATGTGATCTTACCTGCTGGAAAGCATTCGATCCTTATCCTTTTTTTGTAAGAACTTAGTGTAAGCTTCTTTTTCTTGTGGTAACAAGGACTGGGCCAAATGTACTATCTGTGGAGCCTCATCTGTACCCAAGTTGACTGCTTGTGTTGGCTCAACAAGAACTAAAGATCTATCTTGAAAGTAGCTAGGGAGATGATCAAGTACCTCATCCTTAGGCACCTCAGAGAGGTTTTCACCCTTGGATACATCATTTATTTTTACTTTTTTTGGTTCTGACACCGCCACACAGTGGTTTTCACCATCAGAACTCTTATTCTTTTTTTGTTTTCTTTTTATTTTATGACTAAGGTACTTGATGTCTGGCTCTGTCATGCTGGTAGATGATTCACTGGTGGAAGAGACTATGGGTTCAATGGCATTCAAGTAACAAGTTATCTCATAGTCATTTTGGAAAGTTAAGAGCTCAGGTTCTTGATATCATTGGGACCAATCAATGAGGTTAGGATGAGCAAGAGGTAAGTCAATGGATGGTTCAAGGTTATGGATACAGATGATATCATCTCTGGTGACCGAAGAGTTGGAGTCCGTCAAATATCCTTCTAAGCTACCCAAATCAGGATTCATCCTAACAAGTGAAGAATCATCCACTAAGGCAACATGTGGGTTCAAATCCTCTAACCCTACACATGACTCATCAACTACCTCAGGTTGAGAACTATAAGTATGGATGACATTAACATTCATGTCAACTATGGAAGAATCAGAGAGAGAGAGTCCCATTCATACTCATGTGAATCTATTTTTGAATCCTGACTAGGATGTTTACACCATGAAGGTTTGGGACATCCTAATGTGGAAGCTCTAATATCATCAAGGGTAACATCTCTCTCCATCAAATGAATAATATTCTTACGTTGACTTTCTCTGATGGGGTCTTCTACATCTGATTCTTCTTGTTCTAAGTTTGCAACTATCACATGAGCAACTAAATTATCTGAATCTCCCCAAAGGAAAATATTCTAAAAATTGGAAAATGTCTTGAAAAAATGATCATCTTAGTGAAAACCTAGCAATAGGCACTTTGATGTATCTCCAAAAAAATTATATATTCGAAAAAAATACAAAAAAATAAAAAAAATTCTAAAATTAAAAAAAAATAGAAAAAGTGCCTTGGTGAAAACCTGGAAACAGGCGCCTTGGTAGCAAAAATACAAAAAAAATTATAAAAAGTCCTGAAAAAAAAAATTGCAATAAAATCCAAGTTGTGAAAACCTAGAAACGTGCGCTACTTGAGGCCTTTTCTCCCTTGTTTCTTAGCACAAATCCTCGACACTTAGCCTTTCTCCATCATGCCTTGTCCTTATTGCTCTGGTTTGGAATTGGTCTTTGTCTTTGTCAAGGGGCATAACTATGTTAGCTTTGGTCTCTTGGATGCGTTAGACTTTAGGACGCCTCGCAAATGGTGTTTTTCAACACAACCCAAACTATGTTTTTCAACACAACCCCTGGCGTCGAGTGTTTTTCAACACTTATCGGTTTGGTCTTACCCAGTTTTGTCACGTGATCTTACCTGCTAGCAAGCATTCAATCGTTATCCTCGAAACTCAGTATCAGTTAACACACTTAAATTTTTAAACATAACACTTAATGCTTGAGATATGTCATGATCTTTTCTTTGTGTGCTGACTGTTATTAATTTTTGTTGAGTGTCCAAGTCTAATAAGTCTCTCCGGGATGCATAGCTAGAGGACTTGGGGCATGGGGCATGTTTTTATTTTCTTTCTACTTGTGGGTGTGGTCTTGAAACTCTTGAGTGTCTCTTGTTGTTCCCTTGAAATAATTGGGAGATTTGAGGCATCATCCGTGACTATTTTTTGCACAACCATTCTTATGGTCATCTAGGCATCTATGCCTTGATGCGAGCATGGTTTTTCTACATTAAGTTGGGTAAGCTAACATCGAAGTCATCTTGACCTTTATGTCTTTGATGCTTATGTTATAATATTTCCACATTCCAATCCAATATAAATCACATTCATATCTTCATAGTTGCACTTGTGACTAGTGATGATTGTGTGATTTTCTGATGTCCATTAATAATGGCCCAATGATGAAAATAAGTTCCTTTACATTCTCTAATGAATGATGAACATGAAATCCTATGTTACGGTTTCTCTATTGCAAGTACACCTTTGCATTTTCATGTAGCTTTCATTGTTAGACTTCATGTTAATTTGCATTTTTAGGCTACATTAAGAGTTTGAGAGGGTTTTCCTTCATCTTTGTTTTGGAATTTTAATCAACTGTGGTCACATTTTGATCTTCATTTCCTTATCTTCTTTCGTGATCTCAATCAAAATTCTCTATGTTAAACAATTGATTGATTTTGGGGCATTCTCTTTCTTGAGGCACATTCTCTTTCTTCTCTCTATTTCTTTCCACCTCTTCCAAACTTTGATCTTCCATTCACTTTCACCTCACTTCTTTTCTTCTAATTCAACCTTGGGGCATATTCTTTCATGCTTAATGATCTACCTTGGTTCTGTGATCCTTATATCTTTCATCTTACATCAAGAACCTTATTTTTAGTTTGATTTGATCAAATTTATCAATTTGTTATTCTCCTCTATCTCATTTTGATTTTGATCACAAGGGGGAAGTACCTATCAAAATTCAATCCTTGATTCAGCTTTATCAATCCTATCAATTGCTTCGCTTGGGGAAACCTTGCTTGAAACTTGACAATTACCTATTTATAGGGGTGTTGGCTGTGTCTTTTTAGATCAAATTATCTTTGTCCTGATGTGTTCCCGTTCGTCAATCACATGTCTGGGTTGTTTTGTGATCCCAAATTGATCTCACACTTCAACTTCATTCTTTGAATACATGTGTTCCCATGAAGATCACACATTAGTCAAAGAGGGGCAAATGTATGCACCCTAAAATGGTCGCCTAGATTTTGGGCCCCCATTCATCAATTTATTAATTTCCTGAATCACTGCTTTGCAATATTTTCAATTTAAATAGATTTCCTTGATCAAATCATAATTAATTCAATTATTTTAATATTTCCTAAGGTTTGATCATTTTATCCTAAGCCTCATTTAATTAAAATAAAACTTCCCTTTTAATTAAAGAAATCATCTTATTAAAATAAAATTCCTCTTTTAATAAAATCCCCACTTAAATCTCTCTTTGTGTTGAAAAAGGAAATAAAATAAATAAAAAATAAATAGAAATCCCTTTTTCTCTCCACTTTGAATGCACATACTTTTAAGTCGTGGGCCTTTTTCATCTTTTTGCCTCTTAAAGAATCTTGAGCACATGGATCAACCAAGATTTAATCTCCACCATTGCTCATTTATTTTTGCCTCTTAATCTTGAACATCCACTTTCCTTTATAAGGAGCCCTCTCCTTCTCATTTAGGGATATAGAAGATTTTTGTATTGTTATGCTGCAGGTTTAGAGAGCAACTTTGGAGAAGATTCTTGAGCACTTGAGATTGGATATTACAACTTCTCTTTTCTTGTCTTCTTCTCTCATGCTCTATAGAAATCCATTTAGATTAATCTTGCACTTGCATATTAGATTAGATTCATATTTCCTTTCATAGAATAATCTTGCATAAGGATTTCCTTTCATAGATTAGTTTTCTTTCATGCATTGTTATCATATAGAATATATTTCATTTTCATTTGCATGTATACTTGATGATCATGGAGACTATCATTCTTTCTTTTCCTCTTTGAATCTCTCATTTTATGGTGTACTTGCATGGGCACAAACTAGGTCTAATCTGAGGGCCTCCATCATAAACCCTTACACTCCATGAATAGAGAGCTATGAGTCACCATTTGAGACCTCATTCTTGAGAAATCTTGGATTTAATGAATCATAGAAGTGTGTCAACATTTTAGCACACAAGTATATGCATGGGGTTGGAGCATGCTTGCAAACATTTACTATGAGCTTGGGAAGTTCATCAGATATCAAAGGCACATTCTGACAATGTGTATACTCTTATAGGAGTGGACCTTTGATAATTTTACATGTACAAGGCCTATAGGATTTATTGTGGACATATCAATTGAGTCACTAAGAGTATTTGCATATACATTAGGCCATTCCTGGTAGTTTGGTGATGTTCTATACTAGAGGTTCAGACTAGACCAACTATCAGGTATAGAGGTTGTGTGGAGGCATTAATGTCACATGGTAGCATGGCTAGACTCATTAGTGAAACTAAGATGGATGTGGAGATGAAGGCTACTAGAGTGAATACATGACTATATAGTGGTGCCCTACTATTATGAGAGAGTGATGTGGTAGTTTGGTCTTCAATAGGTCCCTCCAGCATAATTTCTTTGATAGACACATGAGAAGAGATACATAAGGAGGCCAGAGACTATACCTTGGCCAACTATCTATGATATAGAGATGAAAGATACTAAGAGTCCATATGATGTCGAGTTCCTCCTACAATAGATGACACAAGAGTGTTGAGGGACTACTTATGATACATTAGTGTGTAGGGCATAAGACCTGTGTTCCCAGATTACTATCCTATTGGAGATCTAGGTCCATATTTTAGGGATCAATGTGGAGATGAGGATGAGGAGGAGAAGAAGGAGCTACCACCAAGCATAGAGTCCATGAAGATAGAGGGTGGGGATGATGTACTAGTAATGGGTGGTGTAGCAGATGAAGCACCACCATCTCCCATAGTAACTGGGCCCCTATGATCTTGATCAATGCATACCCAAGTGAAGATTTTCCCACCCCTGAGGAGGTAGGTGGAGTGAGGGGAGTCTAGATGAAAACCACCCACAACACCGCACTGAGACACATATCCCAACTTTCACAAGGAAGATCTAGATATGAAAAAATTTAGAATAATTGAAAAATTTATGAATATGTGATAAATGATAAACTAAAAATGTGATATGCAACTAGCACAAAGGAGTGGAGATCCTTTGTGAGAGATGTCCTAATGACAATAGTCATGTCATTAAGGATTCCTTCTAGATAGTTAGTCCTCTATGAGGGGGTTAGAGATCCTAGGAGGCATAGGGATATCTTCGCACTTGCAGTTGTGGAGCTACAGTTGCTAGTAGTGAGGGTGTAGTAGTTAGAGCATGAGATATGAGAGCAAAGATAAAGATCACTTTTCCATTGTATCTTTTGTTGATAGATTTGTGATAGGCCATGATATGTTCTAAAGAATTAATATGTTTCTCATCTAACATCTAAAGCTCTTGTAATCATTTCTCTCTAAAAGTATCTTTATCAATTATGTCCTTGAATGAAACTCTTAAAGAAGGAATCTCTAGCTCTAAAGGCATAATTGCATCAGTTCCATGGACTAGATTATAAGGTGATGTTCCAGTCATAATACATACACTTTTTTAATAAGCACATAAAGCATAGGTTAATTGCATATGCCAATCCTTAGCATGCTTATCAATAGTCTTCTGAAGATTTGTTCAATGACCTTATTAGAAGCTTCAACTTGATCATTAGATTGAGGAAAATAAGGAGTAGAGAAACATTGATGGATGTGATATTTCTCGAGGAAATATTTGACTTCTTTTCTCTTAAGCTGAGTTCAATTATCAGAGATGATTTTGATGGGAATAACAAATCGAGTGATGATATTTTGAATAATGAAATCACAAATAAATGTTATCTCTATTGAGCATTTAAGGTTGTCATTAGTATCAAAGGTTTGTAAAGATATCAGTCAGTCACTTACATTGAGCTAATCAGTAACATGAAGTAGAATAGACTAGTTGGTAAAGCTTGTATACCGAGTAGCAGATAGTTTACCGAGCTCTAGCAGACACCGACACCGACAGATAGTAAACATCGAGCATCATAGTATACACCGAGCAGTTTATACAGTGTTTACCGAGGATCACAAGAAATGCCACAGTAATAAAAAATGGCACATTCTTCTATGCAAATGGTTACAACAGTTCATAAAATGTTTTACCAAGATCAAGGAACATTTAATGTGATGATATTCATTAAACACAATGTATATCTTATTGTAATAGTTGATATAGGTTATTATTGTACACCATAGATCTTACGGTTATAACTATTGTGTAACCTAATTTTGTTAAAGTGGAAAAAGCATAACACTATATATTTATGTGTTCACATCATTTTTGGTGTGAGCTGATATATGAATCATAAGGCACTTGAAGTAATTGTCTAACTTCAAGACTATCAGTTAACAGAGCAGAACAGAGTACAGAGATTATCAGTTTGGCAGAATCAGAGAAGGTTACCGAGCATATTCAGAGAAGAGATTCATCACAAGTAAGGTGATATTTTATTAGAGCTTATAGATCTGTATCAGACAATTGAGTTGTCAAATAGCAGATAATTGCCTATTGCTTTCTGACAATTGTAATAGAGTTTTGGATAAAATCTCTTAACAGAGTAGACTTAACAGTCTTATGTAAATCTCTTAACCGAGTGCGGACTTCTTTAGTGTTGTTAAAATCCTATAACTAGGTAGATCTAGCCGATCTGACATGTCACTCCTAATAGGGTGAGATCACTAGAAGTGATCAAAACTTGTAGCCCTAACAGACAAACCTTTTCTATCTGCAGTAGTGAAGAATTTGTGGGTGTCATCCCCACCGCAGTTTTTACCTTCTAACAAGGGTTTATGTGTTACCAAAATACTTGTGTTATGTGATTGTGATATTGATGTCATGTTGTTTACTTACTTAAGTTTGTGGAATAATATAAGCAAGCCAAGGAAGGAATGAAGAAATTACTGGTTGAAAGGAAGAACATAGCTATTCTATAGAATGAGATCGGTTACTATGAAGAACCTATTGATGAAATGTTCGAGCATATTGGATCTAGTTTTGGAAGCATCTTCGATGGATCTGAAAGCATAATCATTGATCTATCTAAAAAGAATCAATATTTAACTGATCAAGTGAAAGCACTACAAATCGGTCAAGAATCTTAGATGGTGAGAATGGTAGAAACAATGAACAAAGAAAAACAAGCCAAGCACGAAAGGAATCTGGAAATCGATGACCAAAGATAGATGACTGAACAACTTCAAGCTAAAGAGAGTGAGATACAAAGACTCACTGACCGACATTTCCAAATAACTAATCAAATGATGACTGTGAATCAAGAGGTAAACTGAGTGAATGTAGAATTGTCAAGAAGACTAGAAGATGTTGCAAGTCTCAAAGAAGAAAATGAGAAGTTGAGAAATGAAGTGAAAAATCAACAGCAACAAAATGAAATGAAGAAACTTGCTGAGGATAGCTCTAAGAAGATTGATGACTTTCTGACTAATCAGAGAATATTTGGAAGCAAAGATGGTATAGGCTACACCAGTAGAGGAGAAACATCACAACAAGCTAAACAAGTCAACATCAGTCAAAATCAGAAACCTAAAGTGTTGGCACGTTATCACTATGTAAAATTGAGACATACATCTAATCTATGTAGAAGTAAAGCACAAGGTAAACCTCTTGTC
The DNA here is from genome assembly GCA_027943335.1 of Chamaecyparis obtusa. Classification (NCBI taxonomy): domain Eukaryota; kingdom Viridiplantae; phylum Streptophyta; class Pinopsida; order Cupressales; family Cupressaceae; genus Chamaecyparis; species Chamaecyparis obtusa. The sequence goes on from BSBK01003396.1 coordinate 1,732,330, forward strand.
ACTCCTAATTTTAATGGATATTGTTACTATTGTGGTAAGTTTGGACATCCTGCTTATGAGTGTAGAGCTAAGCAAAATGATCTTGCTAATAATACCACTATGGAGAAAATATGTTATACTTGTAACAAGCATGGACACACTGCACAAGAATGTAAGGTGAAAATGAAACAGGTCTGGACACCTAAGGAGAAACCATAATGCAAGCCCTATCAACCAAAGAGACAAGGTAACTCATATGTATGGGATTATAACACATGGGCTAATTGCACTACTTGTGGTAGATATGGACACATTGCAGCAAACTATTATAGAAAGAGTTAGATTGGACAATCAAGAAGCTGGACAAGCACTGGAATGGCTTGTATGCACTATCATAAGGTCAGTAATCTAAGCAAGAACTATAGAGACTGAGCACCAGATGAAAACCATATATTTGAAAGTGGATATACTATCACAGATATCACGAAGTTAAGGAACACTATGTGGAAGAAGGCATCTAATGAGAATGCTCAGTCAAGTAATGTTGTCAGTGAAACCTCATCCACTGGATTGGGTGACATCGGTACTTCCACTTAAGGTGAAATAGGTATTTACAGGACTGACATTTCAAATGATCACATTTTACATATAGTTCCTTATACATGATGTACTAATACCAAATCAGCATGAATAAAGATGCACTATGGTTTATGTGTTATGAGCTAACAATGTTATACAGTTGGTAAAAGAGAGACCGAGAGTTGGTTACCCATCAGTAATCACTATCTAAGGTTAACTAAGCACATGTATCAACCGATGAAGAAATCCTATATTAACCAAGTGGACAAGACTTTTAGTTGTCACTGAGTTGACAACTATTTCGTACCGAAAGTTAGATCAAGCATTTATTGCATGAAAGTTTGAGTGGGAATATCAAAAAGTCTATAAGTACATGAGAACAGAGTTCATTTTTACATTGCGATTTTGAAGAGCGGAGAATTCAAAGAGTAGAGTTTGAGCTAAAATATTTTTAGAAGGATTCAAGGCTATGTTATATCGAACTGACATCACTCCTCATGATACCAAGTTCATTCATTTTCTATCAAACACTTTTTATCCTACTACTTGCAAAAACCCTAGAATCAATTTATGGCATCAACATCATCTGCAAACAAATCACAAAGTGTTGAGGAGGAAGTTAATCTAATTTTTATGGAAAACTTCAACAAACCTAAGTTTAAGCCACATCCTAAAGTCACAACTCAAATAGATACCATGGGCACTTTTTTGAGCATACCAGAAAGGGTTTTATTGATAGAAGATGTAAGATCATATATTCATTGCAAAATTAGAGAAGTTGGATATTTTGAAACTATTGCAGCATATCAACAAATCTGTGGCCTCGATGGAAAAATGAAATCAGATTACAAGAAGATTGAGGAATTAGGGTTATCCTATTTTATACACTTTCTGCAATCATTTAAATCAGATTGGATCATAATCATTATGAGCAGGTATCATGATGAAATTTTTTGGCTAGATAAACCAATTGAGGTCAACAAGAAAATGATCAGTAGGGTTATTGGGCTCCCTACAACCGACAAGGCTAAGGCTTTTGGTAGTTCATCATGACTGGATGTTGAGAAATTTATTGGGGCACAATGGGATGGTCGGGCACTAAAGATTTTGACAATCAAGGACCCAACAGTCAAATTTGTAGTACATGTGATTGGGTACAAGTTATTTCAATCAAGTAGACTCAACAATGTACCCTGCAACACAATAGACATGGCCCACACAATTATGGTAAAAGGTCACCAGGTTGATCTTGCCGAGGTACTATTTCATCAACTTTAGGAGAATATGAAGACCATAAACCAAAAGAAGTCTAACACATGTGAGTTCAAATCTCTCCTTGCAGGCATATTTTTCTATCTACAAAAGTATGTACCTGGCACCAGTAAAGTAAATTGGATACCGGATATATCGATAACAAAATAGAATGGTGAAATGATGAATAAGTTAGGAGATACATTGAATATAGAGTTTAATGCATACTTCAAAGAGTTTCAGTCTAAAATGCATAAAAGAAGCAGAATTCTGAGGGAATTAGTTCAGAGATTTGAGAATGACATATGTTTTGTAGTCAACACAGATTATACTTTGATAAAAGTAATTGAACCTAGGATAAAATGGTTGGCACCGATGGGATATGAAATAAACCATGATTTTGCACTGAAATCTATTAATGCACTGCTTGCATTACCAAAGGATCCCATTGCCACTAGGTTCAGAGTATATGAAGAGGCCAAATCTAGAATTTCAACAAATATCGAGATCGGTAAAATAACTAGAAAGGTAAAGAAGATGAAGAAAAATCTCACTACTAAATATGGAGATGGGTCTAAGACATCTGAAGAGATACTGGTTGAACAGGCAACCGAAGGTCAGTTACAGTTAGCTAACAAACCATATGATAGTGAGGAGACCGAGTCTGAAAAAGAAGAAGATCCCACACCAGTTCCTCCACCTGAAATTCCAATAAAGAAGCAGTCACCTGTACATGAAGGTATGAAGACACGATCATCAACTATAGCACCATCAACCGATAAGGAAGAAGCAGAGAAAGTAACAAAAAGGAGAGCAGCTACACCGACAAGAAAATACATTAAGAGAAAGAACAAGGCTGTAGCTGAGGCACCAAAGAAAAGGAGAAAATTCATAAGAAATAAAGAAGATCTTGAGGAAACTAAGACAGAAGATGATGTCAATCAATTCAAAGTGGTCAGTAACAAGACAAAAACAATAGATGAAATCATTGAAGACATAATTGAACATGGAGATCTCACTGATCCCTTACTAGACAGATTTGACAAGATGTCAAAAGAAGATCAAACCAAGATAGAAGAGGCAGTCATACAAATGATGATAAAATTCAAGAAATTTCCAATGGAATTTGCCTATGCATTACCAAAGAAATTGGATGACAAAATTACTGAAAATTAGGCTATTGCACTGGACACCGAGAAGAGAAAGAGAGAATGCTCTCTAGTTTAGGCAGCCACACATTTAAGCTTTGGATAAGTTAGTGAATACTTGACCAAATACCAAGAAAACTTTATGATCAAGAATAGAGCCTTGATGATCATGGATGAAAATGTAGTAGATATGGATACCACAACCGATTCTGTGTGGACATCAATTTTGAAGGCCAAAGAAAAAGTAGAGCAAGAAGCATTCTTGAACTTGTCTAAGAAGAGACACAATTCCAAAGGGAAAGGTATTTGCATTGATGAGGGAACTCCAAATAAATCAAAGAATACCGGTATATCAGTTACCGAGGTAATTGATATCATTGAGGACAAGGAAGAAATAAGTGTTTCATAGGATGCACCGAATAAAGTTGAAGTTCAACTAGAGAAGAAAATCGATGATGATGTACTTGTTGAGGACATCACAAATGGTGATCCTAATGACCAAGATGATGAAGATGTAAAAATTGCACCAAATAAAGATGAAGCACTAGACACTAAATGTCTATTTACATCACTACTGGGTAAGCTTCTTGTACTTGTAGAAGTAACTGAGATCATTTCACAAGTACAACCCGACGGCTCAGATCCTGAACACAACAAAGACACAACTGAGATACAAGAACCTGAACAACCTACATAAATAGATAAGCCTACACATACAGAGGCACCTTCTACTAAAGAAAAGGAAATGGAAGAAGCAAAGGAAATAGTAGAAACAAAGGCAACAGAGGTGATCCCACTTGACACCACATCTGAGACTCCTACTATATCAACCAAGATTGCCATTACCAAGGAGCAGAAGAAGGAAGAACATGTGTTAACCGGGAAGGATACTCTGAAATCTGGAGATAAAACTATTGCTATTATTGAGAAGGAATCACCTCTAGCACCGAAGAAGAAGAAGAAAGGAAAAGGGCCGATCACCCTAGATGAAGTGATCATTCTCCCTGAGTGTGACCCAAGGACTCTAAGCCCCGAAGAATTGAGTAAATATGGGGAATTATGTTCAAGGAAGGCAACACAAGAGAAGTTGAAGCAAGAACACAAATGAAAAGAAGTATTAACTGATGTGAGGGATATCCTACAACAGGTAGTACCTGAGGTGAACATTTATGTGGATACTCCTGTCATAGATCAACTTGCTACACTTGCTGAGAAGATCAATAACCCAAATATTGATGCAGACAAAAGAATTGAAGAAAGGGCAAAATCTAGGATACAACACAAATTAGTAGAGAAAATCAGCCTAAAAGTGGCATTACAGAAGGTCAAATTATCTGAGGTAATTACTGAGATGAAATCTATCACCCAGACAATTTGTCAATATTTATTGAAACTTTGTACTATAGACATCTTCACTGTTGAAGTCAGTGAAAAGATCAAAGGATTGGAAGCAGAAATATAGTTGAGTACAAATGCAACTATAACCGAGCCTCATGCTTTCTTAAAGCACATTCACCGAGTTCAGGAACTCCGACAGTTGATAGAAGATTTGAAGAAACAAGAAGAGCACATAACATATCAGGTTACTGAGTTGCAAACTGAACTCATTCCATACCTAAATTTTTTTGAAGTTCATATTGTCAAAGCTGAGCTACTCATTGCAACACCATAGATTTCGGTGTTAGATAACATCTATGACATGCATGCACACGTCAGTCTTGAGCACATCACTCTGACCAACTTGGAAGAGGAATGAGATAATCTCTTGGCGTCACTGAAGAAAACCCATCAACATATTTTTGACAAGATGTGAGTATACTACTTAATTTTTGTATTTGGCATTACTATCAAAAAGGGGGAAAACAATGTATCAGCTGTTATGCCAAATATGTACATAGATGCTACGTATACTACATATTACCAAGAGCATGCACCGAGGGGGAGTACTTAGTACTTAGAAATTTTTTGATGTGTATATGTATATGGCGGAGATATACGTTAGAAAATTTTGTTTATCTACATTTGAAGTTTTGATACTAATGCCAAAGGGGGAGATTGTTATCTTTATTGAGAATTTAAGGTTGTCATTAGTATCAAAGGTTTGTAAAGATATCGGTCGGTCACTTACATTGGGCTAATCGGTAACATGAAGTAGAACAAACTAGTTGGTAAAGCTTGTATACTGAGCAGCAGACAGTTTACCGAGCACCAGCAGACACCGACACTGACAGATAGTAAATACCGAGTATCATAGTATACACCGAGTAGTTTATACAATGTTTATCAAGGATCATAGGGAATGACATAGTAATAAAAAATGGCACATTCTTCTATGCAAATGGTTACAATGGTTCATAAAACATTTTACCAAGATCGAGGAACATTTAATGTGATGATATTCATTTAACACAATATATATCTTATTGTAATAGTTGATTTAGTTATTATTGTACACCATAGATCTTAGGGTTATAACTATTGTGTAACCTAATTTTGTTAAAGCGGCAAAAGTAGAACACTATATATTTGTGTGTTCACATCATTTTTGGTGTGAGCTGATACATGAATCACAGGGCACTTGAAGTAATTGTCTAACTTCAAGTCTATCAGTTAACAGAGCAGAACAGAGTACAGAGATTATTAGTTTGGCAGAATTAGAGAAGGCTATCGAGAAGATTCAGAGAAGAGATTCATCACAAGTAAGGTGATATTTTATCAAAGCTTATAGATCTGTATCAAACAATTGAGTTGTCAAATAGCATATAATTTCCTATTGCTTTCTGACAATTGTAATAGAGTTTTGGATAAAATCTCTTAATAGAGTAGACTTAACAGTCTTATGTAAATCTCTTAACCGAGTGCAAACTTCTTTAGTGTTGTTAAAATCCTATAACTAGGTAGATCTGGCCGATCTGACATGTCACTCCTAACATGGTGAGATCACTAGAAGTGATCAAAACTTGTAGCTCTAACAGGCAAATCTTTTCTATTTGCAGTAGTGAAGAATTTGTGGGTGTCATCCCCACCACAATTTTTACCTTCTAAAAAGGGTTTCCGCATTACCAAAATACTTGTGTCATGTGATTGTGATATTGATGTCATGTTGTTTACTTAAGTTGAATGGATGATTGATTCATGCAATTAGATTCAAGTTATTTTAGTCGGTTATCACTACTTACAATTATAGATCTGAATTGTTTACAAGTGAAGTTTTGAAGGCACTGATTCACCCCTCCCCTCTCAGTTCCTATCTCTCCTAATTCCAATAATAAATTTTGCAATAGTTGAATGAAGAGGGACAAATTCAACACACTTAGTAAAATAGTCGGTGACTGTAAGAATATGGGTGTGTGCTTGAGAAGAAGGGGGATAGATCTTTCCAAAGAGATCTAGGCCCAAAACACTAAAGGATCAGGGAGGCACTTGTGAAAATAATGCATAAGAAGGATCATGAATCATATTTTTATGATGTTGACACTGAGGGAAATTTTTGACAAAATAAAATGAGTCTTGTTCCATTATTTTCCAATAGTACCCCATGTGAAGGAGTTTGTTAACTAATGACTTTCCACTTAAATTTCCTCCATAGGATCCACCATGAGCTTCTTGTAAAGCCATAGGGATTTCACTTTTACCAAGGCATCTAAGCAAAAGGCCATCGTAGGAACACTTATAGAGAGCATCCACAAAAATAATATAATGGGTTGTGAGATTTTAGATTCTATTACTACAATTCCTAGCTGTCGACCTATGCAATGAATCATATTTTAAGTAATGATGAATTATATCTAATAGATGATCCTCAAAAATAGTGGGACTAGATAGAGTTTGAATAGTAAACTAGAAATTTTCTACTCCGTCATCTAAAGAGATTAAAGATGCCACACTAGCCATAGCATTTGCATTCCTATTATCTTTCCAAGGTAATGTCTGAATGGAGGAAGAAGAAAAAATTCCAAGAAAACCTATAGAAAGATCACGATACTTGGTTAATTTAGCATTCTTCACTTGATAGGTACCATTAATTTTTTGCATAATTAATTGTGAATCACCCAAGATTTTAACATGTTTAGTTTGTAGAGACAAAGCCACCTTTAATCCTATGATTAAGGCTTCATACTCAGCTATGTTATTAGTAGAAGAAAAATTGAGCTTATAGGATAAAGGGATAGGTTTCTTAGATGTAGGTATTAGTATAACACCTACACTGGACCCAGTTTGACATCTAGATCCATCAAAGTATAATTACCAAGTATCATCTACTTCAATAGGTAAGAAAAAATCATCAGGAAATTCTATCGGTTCTGATGTAGACAGGGGTGAAGGAGTGTTAACTAGGTGGTCAGTTAAGGCTTTCCCTTTAATACATTTGGAGAGATAAAATTTAAATTAAATTCTATTAGGAGCATGACCCATTTAGCAAGATGTCGTGATAAGTCAGTTTTTTAAAAGAGATTTTTTAAAGGATCAAAATTCACATAAACATTAACCTCTACATTAAGGAGATAATGCTTGAGTTTTTGACAAGCAAAAACTAAAGAAAGACATTATTTTTCAATTGTGGTGTAACGTGTCTCATAATCAATCAAGGTATGAATTATATAATACATAGGACATTCCTTACCATTTTTATCATGCTAAACCAAGATGACACTCAATAATTTTGAAGAAGCATAGGTGTTAAGAAAGAATGACTTATTTGGTTGAGCGAGTTATAAAATAGGAGGATTAGCGAGATAAGTCTTGAATCTTTCAAATGAAATATTAAAGTCATCATTCCAAGATAATGTGGTATCCTTCTTAAGAAAGAAAGTAAAATGGATAGTACAATCTTCTAAATGATAAAAAAATCTATGAATAACCTGTATCTTCCCTTGTAAGCTATGAAGTTGCAAAATGTTTCGAGGAGGAGGCATTTTAATGATAGCGTTAATCTTTTCAGTATCAACTTTGATGCCTCTACTAGAGATAATGAATCCAAGGGGCTTTCCACTATCAACCCCAAATGTACACTTTCATGGATTCAAACTCATTTTGTATTTACATATCCTTTCAAATATTTGTCTAAGTGTAGGAACATGTTCATTTCTTTGCCAGATTTAGCTAGAATATCATCCACATAATCTTCAAGGATCTTATGAATGTAATCATGAAAGATCAATGTCATAGCATGTTGATAATTAGCACCAACATTCCTTAACCCAAAATGCATGACAACCAAACAAAAGGTTCCCCAAGGAGTAATGAAGACAATCTTATATTGATCATAAGGAGGAATACAAATCTGATTATATCCTGAAAATCCATCCATGAAAGATAATAATGCATGGCCCGTTGTAGAATCCATGATCATATCAATGTTAGGAATGGGGAAACCATCTTTCAAAGAAACCTTATTTAAATACCAAAAATTAATGCACATCCTTATCTTATTTTCACCCTTCGAGACAACCACGATATTTAAAATCCAAGGGGAATAATCTATATGACGCATGAAACCAACATCCAAGAGTTTCTCTATTTCATTCTTAACAAGAAGAGTAGTATTAGGATTAATTTTGCAAATCTTTTTCTTCACTGGCTTAGCATTAGGTGTGAGAACAATATTATGAGCGATGATCTTAGGATCAATGCCAGGCATGTTTGAATACACACAAGAAAAAATATCCAAGAATTGAAAGAGAATATCAGTAAGCTAATTATGTTCACTCTTATATAGATATTTTCCAATCTCTATAACCTTCTTGGGATCATTAGAATCAATTTGCACAGCCACTGTATCAGTGATTAAGAGATTGATTTTCTTAGTATCTTTGATAGGTGGGAGAGGATCAAGATATTGTTCAGATTCACTCTCTTCCCTAAAATATCCGTTAGTGTTTAAGAAGTATGGTTTTCTTTTATTATGATGAAAAGAATGTAAATCCTCATGTGCTCCTCATAATTCTATGATAGTGTCATTAGAGGAAAAGATGTCCAAATATGGCTTCTGATCAAATGTGAGAAGATGTGGGTTGGTTAATTTCAGAGGACCACTACAAATGTGATTAACATTCTCAAAGAAATAAGGCTTCTTATAAGGATTAAATCCTAACCCATAGGTGTGTTCACAACCATCATTTTTTAGGGGAACATGTATTCCTTGTTCAAAATTTCTACAACCTCGACCATTAAAACTATGTTTAGAGAGAAAATGATAACCAGGACCATAATGAACAACCATATCTAAAAGAGTTAAGGGAGCCTCATAGGTCACTATGTCATAACAATTAGGTTTAATAGTTTCAATGGTCTCATTATATGATTTATCAATAAAGTTATTAATCAACTCTCCTGAAAGAGGAGTGGAAACAACTTTTTCAGTTTTAAGTTTTTTTTGAGGTTTCATGAAAGAAATATCAGAAACTCAATACTCTCCAATGAAGGTAGGAATAAAAAATAAAGTGCCTCAATCATCCTTATAAAAAGTAGAAGATGAGGGTTCTTCATTCAATTGAGTTTCATCTTCAACTTTAGTTTCTTTTTTTTTCCTCACTAGGTTCCAAATCTTTAGCTGATGTAGTGTATAAATAATTGTTAGGTTTATCATCTACATGAAGAGTGTAAATCACATTTTTGAAAATGAATTTAACTTTGCAATGAAGTGTGGAGGGAATAACATGCATTTTTTTCAACCATGGTCTTCCTAGAAGAAGGTTGTAATTGAGGGGTCCATGCATCACATGAATCAGGGTATTTAGGATGACCAGAATAACTTTGATAGGTAAAGTTATGATTCCCAAAGTCTTCTTAGAAATGTTATCAAAGCCACAAATACGAATGTTATCAGGTTTAATAGTGGACATATCAGCCTTAATAGCCTTTAACATGTCTAAACTAAACACATTCAAACTTGATCCATTATCAATCAAAGTTATACAAATGATATTCTCATGAATGAGAACAACAACCATAAGAGAATTATATTGGTTTTTCACTTCCTTCGGAGGAAAATATTCTTGAGTGAAAACAATTTGAGGAGGAGTGGATACAACATGAATACACTCCAAAAAGGAATTTATATTGTCTTGATTAGGTGATAGGACATGAAGAGTAGAAAAAGCCTTTTGTAAATCCTTGTGATAAGTGGGAGAAGTTTGAAGAAGTTTCCATAGGGAGATCTTAGCGGGAGTAAAATGTGACTTCTCAACAAGATCATACTCCCTTCCTAAGGAACCAAACAAATGAGGTTCTTGGGGAAGCACCGATTGAGAAGGTGGAAGAGAAGTAGGAACAACCATAATATTGGGTTAGGGATTATTTTGTGTCCGATAGGCATGCGCAACTAAAGTATAGTCAAGCTTTCCTTTAAGATCTATAAGAGGCTTATTGTTTTGAGGACTAAACTTAAGAGTAATGAGTGGTTTTTGAGAGGGACATCCTTTGAGAGTTATACATGGCTTAGAAAATAGAACCAGTTTAATAGGCTCAACACTACAAACAGTCTCACACAAAGGAGGCCATGATAAAAACCTATCATAAAGGTTAGGTTGGAGAGATGTAGAGGAAGACACCGAAGAAATGGATTCAATCAAGATCTCATTTGTTACATCTGACACTTGACTACTAGACACCTCATGATGTTCACTAATAAATGTATCATCAAAATAATCATAAAATAAATCATACATCTTGAAAATAAAACAAACTACTCACAATGGAATGACATGCAAATCCTTACAAAGCAAGATTAAAAAAAATAAAATTATATTTATAAATGCAATGCATGTAAAAGAAATATCTAACTACCAAGATCAAAGAAGGAGCGTTCACATCAGTTTCACCAAAATGTTTAAGGATGAAATGGATTCTAATGAATCTAACAATATAAACTATGTGAGATGAGCTCATTAATTAACTATTTGAACACTAACACTCAAAATACAAGAGAAAGAAGGGCTTCTGAGCATAACTCTCAATACAACCTAGATTAGATTAGAAAAACCCAAAGGTGATAAGGGATGTCCATGATAAACCCAATTTATATCAAGGAAGTACACTAGAAAGGCTTCTTTCATGCAATATAATTCAATTATAGATATATAATGAAAATGATAAGATTGAATTAATTGATTAAGAAAAAAGTGTAAGATGAGTCTAAGAACCAAGTATATACGATCTGTGTGTGTGAAAATTGTACCTGATCTATAAACACAACACTTCAGTAAAACATTAAAGGTTAGCTATAATCGAAATCGTGCAAAATTGAAAGCTATCTAACCAAGCGATTTACTGCCTTCTAGTAGGTTTGAGATTAATGTTCTTAGATTGTTATCGAGATCAGTGACCTAGACGACACCTAAATGAAGGATTTGAATGCAAAAGATGGATATGAAATTGAATGCAATTAATCTATTTTTTTTTGGTATTTTCTATGCAATAATAATGATAAAAACTTGATATGAATCTATGCTAATATGGAAATTGGTCTATGAACATGCAAAGTAAGCTAACAATGATATGAAAATGAATCTAAATGAATGTAAAAACCAAACTTGATCTCACAACAATGCTGATTCGCAAGAAGCTTTGATCCTTCCAATTCCAATTCTCTAGCGTGATTGTGCAAATTTGTGGATGAATTATGAAGAGATGAGCCTTGATTTTATAGAAATCCAAGGCTTTGGAGGTGCATGGAAAAAGTCATAAATCACTCAAATAAACTCAACTTGATTTTTGAGTTATTTTTAAATAAAGATAATTAAGTCACAAAAATCATGCAAAAGCACAGTTCAACTCGAATTAGAAGTTTAGATCCACTTTAAAACTCAAAAAGATGTTGAGTTTCAAAAAGCTAACAACTTGCATTGATTTTCCAATTTTGAGTTTAACTGGTCCTTGAATGTGCACATGGATAATTATGATTTAATAAATAAATAAAGTGATTTATTCTCAACTTAACTGCTTTTTGAAATAAAATAATTAATTTATGGGTTAATTAACTATTTTACCAAACTTTTATTAAAAATTATATTATTAAATAATGACAACATGCTTTAATTAATTAAATAAGAATTTAATCAATTATTCATAGGAATTTTGATTTATTGTCAAAATTAAATAATACAATTAATAATAGATAGAATTAAATTTAATTAAACAATTAAGTGGAAAATATTAAATCTAAATAATTAAATATGCAAAATATTTAATTAATCAAATTTTAGGATAAATGTGATTTATTGCCAAATAATTATAAAATTAAAGATAATTATGATGATTAGGAATATTACTAGGAATTTTCCCCGATGCAGAATTTAAGATAATCAATTATGATTCGATGATGTTTAGATGTGCCTTAGATTAGGACTTTGATGTCGATTTTATTCAAATTGAAGATGTAGGAGATTAATGAACTTATAACCCATTTTTGGGGTATTACACAATCAACCCAATTAAGATAAAAAAAGATCTATTCTAACAGATGAAATAAATGATAAGGTGATTACCTCAAAATATGCAATGGAATATGGCTCTTTTCTCTAAAAATTGTAGATCTGAGACTGTGGCAAGACTTACGTCTACAGATTTACAATTAGAATAGAAAACCCAGAAGTGCTATTTTTATCAGACCTTCAAGAATAGGTCAACCTGGTGCAACATGTTTTGGAAAATTTTCCATGAAGTTACTATGTTCCTAGGACACTATAGCAAAGTCAACCTAACTTCTTTAGAAAGGTCTCAAGGAGTAGATTCTAGATCTGTGGCCATTAAATTGATAACCTACAAGTCTGTTACAAAATTGGTGGCTATAAAGGGGTTTTCCTTAGTCAACCCCCCATTTTGGTGATTTCCACCTCCATGAATAGCCATTAGGAAATATTTTGTGTGTGTATGTAGTGCTCGCTAATCCTAGATTATAGATCTAGAATGTAAAAGAGCTAGTAAATTCTAAGAATCTACTCTATGAGTTAAACCCTAGAATGTAAGTGTGCTTGTAAATGTAAATGTGTGCAAAATATGAAGAGACAAAGACCAAAGCTGAATATAGCATAAAAAGCATACCAATTCACCAAGGCTAAAGTACTATATTCATCTTCATGATCTCCTTGCATCTCCATGATATCATGTAATGCTTCAATGCTTGACTTGAATACATGTAAATGAAAGCCTCACTTTGCAATGAAAGAATTAGATTAAGCCCTTAGCTTCCACCTTGTAATTTCTCTATGCCAAATTGGAGTGTCCATGTGTGCTTGTTCCTTGCTTCTATCATCATCCATCATGAGACAAATGAGGCATTGATTGTCTTTTTATAGTAAATTTATGAAATTATCCCCGTGGGAGCCGACTACACTGAGTGGGAAATAATGGAACTTTGAAATAGGACTGAGCCCAACACTTTCCAATCACTAGGGGATATTCTAGACTAGGTTGACCATGTTAACCTATTCCTAAGGAGGCTAGAGTCTTGGGGTTTGTAACCCAGGATTCTAGAACTGTAGAGGGTTCAGGTGTAATGTGTACTGGGGACTGATAAATCAAGGCTAGATTTGGGAAAATGGGGACTAGAAAGAGGAGGATGCATAGAAATTAGATGCTACCTCAACCTATGAGTGAGAGATAGGGAAATCAAGGAGGAAGTTTTAGATCCTACCTCAATTTTTCATAGGAGAGAGAAAGAAAAAGGAAAGTGTGTGCTCCAAGTGCAAATGTGCAATGCAAACACACTAAAGAGGAACTAAAAGGTCATACATTGACGTGCATCCAATTTAAGATGGTAAACCAATGAATTAAGTACAATGTAGATGTGCCTAAATATATGGGAAACATATGATAACTAGGATATATGCAAGTGATAACCTATCAACTAGAAAAGGTGTAATCACAAGTCCACCAAAGGTGAATCATCCTCTATTGTACAAAAAAGTATGTACAACAATGAGAGGATGATAATGTGATAAGAGCACTAAATGTGGATGTCACACCTAAAGTGGAAATTATCCTACACCATGTGCTAAAATGAAATGCAAACTCCTAGGTGTCTCAATGAAAACTACTATCCAATGCATTAACTTAAGTAAACTTACGTAAAGTGTAATTAGGAACATTTAATTACACTAACAAAATTCACATTTTAATCCTATCGGTGGTAAGACTATTTTGTGTATCCATATTTTGGTCTTGGTTGTGGCATTCAAATGGCTTCAATAAATGCAATGTGTATTGTAATATATTAAGTCAAACCTATTTGCAGATCACTTTGTAGCATGTTATGTTCTCTTATTTATTTCTTATATTTAGGACCAATGCTATGAATTAAATGAAAATATAATATGTGTTGCATTGGTAATATCACAAGCTTTGTGTGAAGGAGACATATGTAAGATTAGATACTAATATAAATAAAGGAGAACCTTTTGTATCCAGTGTGAGTGTGCATGAAAATCTGTGACTATACAAGTGTATGCTTGTGTGTCTTATGTGTGGAATATATGCGAAGTGACTAAAAATTCATGCAAAGGAGATCCATGTTTGTGCAAAGAAATATATAGATCTTAGAGGTAGATTATATTCCTTTTCATATCATTTGGATGTGAGCCCTTTTGTATCGATAGTGAGCCTCTTTATCGACAGTGAGCCGACCAACAATCAAACTTCTTGTAGTGAGTATTTTCTATTAGTGAGTCTTTGTATCATATCACCTTTCAGTGTCACCTTAACATGTGTTTTTACATTTCATGAGAATTAGCTTCTCCTTGGTTTTACTCATCTTGGGGTTTCCATGTAAAATATGGTTTTCTCTATTCCGGTGTTCCTATGAACTTCATGTTTATATTTACTGTGGATGTTTAATGTGCTAAAATGACAAATCTTAAGTTGATATTTGAATTGTTTAAGTGTTAACCATAGAGAGAAACTTTTGTAAAATTATGTGGGAATAACTGATTCACCCCCTCTTAGTTATTTGACCTTTTTAACAATTGGTATTAGAGCTTGGTCCCTTTCAAATAAATCTTGAACACTTGAGTGAGATCTTGGAAGCTTGAACAAATGGAAGGAGGATTTTACTCTGAATAAGATTGGTAGATCATGTTGAGTGATATTGAAGGTATTGAATCAAAAAATGAGGAACTGAAGGAAAACCCGATGGAAGAAAATACCTGCATTGCTAAAATTAGAGATTAGATTAAGATGTTGAAAGAAAGGCACAAGGAGGTCAGTCAAGAGTTGAAAGAATCAAAGAAACAAATTGATGAATTAGAAAAATAAATATTAGAAATGAAAGAATCTAGGGATAACTGATTTGATCTAATTTTGAAGATAAAAGAAGATGATAAATTATTTTAGAAAAGAGATCCCATCAAATCTGTATCAAGGTAAAAATGAAAGAATGCTTGGATAACAAGGTTTGAACTACAAAATCCATTGGAGGAATGGAAAGAAATTAAATGAAAATTTAAGGAAATGATAAGGAAGAGTACAAGGCAGAATGCAAAGTTAAAACTAGAGCTAATAAAGATGAAAGTAGAATCTAAGTCATGTGGAAGAAACACTATCTTGGGAAAGTTGATGAACTTACTGGAAGAATGCAAAGATAAAGAAAGTATAAGATTTATCGGTGAGAGATCAAAACAAAATGACAAAGACAAATAAATGATGATTGAGGAAGATAAAAAAGTTGAGGAGACAAGAAACAATCAGGTCACACTTGCAAAGAGGTTACCATTGAGATAACCGAATGCTCAAAGGTATTTATCATTTAATAGTTGCTATTACATTTGCAAGAATTATGGTCATAAATCAATAAATTTCTAGATGAGAAAGATTCAAAGAACACAATGCAAAAAATGTCATTAATTTGGTCATGAGGAGAATGAGTACAAAATTTAGGAATCTAATCAAGAAAAGGAGTATGTTATGAACAAAAATTTTCATGGAAATTTTTATGTGTGTCATAGATTTGGTCATAATAGAAGTCAATGCAGAGCTAAATCATTGATATCTAGAAAAAATAATGTGAATTATTTCAAGTGTTCATAGATGGGTCACTATGCAAAGTCATGCAAATTTGAAAAATCACCTATAAATATTGGATGTGATAATCATGTTGCAAAATCTAGTGAATCATAAAAATAGAGTATGGAATGGAGAAATAAATATAATGGTATAGAGGTTTCATTGGTACCATATCCTAGTAATGGTCCTATCGATAACTAAGCAGAGAGCTGTGGCTCAAGGAGAGTAGTAAGCAGCCTAAATCTTACACCTCCCTTTTTCCAGAGTGATATTGGTTGTAACTAAGTTGGTAATAAAAAAAAAGGGAAAATCATTAATGATGACAAGAAAGTTTTCTAAATGATTGAGAAATAGAGTAAATTTATTACATTAGTAGTAATCAATTTGAGCAAGATTTGTCAGTGTCATGGGTCTTTAAAAGACAAATTCTTTGGGTCAGTTGGTACTATAGGACACAGGCTACTTATTTGAAGAGTTGCAGAGAACTTGAGAGAAATAAATCTGTGAAGAACCATGGCACCTAAATCAGTTACTCAAGGCAGTGCAAAAAGGAAAAGGGAGAAAAATATAGAGTTGAAAGAATTTAATTAGGAAAGGATAAAATAGTTGGAGCTTGGTTTACCAGAAGAAGGAATGTAGAGATTTAGGAATATAGGGCTCAAAATTTGGGGAGAATTCCCATGGTGTGATGAAAAGGAGTTCATCCTATTCATGCTGAAGCTTATTCAGGGTGAAACATTGAGTTGGATAGACCATGCATCATAATGAAGGAAGTAATCAAAGTAATTATTGGTATATGTAGCAATGAAAAAGTTATTGCAAAGATTTAAGCTAGTTATGAAGAGGTAGAAGCCCCAATGGTAATCATAAGAAATCAATACACATTCACTATTCATTCCACCAAGGATCCTATTGTGAAGTATGTTACACATGACATGTCTTACAAAATTCAAATTCATAATTGTGATGGTTTTACATCTTCCATACTTGTGTACATGTCATCCAAGATGTTGCATGAAGACACTAACAAGGATTTATGAAAACTTCTATTAGATAATTTGTTGTTGAATTTAAATATGTCAGTAGAGGATAACTATGGTTTCTATTTTGGATCATTGATTATGTGTTTGGTATTCTACTTTATGGGCTTTTACCTAACAAGAAAACATTGTATGGAGAACTGACATCCTTGTTGGAAGACATATTTATAGGTACTTAGAAGAGATATAAAATAAAAGAGATGATTGCAAGGTGTACTTCTTATCTCTTCAATAAAGTCTAGGTACTAGTCTGGTGGTTAACGGTCTTGTACCAGTAAGGAAGTTTCATGAAGGTTCCTCTTTGGGACAAATGAAACTGGAAGTGGTCATTGGTGGTTCACCTTATGAACCTATGAAGATGAAGAAAACTAAGAAAGGTAAGGAAGCTATCACAATTTTAATATCTGACAGTGAAGAAAAAGATTCTAGCAGAGTGGTGAGTGCAACTAAAATAATATAAGAAGCAAAGAGTGAAGAAAAATAAGAGGAAATGGAAGTTGAGAAGGAAATTGATAAACCCAGGGTTTCACTAGAAAAAAGGGAAACTATTTATCCTAATGTGGTCAACTATATGTTGAATAACAATGAATTTGACAGAATTGGTAGTTTGTGGGATGATTTCTCTCCAATCAACATAACCCTTATAGTAAAGTTACTTATAGATCATCTAATTAAAAAAAGGATTGTAGTATCCAATATATCTGGTGAAATTGTTTTACTAGTTGAGAAGAATTTGTTACATTTTAGTGTCGACTTTTGGTCTATAGAGAATAAAATTGAGAAGAAATGTGATAATTCTTTACAAACATTATCCCTTCTTATTAGTAAGACAAGAGCATGTTTGGAGCAAATATCAGAGGTCTACCAGTACTATCTGCATTGACCTACTGATGTTGACAAATTTAGAGGATAGTGTGAGAAGATTGAATATGATCTTAATGAGTTGGGAAAATCTTATGACATCTTCAAAGATAGAAAAGGAAAACAAAGGATGAGGATAGGTGTACTGTAGGTTGAGCTACTGTCTCAACAAAGGAAGAGAGATGACTTGATCAAGAACTTTTGGCTCATGAAGGACATGATTGAAGTCAAGATGGAGCATATTACTAATGTCATAACTGATGTTGAGAAATTTAAGAAAATATTTCCTATTTTTGGTTGGACATGATCTTTTGACAATCTGGTAGAATATGATAGTTTGTGTGCTATAATGGAGGCAATGATTGCAAAATGGAAGAAAGAGTTCCTTGTCTTGAAGGAGAGGTATAAAAAGGTATTTATAGTGAAAACTATTATTTTATTGTAGATAGGTTCACTTGATTTATTTTGGCCCGTATTCATTATGGAAAAAAGGGGGAGAGTTTTTGGTAAGGAGAAAATAAAAGATAACATCTACTTAGGGGGAGTGTCTCTTTTTGGCAAATCAATTTTTCCTCTTTTTCTATTTTTGAAGTTTTCCATCAATGCCAAATGGGGATATTTCTAGAATATGTGAGGAAGTGATGGCATTGGTTTGTCATTGATTTCAAAAAATTTTACCAACAATATGGGTGTTTTGATTTGTGCTTGATATGTCATGTTCGCTATCGGTGGTGTAATGGAGTTTTTAGTTATACATAATAGAGATTCAGAATGAAGAAATATCA
The DNA here is from genome assembly GCA_027943335.1 of Chamaecyparis obtusa. Lineage (NCBI taxonomy): Eukaryota > Viridiplantae > Streptophyta > Pinopsida > Cupressales > Cupressaceae > Chamaecyparis > Chamaecyparis obtusa. The sequence goes on from BSBK01003396.1 coordinate 1,750,972, forward strand.
TGGTTCTTGGAACATTAGAGGTGGATCAATGTATCAACCACAAGGACATTCACATTTGAATCCTATCAGTGGTAACAACTATTTTGTGTATCCATATTTTGGTATTGGTTGTGGTGTTAAAATGGCTTCAGTAAATGCAATATGTTTTGTAATATCTTAAGTCTGACCTATCTATAGATAACTTTGTAGCATGTTAGTTTCTCTTATGTAAGTCCTAGATTTAGGACCAATGCTATGAATTAAATGTAAATATAATATGTGTTGCATTGGTGATATCACACACTTGGTGTGAAGGTGACATATGTAAGATAAAATACTGATATAAATAAAGGAGAACCTTTTGTATTCGGTGTGAGTGTGTATGAAAATCAGTGAATATACACGTGTATGCATGTGTAGCTTATGTGGGAAATATATGAAAAGTAACTATGAATTCATATGAAGGATATTTGCATTCAAGAAAAGAAGTCTGTAGATCTTAGAGGTGGATTTTATTCATTTTCATATTATTTGGAAGTGAACCCTTGTGTATTGACAGCGAGCCTCTTTATTGACAGTGAGATGATTGATAGTGAGCCTTCTTGTAGTGATAGTTTTATGGTAGTGAACCTTTGTATAAAGTCACCTTTCAGTATCACCTTAACAAGTGTTTTTACATTTCATGAGAATTATCTTGACTATGGTTTTACCCATCTTAGGATTTCCACATAAAATCTAGTGTTCTGTGTTTCAGTGTTCCTATGCATTTTATGTTTATATTTACTATGGATGTTTAATGTGATAAATCAATAAATCTTAAGTTGATATTATAATTATTTAAGTGTTAATAGATAGAGAGAAGTGTTTGTAAAGTTGTGTGGGAATAAATAATTCACCCCCCTCTTAGTTATTGGGCTTGTTCAAATCTAGATCCAAGACTATCCAAAAAATGACCTAGATTATCCAAGTGATCAACTTTTCATTATTATAAAGAAATCATATTCTCAAAGCTTTGAGTCAAGATGCTTCAAAAATCAACTTTGAGTGCCATATAGCTGAGTCCCAATAGATTACAAAGAAGCTATATAAGGAAATAAGTAAGATAAGAACTATGTTTAATTTATTTCTTTTAGTTTTTTAGATTCTTCACCTATGCTATAATTTATCATTTATAGGGTTTAATGTTGATTTTTAGTTTGATTTCTTTTATAATCCAGTGCTACTAATAATCTTTATGAGCATGTGTAGATTTACCCTATGACATTTGGTGAACCCAATGTGAAACAAATAATCTAATCACACTTGAAGACAACAAAATTTTCAGTCTCGATCTCGATCGTATGATTATGAATTTTCTTTTCTATATGCAGATTCTAATTTCACAATTGTTTGGTTAATTTTTGCATCTAACACATTAACACAATTGCAACTTTATTCCTGCATCTTCTTCTGTTATGCTCCTGGTCTAATTTTGTTTCTGGAAGTAAAACCCAAAATTTTGTAATGACATGTTTATATTTGCATTTGACGTGTTTTTTTTCTATCCGTGAAATCTATTTCACAATCGATTTATTTAATTGCATAATTGGTGGTACTATTTTCACAATTGCCAAGTTAAATTTTTAATCACCTCTATTGATTGACCTTCTAATTTAAAGTGTTCCTAACATTTGCAAGGGTAAGATTATCTGTTCATAACACACACACACACACACACACACACACACAGTACAATATTTAAGTAAAATTCAAACTTATGCTTTAAGTTATATTTTAAATATATATTTTCAGGATGTTTGAAAGTGGTTGATCTCTAGGAGTTATAATGCAAATTTTGGATTTTGGAAGATTCTAAATTTTTTCAAACTTAGCCAAATTTTACTATTCAACATGCTTCTATTACAGACCTTTTCCATAGCTTTTCTTGACTTTTCTAAGATAAATTTGATACCAGAACAAGAATCTTCCAAGATTTTTCATAATTGTGAATGCTTTTCCTTGTTTTAAAATCTGAAATTTCTCACTACTTTTCTTGACTTTTCCAAGATAAATTTGATACTAGAATAGTGAGAAGCCCTTAACAGACACATGAACATCATTTAGGGCTATCAGGTAAAATTTGATTTACCTCTATATTGGAACGCCCTCTCTCCATCTAATTTCTAAGATTAGTATTTTGGGGTTACTAATCTGGCTATTTTCATCTTGTGGATTTCTATAAAAAAAAATTTGCTTGTAAAAGACCCCCACTTTCCTTAATGATTTTCATGCAGGTTGGGGGAAAATGCTCAAAAAAATACTTATCTGTGATGTATGCAGGGGTAGTTTAGTTGTTTTTAATTATATATTTTTAAATTAGGAACACTTGGATTTTGGGTTTAAAAAGAACACCATGTATGTCTTTCACATTTCAATTGGTGCTTAAAGAGAACATGTGTCTTATGTGACTAGAATACTTATTCTCATAGAGTGGACCTAGTGCTAACACACACTATCCTCTCCCTTGGATTTCATGGTCCTAGGTGCAAGATAAAAGTGTTAGTGACACTCAAGTTTTATCTTTTTAGAGGGTCTCCCTCTTGAGAAAACCATAAGGCCAAGTGAGAGGAAATGAACCAAGTGATAATAGGCTAGATATAGGCCACTCTTAATCACTATATAAAATGAGTGAGGCCAAAATTCCTCACTACAGGTACTAATTTCCTACCCATGCCAACTTCCCTGGTATGTATGTTCTACTAGAAGGAAGCCTCTGGAGGAAGAGAGCATGCATGGCCACTCGAATGAGAACATGTATCTAGTTTGACTAGAACACTTGTTCTCATATAGTGGACCTAGCACTAACACACACTATCCTCTCCCTTGGATTTCATGGTCCTAGGTGCAAGATAAAAGTGTTAGTGACACTCAAGTTTTATCTTTTTAGAGGGTCTCCCTCTTGAGAAAACCATAAGGTCGGTTGAGAGGAAATGAACCAAGCGATAATAGGATAAATATAAGGTCAGTTGAGAGGAAATGAACCAAGCGATAATAGGATAAATATAGGCCACTCTCAGACACTATATAAAATGAGTGAGGCCAAAATGTCTCACTACAGGTGCTAATTTCCTACCCATGCCAACTTCCCTAGTATGCATGTTCTACTAGAAGGAAGCTTCTAGAGGAAGACAGCATGCATGGCCGCTTGAATGAGAGTCCTGAACTAAAGAGACAAATGTTTTTTGTTTTCCAAAATCCTTCTATTTACTGACTCAGGGGGCCACCCATACCTCCAAAGACATTCCACACTCTCAAAATTTTTAGTAGAGATAAAAGTTCCTTGGGAAGTGATGCCCTAGGGAATTCAAAGTTTGGTGTGCCTAAGAAGTTAGTGCACTATAAGGAGGAGCTTGTGCATTTAAAATTCTAAGCTATTTTATATGAATAAGTGTAGTTTGGATTTATCCATAGTGGGAACTCAATAAGTATTGTCTCAGCCTGCCATAGGATTGTAATTGCTTTCTCATAACGTAACAGATTAAAATTTATTTCTATTGTATCTGATGTGTTTCTAAAAATGTATATCTTACATTTAACAAACACAAACACTTTGTTAAAATGTCTTCTTTCCTATAAGTAGTCATTCAATAGCCTAACTATTCAAAACTTCAGCTAGAAATCTATCAAACTGTCATCTTAAACCAACAAATAAGAAACTTATTCCACACATTTCACAACTATCTTAGTACCAAAGTAATCTTTAAAAATCAAACAAGATTACACCAAATTAGTTTACATTAGGAAACCTCTCTTGTAATCCTAGTAATAATTTAGGAATGTCAATTTAACCAGTCAGACTAGACCCCTTTTGAACATCTCTTCATCATGTAACCTATCAAAAAAATCAACCATGACTCCACACTTCATCTAAATAAAGAGTCCAATCAAATCAATATCAAACAAATTCAACTCTGAGATCAAGAGAAATTTAACTCTCTCCCAAAGATTTCCATTTATAAATAGGATCTAAAACCTATTAGAAGAGGCATCACCTTTTATCTAGACACATCAAAAATCACATCATATCATTTTATCAAATACTTTTTCATGAATTTCATTCCCACTATACCCTTGTGGTCAAAGACCAATAACCCAATCTCAAATAAGGAATGATGCATATGAAAAGTACACCAGTCCATTTCCTCAATATGAAGAGGAATAAAATCCGTAATACTATGATGACATAGACCATTTTGTTTATTCATAAATTTTCCTTGAGATGTCACAACCACCCACTGATCCCTTTGTGCTTCATAATCCCCAACCCCAATATTAGTGATTAGAAAATATCAATACCTTAGGTTTTCAAAAAATACCACTTTCTAGAGATTAATACCAAACCTACAATAGATCATACATGCCTACATCAAAATATCAATATTAAATACTAGCTAATGTATTTTCTACTAGGCTACAGATATCCACCAGCTAATGTCCAAAATATTCCACCATTAAAAACTGATATCCTCATGCAACACGTTCATGCCATGAAAAATTAGTTGCAAGATCTTCAAAGTTGGAGTCAACCAAATTATTACACCGTAGAGGACTTATATTGATACCCTTTTTATCAATCAATCTATATGCCTCTAATCACATCACATGTCAATTTTCATCTTCATATTTCCTCAAATCCACTACCAAGGATTTCCCAAACAAACACAATTGTAAATATGTCATCCATTGGACATCAATCAAGAATAATCAATAAGAAACCTATTGTACCACATTTTTAGTCAAAAAATAAATTACAATATACAAACATAATTGTGGTATCACCAACAAGATTTCCCAAGAAGAAAAAATACCAATCTAAAGCTTTCAAGAGTTTTCTTTTTAATTTGGCTCACACACATGAGACTATTGTTGAGCAGGATCAAAATCATTTATCCATGTCTAGCAATGGTACATTCTAAAACACTCACACCAATAAAAAATCCCCCTCCCATGAAGAAGTTGTCCCTCAAAAAGTCTCCATTTTTTCTACCAGTCCTTCATCTCTTGAAGCATTAAAAGAGAAATATTTTCCATTTCCATTGAATGGTATATATGGTGATGAGACATCCCAAGGGATATCCATAATGTATTTCCAAGTTAATCCCTTTCATGATACAAGTCCCTTCTACAACTCAACTATCCTAGATCTAATGCCACCATATGCTCCATTCCCAGACAAACCTAATTTGATCATTCCCATTCAAAGTCCATTCCTATCATGCCAAAGCATTGAAACCTTCCAATAATCCACCATACATGTCAAAAATCATACCCAATGTCAAGAGGATGATCAAAGGAATGAAGAAACAAGTCCTAACTAAAATCATGATCAAGATCCCAACAATGACCAAACTTTCCCAATTGTTGACCAAGAACCCATCTTTCAAGAGTCTCATTAAGATTCCACTATCCTTGCTCATCCTATCCAAGATGATCCTCTTCCATATCAAGTGTAAAATTTACTTCCAATTCTTATTGATTTTCCAATTCCTAAGCAAGATCATGTCACCCCTTCCATTATTCCCAATGATTCTATTCATGGTCAAGATCAAACCTCTCTTAAAATGGAGGCTGATAATCCTCTTCAAGTCAAGATAAAAATATCCCTCTAAATTCATATCCCTTACAAGATTAATCCATCCATTTAGATCCTCCTCAAGATTCCCCCATCCCTTCACCTCCATGTCCTAACACTCCAGATCCTCAAAAAGATCCTATCCTAGTAAATGATATTGTTATTTCTCCTATGCCACCTTATGATTCTATTATCATTTATAGTCCCCTACATGATTACATCACACTTATGCAAGTTGTTCCTTAACCTTCTATATATATCAATGGTCTTCTCCACTTCCATCTAGTCTGGTCTACGCTATGATACTAATTATCCTCCAAAATATCCCATCACCCCTACAAAAGCTAATAATGACCCCCCTACATATAAACTTGGCTCATCCACTTTCATTCAGGCCAATATACTTCATGATACTATTATTCCTTAATACCTCCTACACCTCAAAATGGATTTGTATCTTGCTATCAAAATAACAAGTATCCCTTTTATAAGGTCTTCCAAAGCATGTACTATCAAGGAAAAGAGTTGGGTATCCATGAAAAAGGCATATTGGAACCACCTTATATAATAGAGAACCAAAAAAATCATGGCCCTGTCTACATGGTTCACACTCAAGATGTTGGTATCATTCATAGATTATACAATATTCCTCAATCTAAACCCAAGAATACATTAAAGCCTTCAAACAATCCATCCATCTTGGGTCCTCCCTCCATCACCTATCCCTATTACTTATTTCTCACCATCCACCTATCCTACCCCAAATCAAGATCAACAAAGGCACACATCCTTAAAAATTTTTCCACCACATATTTGCATGAAAATTCAATATCATTCCTATCCATCCATTACCCACAACACCTTTGAAAGAAATTTGGAAGCCACGTGTAAAAATCATAAGTTCAAGAATCCCCATGAATTCAAGGATCAACATGTCCAATCTAATTGACATGTAATACAAAGAAAAATATGATCCCAAAGAAAAAATAAATGTACAAAAGGCCACAAAGGCCCATCAAGAAAAAATAAAAATCAAAGAAAATATGGGTTTCTAAATCCCTCATTGAAGCAATGCATTTTAAGGTATTTCAAGGAAAATAAATATCAAAGAAAATTTGGATTTCCAAGTTGCTCATACAAGAGTTACATACTAAATAAAAATAAAATTTGGAATTAAAGATTCCAAAGGATTCCTTCAATCCCTCATCCAAACATCTTCCACCACCCCTTTCCAAATTCATCTTGGGTCCATATGTTCCAAAATCCATATCCCCTTCTCCATCAAAATATCAAACTCCAAAGTCCACTTTTCCTTCAAAATCCATTTCTCCTCCATCATTACACAACCCTTCAAGGTGTGTGTCAGTTTTAATCTTGCCAACATTTTCTTCCATTGATATACAAATGTTTGAACACCCCATCCATTATCCACCACCCATTTTTCATCTTTCTATTCCTCTTGTCCAATCCTATGCATAAACCCTTATCCTAGTCCATCTTCATTACTTTCATATGCCCTCTTTATCCCATACCAACATCTTTGAGCATACATTAAATAGCCATGGTCCAAGGTAACATATTTTTCAAGAGCACTATTCAAAGAAAAAGATGCTTGAGTAATTTGGTTATGTCCTAAAAATTTCAAAAATTTCAAAAAAAAAAGAATAAAGAGAAATAATTTGTCTTATGGGGAAAACTACTTCTTTTGGTTCCTTGGAAAAGTACCATGATGAAAACTTGGCAAAAAAATGTTATGTGTAATCCATTACCCTCTTGCACTATACAATAAGGGGAAAGTTTCATCCTTGCTATCTTACCTGCTACTACTTCCATGATCCCTCATCCTCCAGTGTCTATCACCCTATCTACCTTCATATTCCTATTTCCACCTTTGATCTTAACATGAATAAGGATCTTTATAAGCATCATGATTCTTATCTGATTCACCTTATCCACACCCTTTAGTCCATATAATTTACATTATCCATGTCCCTTGCTTCGATCATCCATTATCCCCTTTGATCCTTCTTATCCCATCTCTATCCTACCCAAATCCATCCCTTGACCTTTGATCAAATCTAAGGACGTAAAAATGAAAAAATGTTGTCCAAAACCTCTTGACATTCCCATTCATGTGGATCACATTCCATTTAGAGAATCATTTCATTACCTACATAGCTACATATCTAGTCCCTTGGCTTGGTTAAACATGTCATCCCATTGTGAGATAGTACTTGCAACAAGATTAGCTTTGATTCCATAATAAGCTACCCTCCATCTTTCACTTATCCCTTCCATCCCACTAGTTCATTCATCCATTCATAATGTTCCATGCCTTACTAGAAAATGGGGCAAATAAATACGTTCTATTTGCGAATAAATCTTTAATTATTCCTTTCACTTCAATTAGTGATTTAAAAAGTCATAAAATAAATACAAAAAAATAATTAAAATATACTAAAAAAATCTAAATTAAAATAATGTCTTGAAAAATCCTAAAAATTGAATAAAGTCCAAAAAAATCCTAAAAAACCAAATAAAGTCTTGAAAAATCCTAAAAATTCAAATAATGTCGTGAAAAAGAAGACCAAGAACATCACAAAATGTCATAATTTTTTTAAAATCTAAACATCATAAAAATATCCTGAAAAATCCCTAAAAAATGATAAAAAATGTCTTGAAAAAAATCTAAGAATAAAAAATGTCCTAAAATAATCTTAAAAATCATAAAATGTCTTGAAGAAAACCAAAAAAATCAAAACATATGAAAAAATATTTACGAATAAAAACATCTCTGTCACAAAAAGAAGAAAGTGATATTTGTACCGTCTTAAATTGTAAGCACCTATGTGCTCTACAATTTAGTGGTTGTAACTTGTTTAGCACCCTCTTTAGTATGTTTGCATTATACATTTGCATTTGATTCACGTTAAACTCAAGTCTATTTAATTTATCTCTCTCACTTGTGCAAAAGTCAAGGTAGGATTCAAATTAAAAACACCCTCCTTTACTTTTTCCTTCTCAAACTTGTGCGAAAATCAAGGTAGGACTTAATTTCTATACATCCTCCTCTATTTTTCCTCCAATCATAAATTTCATTTCTCCCCTAGTCCCTATCTTTCTAGATTCAATATTTGGATGCCTTTTTTTCTCAATTCCTATTCTTATCTTTCTAAATCACCCAGGTCACTTTTACAACTTTTTCTCCTTGCCCTTTTCTCTTCAAAATGGTTCCCTCCAGGTATAGGTCACCCAATTTGAAAGGTTGGGGGCCCAATGCAAATTATCATCATTCCTTCCTTCTTTGTGATGTCAGCCTTCAAAATTTTGAAGCTTGAAATCACTATAAAAGCCATTCATTTGCTCCATTTTGAGATAACTTGAAGAGGTGCTAGGTGGACATCCCAGTTTGACAACAAGCAATTACAAGGTGGAAGCTCTAGTCTTGAAAGTTATCCATTTGAAGAAAATGATTTATCATCACATTCAAGCATTTTGAATCAAGCATCTACATTCTCAAATCAAGCATTCAAAGACATCATGGAGTTTCAATTGGATTGTGAGGATGGATAGGAGTAATTTGGCCTTTGGGGGCTTGGTATGATTTCCTTGTTATTTTCAAATCTATATCTTGTTGCTTCATATTTGTACATTTTGATCACATTTACATGCTAGGGTTTTATTCTTAGGGTTTGATCTTAGCATTACATTTACACTACAATATTAGCTTCTTGCATTCTAGATACACAATCTAGATATCCATTTGAAGAAAAGGATTTATCATCACATTCAAGCATTCTCAATCAAGCATCTACATTCTCAAATCGATCATTCAAAGACATCATGGAGTTTCAATTGGATTGTGAGGATGGCTAGGAGTAATTTGGCCTTTGGGGGCTTGGTATGATTTCCTTGTTATTTTTAGATCTATATCTTTTTGCTTCATATTTGTACATTTTGATCACATTTACATGCTAGGGTTTTATTCTTAGGGTTTGATCTTAGCATTACATTTACACTGCATTATTAGCTTCTTTTCATTCTAGATACACAATCTAGATATACTAGCACTATCACATACTCTAATTTTTTCTAATGGCTATTTGTGGTAGTGGAAATCACCAAAATAAGGGGTTGACTAAGACAAACCCCTATATAGCCACCCACACACTTACTTTTTCAAATCTGTAGGTTTTACAAGCCTTGTTTTAGGTACAAATATGGATACCCATTTGGGAGATTGTTTTGGATCCAACTTCTATTTTAGACTTCGACGGTGTTGGGTATAGGTCCCAAAGTTACTCGAAAGACAAAGTGACAATGTAAGTGGAAAAATCTGATAGAGATGTCTCAAAGATTTGGAACCTAGTTTTCATAATATAATTTTGAAATCATTGGTATAGGTCAACTTGGGGTGACCTATAATTGGTACATGTTTAGGAAAAGTGACCTATACCAGAGACAAAATATAGAAAATCAGATTTTAGATTCTAGGTCTTCATGGTTGTCTGATCTCAAAAACATGGCTTGTCTGTGTCTTGTCAGCTCAGAAATCAAAATTTTCAGTTATCTTCTCCCCTTTATTTCTAGGTACACACATTCTTATCTCTCTTGTATTAGATCATATATGTACATTTATCTCTTGAGTACATTAAGGAATCAATTGTGTCTTACCCACAATAAAAGAGAAGAAAATACGAGCCTTAATGATTAGATCTCATTCTTGTACCCTTACTCATTTGGTTATATTTTCTAGATCTAATCCTAATTTGGTGAGGTTTTCCCCCTCTTCATTCCTAATTTACATGTGTAGAATAATATTCTACCATTGATCATTAGTTTACTAGACACATTTTGGTGAACTCAATCCTTTCATGATTTCTATGCCTTTTGTGTTGGCTAGTTAGATCTTGCATCTATATTAAAAATAAATAAATAAATTATCATTTCACTCTTATATTTACATTCTATGTATTAGATTAGATTTTATGCTTTAATTATATAGATTTACTCTTTTGTTTTCATTCTAAAAAGTGAAAAACATAAAAGTATTTCTTTAGTTTCTTGCATAACATCTAAATTTGGAAAAAATACAAAAATAATTGCATCTTGTTTTCAACATGTATGGATTTTTAGTTTACTAGTATTTTGATGATTCCTTTAGTAGGAATGATCTTAATAACCTTCATGAGGTGTCTAGTAGTGAAGAATTTGTGGTGATGAATGAGGTCTCTCATGATCCCATTACTATTAACTCTTCCTCTACATTTGTTCAACCAACCTTTTAGAAGTTGTTTTATTTGCTTCCTTTGTGTAATTATGTCTTCAATGTGGAAACCCCTAAAGTAGTTTTTCATGATAAACCTATGATAACTACCAAAGGTTTCCCTTCTATTCAACAATATAATCCTCAAACTTTTACTTCACATGTGGTTTTAGTTAAAAGATATAGTCCTCAAGAACCCTTTCAAACTCCTAACAAGCATGTTATAACTATCAAATGGAAACCCAGGAGTCCTTTGGAGTTCTTTCAAGATTAAAATGTGGTGGATCACACCTATCATGCATGAAACAATCCTAATCCGGTTATTCCTACCTCTTTACCACCTTCTCAACTAGTGCTTCCTCCAACACCTCGCTTACCTCCCACTCTTGGAAAGGAGTATGATTTGGTTGAACAATTATGAGCCACTCTTTCTAAGATTTTGTTACGAGAACTTCAAATCTCTCCTACATAGAATGAATATTTATAAAAATATTTAATTTTTCTTCCAACCCCACCTCCTAATCAGGATAATATTAATTCCTTCCTTGAATGTATGCATACCACACTTGTTTAGGGCCAAATTGTCTTTGCTCAAGACAACTTACCTTAAAAATAAGTTAAAAACCAATATGATGCTTTGATGGTTTCTGACCTTATCAATGAAAATGTTATTCAAAGGACTCTAATTGATAATGGGTCCAGATTGAACGTTTGTAGTATGGACACGCTGAAAGAAATCCAAGCTGATATGTCAACTATTAGAGATGATAATATTCCTATTCATGGCTTTGACAATGTTGATAAGAGGATATTAGGGATCATAACATTACCTATTAAGGTTGGTCCAGTTATTTTAGAGACTCCTATTCATGTGATACTTAGACCCCTTAATTAAAATATTCTTTTGGGTAGACCTTGATTGCGTAATATGCATGTTGTCCCTTCAAATCTTCATTGCAAAGTTAAATTCATTGATAAAAATGTGATGTATAATATTATGGACGATGATAGACCAAATAGTTGTTTTAATGTTGAATCAAGCAATATTCTTGTTTTTATTAATGAACACCAAGAATTCAATTCTAAAGCTAATCCTGCATCTAATTCTAAATTTGATCCTAAACTTGATTCTGAGCTTAACAATGATCCTTCTTCCTCTAGTCCTCTTTCAGATGACGATTGGGGTTCCTTATATTTCACGCCAACTTACATTGGAGAGTATAGAGTTTCTAATCTCTTATTTATGCAATCTAAGGAAGAAACTAAAAAAGAACCTAAAATTACTACTCCTCTTTCTAGTGAGTTGAGTACTAATTTTTTTGCCACTTCTACTAATGAGAATATAGAAACTATTAAGCCTGATTGTTATGACATAATGACCTATTAAGCTCCCCTAACTCTTTCAGATATGGCTTCTTGTTATGGTCCTGGTTATCACTTTCTCACAAAATATAGTTTTAATGGAAAAGGTTGTGGAAAATTTGAACAAGGAATACAATTTCCTTTAGAGAATGATGTGCATGAACACTCTTATGGATTAGGATTTAATCCTTATAAGAAACCATCTATGTCCTTAAATGTTAACAATATTTCTATAGGACCCTTTAAAGTTGTGAATCCTTATCTTATTGATTTTGATCAAAAACCTTCTCTTGATATCTTTAGTACCGATGATGCTTTAGCTAAATTCTTGGAGGCATATGATAACCTTCCTTATTTTCATCATAATAAGAGAATACCTTATTTTTTGAATGCTGAAGCATACTTTGTCAATGAATCTGATTATGAACTTCATCATTTACCTTTTCCATTGGATGGCTCACAAAAAGTAATCTTTTGACTACTGAAACTATTGATGTGCAAATGAACCCTAATAAACCTAAAAATATTATCAAAATTAGAAAATTATTAGATGAGGATGAATGCAAGGAACTTACTTCTCTTCTTATTAAATTCCCTAATATCTTTTTTGGGGCATATTCTGATATGCCTGGCATTAACTCCAAAATTGTGACACAAAACATTGTTCTCACTCCTAATGCTAAGCCTATGAAACAAAAGATCTATAAAATGAATCCTACTATTACTCTTTTTGTGAAAGATGACATTGAAAAACTTCTTGATGTCGGATCTATATGACCTATATATTATTCTCCTTGGATTTCAAATATTGTCACAGTCTCCAAGGGTGAAAATAAAATTAGGATGTGTACTGACTTTTGGGACCTCAACAGAGCTTCCTTGAAGGATGACTTCCCCCTCCCAAACATTGATATGATTGTGGATTCCAGAGCAGTGCATGCTTTTTCATCCTTCATGGATGGATTTTATGGTTATAATTAAATATTTATCCCCCATCAAGATCAATATAAAACTAATTTTATTAGTCCTTGGAGTACCTTTTGTTGGGTGGTTATGCCTTTTAGATTAAAAAATGCAGGCACTACATATCAACGTGCTATGATACTCATCTTTTATGATTACATTCACAAAATCCTTGAAGACTATGTAGATGACATTCTAGGCAAGTCTATTTATCATAGGGATCATGTGTCTTTTCTACTACAAATATTTAAATGCATTTAGAAATATAATATGTGCTTGAACCCAAGGAAATGTGCTTGTAGTGTTGATAGTGGAAATATTCTTGGATTTATAATCTCTAATAGAGGCATTGAGGTGGACATGGAGAAAATTGATGCTATTGTTAATATTTTACCTCCACAAAATATTTCACAACTTTGTGGTTTTCAAGGAAAAATACAAGCTATTCATCAGTTTGTTTCTAACTTCGTAGATTGTACTATTCCTTTTACTTCCATGCTAAATAAATATACCACTTTCTCTTGGAATGAAAATACAAACAATCTTTTGAATAATTCAAAAACTATCTTGCTAATCCTCTTATCTTACAACCCACTCAACCTAATAAAAATTTCTTCTTGTATACCTCAAATTCCTCAAATGCTTTAAGCACTCTTCTACCTCAACAGGATAAAGATGGAATAGAGTGACCGGTATACTACATTAGTAGGACATTAATGGATTATGAAACAAGATACACAATAATAGAAAAATAATGTCTTTTAGAAAAACAATGTCTTTCTTTAGTTTTTTTCTTGTAAAAATCTTTGACATTATCTTATTAATGTTGAGATTAATGTAATTGTCAAATTTGATCCCCTAAAACATCTTTTCTCCAAAACTAACTTATCAAGACGTTTAGTTAAATGGGTTACGCTTTTAAGTGAGTTTAACTTAAAGTTTGTTTCTCAAAAATAAATCAAAGGACAAGCTTTAACAGATTACCTTGTTGAGGCTGCTTCATCTACTTCAACTCCTAATACCATTTCTTTTTTTGATGAATTCATCTTACCTATTGAAATTGATGATACTTGGGAACTATACTTTGATGGGTCTAGATGTAAAATTGGATCTGGTTTTGGTGTTATTCTAATTTCACCCCCAAAGAATCTTATTCCTTTATCTTATCATCTTAACTTCTCTTGTACTAATAATATTGTGGAATATGAAGCTCTTATTATCAGACTAAAAGAAAATTTATCCCTTAAGATAAAAAATATCAATATTTTGGGTGACTCACAATTAATTGTACAACAGATTAATGGAACCTATCAAACTAAAAATGATAATTTAACACAACATAGGGATCTAGCTTTAGGATTTCTTACTAAGTTCAATTCATATTCTATTACCTCAAAGGATAATCGAAATGTTGATGCTATGGTTAGTGTAGCATCTCTTATTTATTTAGAGGAAAATAAGGAAAATTACCAATTCACCATCCATAGTCTTGTTACTCCTATAATTTCTGAAAGATCTAGTCTTGAGAATTCTCATTTTCATTTAAATTCAGATGAATGGTATTCACACATCTTTCATTATTTGAGAGATGGTAATTTTCCTGAGTCTACAATAAGAAATACTAGAGATAGAATTAGGAAACTTTCTAAAAGATACATATTTTTTGTTGATATCCTTTATAGATGCTCTTATAATGGTCTTTTACTTAGATTCTTAAATAAAAAAGAGATTTTTATTGCTTTACAAGAAGCTCATTTAAGATATTGTGGTGGGAATTTTGGTGGAAAGTCCTTGGTTAAAAAAATTATTCATATGGGATATTATTGGAAAACTATGGAACAAGACTCCTTTACTTTTTTTGAAACAATGTCCTCAATGTCAACAGCACAATAATCATACCCATGCTCCCACAGATGAACATCAATCTCAAGTAGCTTCATGACTGTTTAGCCTTTGGATTTTGGATATTATTGGTAAAATTTCACCACCTTCTTCTCAAGGACATACACTATGACTGCTACTGACTACTTCACTAAGTGGGTAGAAGTAGTTCCTCTTTGATCTACTAATGCTGATGTCATTTTTAATTTTATTCTTAAGAATATCATTGCTAGATTAGGTATTCCTTCAATAATAGTGTATGAAAATGGTAATCCTTTTAAAAACAATGAAGTTAATAAGTTTTTGGAGAAATACCATATTAAACAACATTTCTTTACTCCCTATTATCCTCAATCTACTGGTCAAGAAGAGGCATCTAACAAATTTAATAATTTTTTTTTGAGAAAAACTGTTAATGAACATGGTAAAGATTGGCATAAGCAATTAACTTATGCTTTATGGGCTTACTGAAAAAGTGTTTGTACTACCACTGGAATATCTCCCTATAATTTATTATATGGTGTTGATGCTATCATATCCTTAGAGTTAGAAATTCCTTCATCGAGGGTTTCCCTCAATGGTATAATTGACAGTGGTACTTTCAAAGAACAACACTTGCAATAACATGAAATGTTAGATGAACAACGTATTAATGCCCTTGAACATATTAAGGCTTATCATAAATTGATTCAGAAATGGTACAACAATAAAGTTATTGAGCATTCCTTTTTGGTTGGAGACTTGGCTCTTTATGAGAATCAGTGAAATGTTAATGTTTTACCTAGTGAAAAAGGAAAGTTCAGTCCTGATTGGATTTGTCCTTATATCATAAGATGCATCAGTATATATATATATATATATCAAGATGTTTTTACATACTTGGAACTATACAAAATGTACCTCGTACATCCTAAAATAAGTCTCATAGACATATCATATCACTACTCATCCATGGGATGATGACTCCCAAATCTCTCTAGTCCGTGGTGAGAAACAAAGGGCCATATCATATTTGATGGTTTGTGAGAAGATGAAGTCTAGGTATGGCTCCTTTATGAGCTCTGAATTTTTCTCCCTCGTAGATCCTGAAGCTCACACTAGGCCTCTCTCAACTCCTACTCGTGTCGGTCTCCTCTCTCTATATAGATGTAGCTCTATCTCCGTGGGTATAAATAGATCTTTGTGATGTATGGGATGTCATCATGGTTGGAATATCACTTGAGAGGATGAAGGAAATCCTTGATTCTAAGGAATATCATTCACTATATCACTCACAAAATGTATCCATCCCTCGATACCAACTAAAACATATACACCATTAGTCAAATCATAGATTCATATCTTTAAAATAAATTAAAAAATTATTCATTTCATGCTTGGATCGCCTTCCTGATAGTGTGGATTAGTAATGGTTAGAACCATGGGTTATTTCCTCCATGATCCTATTGGGGGCATGGTTTGGTTAGTCTCTTCATGATCCTAGTGGCTGACATTTCTCAGGGGAGACATTGATGAAAAGGTCCTCGATCAGATACTTTTTAGTGAGGTGGTCTCTACTCCCTTTTTGGGCTCCTCCTATACTATATGGTCTTCTACCATAGTGCTACCTCTGGCATGTCTCCTACCTACTCATCATCATCATCATCATCATCATCATCACCATCATCATCATCATCATCATCATCATCATCATCATCATCATCATCATCATCATCATCATCATCATCATCATCATCATCATCATCATCATCATCCATCATCACCATCATCATCATCATCATCACCATCATCATCATCATCATCATCATCATCATCATCATCATCATCATCATCACCATCATCATCATCATCATCATCATCATCATCATCATCATCATCATCATCATCATCATCATCATCATCATCATCCTTTTCATCCCTAAGGGCCTCACGCCATGCTCTGTAGAAGGGTCCTCAATTGTTGGTACAGTAGTTAGCTGGAAAGATGGCTCAACTCCCCTCTACACTCGGGTATCTTAGGTAGTCTTGTGTCACACCTACATCAATCATTGTGTCTATTGCCTTGGTATCCTAATCTCCCTCTATATCTATCTCCTCTACATCATCTAGGGTAGGCTACACTATGGTCCCAAGTCTCTTTATGTATCTTTTCCTATGGGTGTATGACGGTACTAGCACTGGAGGAACCTATGTTAAACCAAACTTCCACATGACTCTATCATAATAATAAAACATCACTATGTAGCTATGCTTACCCTCTAGATATTTGTGCCTTTTCATGCATCCCATATACTTATCCATCCCCTCTCCATGCTATCATGTTTCTCTAAGGTCTCCACATGACATTAGTACCCTATAATTGATCGAAGGTGACTCTCTAGTACAACATATCTCCAAAATGCCACATCTCACTCAATGGATAGCTATATGCCCATGGATTTGAATAATCTATATCTATGGGATATCCCACTGACTAGTGCATGTAAAATGCTTGAATACCCATATTTGCAATACTATACACACTGCCAAGCTCTATCTTTGATATCATTGGACTAGTGCATGTAATATGCTCGAATATCCATATTTGCAATACTATACACACTCGCCAAGCTCTATCTTTGATATCACACATAACCACTGAGCTTGTAGTATAGCTCGGCTAGCATACTCCTACCCCATGCATATATCTTTTAGTGTCTCTCCATCTTCTATACTATATATGTCAAGGGAGTGGGAAAATTTGGTCCCTTTCATATCAATTGTAGATACTAAAACAATGAGACAAAATAGCATCTTCATGATCAAAATAATCTCACTCCCCACATAGAGTATGACCATTAACTTAAAGCTAATCTTTGCATGTAAAAATCTGAGATTTTTCACATAATACATATGATCATTTTGTATCTTGAATGCATCTCTAGATGTGTGAATCTCTTTATCTTGCCTTGGATAAGAAGCCTCAAAATATATGTCCTCTAAGATGACAAATCACTCACTGCTAGGTAAATGGAATGTACACATATCCTCATTCTGTCTCTCCATGAGTGCCATCAACATGGTTCAGTGAAATCACATCTGTGAAGATGGATACCCAATATAGTCCCACATATCTCATCAATTTTATATTGAATTTGGTTGTAGTAATGCATTTTGTGATCTTAGAAGTTCATCACCTTCATGGAATGATGCTCTCGCAGGTACTGGAAGTTCTACAATTATAAATAAAAAATATCTCAATAGTATTTCACCTTAATCAATCAAAATCCATCAATAATGTAGAAACCAAGAAAAACCTAGGTATAGGCTGAACTTTCACCTAGGTACAACTCAACTTCCCAAGTATAGGTTGACTTCTTGGGTACAAGTAAAATTTTTGGGTTTCTAGCTTAAAACACATGGTGACATCATTCTGATCAATATTCTATGCCTACAACAAAAAGAAATAAAATTATGGAAAGAAGGGAAAGATGAGAATCGAGACATACCTCATTTAGTGGTGTGCCATCTACTATTGATTTCTACAAAACCTCCATTCTCACTATCGTTTAGCACTATCTTCATTGACATTCTTCTCCAATCTCTTTCTTCCTGCTTCATAAGTGAGAAAAAAATGTAAGTGTTTACAAGTGCATTCTTTTTACAAAAGTACTATTTGAATTATATGCATTTGGTTTGCTTCCTTTTTCTATCTAAATTTAAGGTATACTCTTTCTCCCTTACTTCTCTATACTCATTTCATCACCATTTAATCTAGGGAGCTTTGATTTCCACACCGCTATAAGTGTTGGAATCTTGATTTAGTGCTCTTTCTTTTCAAGTTCCTTTTAAATCATTTCAAGTCCATATTTAGGGGTTTCAAATGCATTTGTCATCACTTTTGTTCATAGTATGTCATGGTAAACATGATTCCCTATTTTCACCTTCCCTAAATCGAAATCCAAAATAGGGGGCATATAGCTACCCATAAACTTCACCTTGTTCCTTAGTAAGTCCTAGGTGATTTATGAAGATCACTAACATGTGGTTTTATAGGATGAAGTTACTAATGGTTCCTTGTAGGATCTATGCATTGAGAACTTGGCTATATCATTTTTACAATTACTAATGTTCTTTCTACTTTAGCTTGCATATGCACGTTAGTGTCTAATACCGCTAAAGTGGAGGTTAAATGTACCTCTTAAATTGTAAGAACCTATGTGATTTGAAATTTATTTATTTTTTTAGACCCCTCTTTAGTATGTTTTCATTATACATTTTCATTTGATTCATATTAAATTCAAGTCTTTTTAATTTCTCTCTCACTTGTGCAAAAGTTGAGGTAGGATTCAAATTCAAAACATCCTCCTTTACTTTTTCCTTCTAAAATTGTGCAAAAATCAAGGTAGGACTTAACTTGTATACATCCTCCTCTATTTTTCCTTAAATCATAAATTTCATTTCTCCCCTAGGCCCTATCTTGCTAAATTCAAGATTTGGATGCCTTTTTTTTATCAATTCATGCATTATCTTTCTGAATCACCCCAAGTCACTTTGACAAAATTTTCTCCTTGCACTCTTCTATTGAAAATGGTACCCTCCAGGTATAGATCACCTAGAGGTAACCTATAATAGGTATAGGTCACCCTAGGTGACCTATACCCAAGAAGTTTATTTTTTTAGGTTGTGGGTCTAATGCAAAGTATCATCATTCCTTCCCACTTTGTGATGTCGACTTTCAAAAAATTGAAGCTAGAAATCACTATAAAAGCCATTAATTTGCTCCATTTTGAGATAAATTGAAGAAGTTATAGGTGGACATCCCAATTTGA
The DNA here is from genome assembly GCA_027943335.1 of Chamaecyparis obtusa. Taxonomy (NCBI): domain Eukaryota; kingdom Viridiplantae; phylum Streptophyta; class Pinopsida; order Cupressales; family Cupressaceae; genus Chamaecyparis; species Chamaecyparis obtusa. The sequence goes on from BSBK01003396.1 coordinate 1,770,845, forward strand.
CAACAAGAAATTGAAAGGTGGAAGCTCTAGTCTTGAAAGATATCCATTTGAAGCAAAGGATTTATCTTACATTCAAGCATTCTCAATCAAGCATTTACTTTATCAAATCAAGCATTCAAAGACATCATGGATTTTCAATTAGATTGTGAGGATGGCTAGGAGTTCTTTGGCCCTTAGGGGCTTGGCATGATTTCCTTGATATTTTTTAGATCTATATCTTGTTGCCTCATATTCAGATATTTTGATCACATTTACATGTTAGGGTTTTACTCTTAGGGTTTGATCTTAGCATTATATTTATAATGTACTATTAGCTTTTTTGCATTCTAGACACACAATCTAGATATACTAACACTATCACATACTCTATTTTTTTTTAATGGCTATCCATGGAGGTGAAAATCACCAAAATATGGATTGACTAAGGAAAATTGCTATATAGTAACCCCCACACACACTTTTCAGATATGTAGGTTTTAGAAGCCTAGTTTAAGGTACATATCAGAATACCCCATTTGGGAGATTTTTTTGGACCCAACTTCTATTTTAGACTCCAATGGTGTTGGGTATAATGTTAGATAAATGAGAGTGAATCAGTTAAGCCCAATTATCCTATAGTCCCAAATCTACCAGATGTATATATTAAAACTTTTCAATCAAATAGTCAACTCGGTAAGATATCAACTATGTCTTTCTCTTCATCTATCGATTACTAGTAAATTAAGTACCGTGTTCACCAATCTATTCAGTTATAGAAATGTGTAAAGTAAAATAACAATTCAACACATCATACACATATAACACATAGATTTTTAATGTGAAAACCCTGTTTGGGGAAAACCACTTGGGACCGGTAACCCAAAATTATTCACTCTTCTGAAGTGAGCTCGGTTAGGAGCCAACCCTGTTAAAGGTTACAAAACACACTATGAGGTGTGACTTGGTTAGAGGATTTATCACTAACAGTTCTCCGTTGACCATGCATTCACTATGGGGTCAACAAGAAAACAATAAACATTCATTTAATGTCATATTGAAATATAAAAACTGTTAAGTCCCACTCGGTTAAGCAATTTATCTATAGCAATGGTTAAACTGATATAGTAATGATTTGATTCAAATACAACTTTGATTTATAGATTTTTAGATCTATGCTAAGCTCAAAATACCTCTGATCAATAATCAATTCAACATCTTCATTTCCTCCAACTCTATTTTTCTTGGTATATGATTTCTCTAACGCTCGGTGTTGTCTGTAATTTTTCTTGGTTATGTCTTCAACTAGTTTGATTAGTGTTGCATGAAAACAATCATTTTCACATGAATTATCCTATAGTATCAAGTATTCCAGACTCAATAATGAATCACATGTCTCCTTCTATAGACATCATAGACCTTTTTCTTTTCATCCATAGATTTTTCCTTTTAATCTTCACTATTCATTTTTCCTCTTTAACCTTCCTCGATAGTTGTGTCATTAACAAGTTTCATTCTCCTTCATCTGATCAATCTTGAATTTTGTCAGCCATTAGATCATCATGAAAAGCATTATCTTTTACCTCAGAATAATAAGCAATTATCTAGCTCATAATTTTTAGTTAATTGTTGCAAACTCCATTTATTTCTTTCACTTGGTCAATACCTAAATGCACCAGTGATTACTAGCTCAGTTAATACTATACTCGATATACACTACACTTGCTCGGTGCATACATAAATCTTCATTTACTGACCACATTAACTTGTTCAGTTTTGATCTTTAGTACATAATCAAATCATGTAATACAATCATGTCATCAATATAATGCCATAGACTGATCAATAAGTTACCCAATGTATACCATATCCATATCTTTCTTATCCATCTCATCTTCATGTAGATATCTAATTCCTTTACCATTTTCCTTCTTTAGATGTTTGTAGCCATCATGAAAAGTATAGTCAAAACTAGTTGACATCAATGACAATACATTAAAAGATTTAATTGTCTTACATATACTTTAGTAGCTCAACGATCATCAATCATCATCTTTCAATTATCCATCTTATTGTCAAACTTTCCTTCATGATATTCAACTAGTTGTAAGTTATCAATCTCTCCCTTTGGCATTGATGAAAACACAATATGCAATATTCCATAGAATACCAAACATATGTTCTACAAATCTGTAAGAAAATGTTATAACTCAGTAAGCTCTCCCTAGCTTGTACATTTTATATGTTTAATTACTACACAACATTAATACTCCATGCAGACTCTCCCTGCAGATTTGATCTTTTTCCTATGTGTATCTTTTTGTCTCCTTATTTTTCTTCTCTCTCTTTAGATAAATATTTCATTGATTCTTCTCTCCCTTTGACAATAATGCCAAAAAAAAAAGTTCTTCAATAGCCAAAATATTATCTCTGGTGTTTAGTTTAGATCAAGTACCTTTCATGTACTGATATGCTATTTTAGTTTGTTTCTCTTCTAGCTTTCACAACCTTAGGAAACCTAAAGTGTGAACAATATGCATCAACATCATTTGATATTATGATAAAGTATAGGTTGATGCAACCTCTTGATCACCTTAGTGACCGATAGACAGGGGATGGACCCCTAGTCTAGTCCTCAAGTACTCAAAAGTATCCTTAGGTAAGGGTTTAATAAATATATCTGCAAGTTGGTCTTTAGATTTCACAAAATCCTATTTCACTTGCTTTTCTTGTACTTGTTCCCTCAAGTAGTGATAATTTATAGATATATGCTCTGTCTTTGCATGCATCATTGGATTCTTAGAAATGTTTATAGAACTTGTGTTATCACAATATATTATCATTGGGTCAGTGATCTCTTCATTCATACCTTTCAAAAGTTATTTTATCCATGCAATGTTCAAACAATTAGCAAAAACAACAACATATTATGCTTTGGCAGTGGAATGAGAAATGCATCCTTTTTTTTTCTTATCCAAGTAATTAGTCTTTCTCCCAAAAAGAATGCTCCACTAGTAGTGCTCTTTCTATCATCAATGTTTCTAGCCCAATCCGCATCTCTATAAACTTTCAGTTCAAAATTTCCCTCTTTCTTGTACCATAAACCATAGTTTTAAGTATTCTTCAAGTATATCAAAATTATTTTTATGGCTATCATATGCAATTCTTTAGGATTAGGAGAACATCTTGCTACAATTCCAACTGCATGTGTAATATCTGGTCTACTATGCACAACATACATCAACTTACCAATCATTGATCTATATAATGTCTGATTTACCTTGGTTGACTGATCATCTTTTATTAATTTGCATCCAGTGACCATAGGAGTACCAATTGGTTTTGAATCTTCCATACTAAAGGCCTTCAACACTTCTTTTATGTACTTTGATTGAGTGATGTATATGCCTTCTCTTTGTTGTAAAATTTGCAAACCAAGAAAGAATTTAATCTCTCCAAACATTGACATTTCAAATTCTTTTCTCATTTCATTAGAAAATGATTTTCATAGATTATCACTCCCTCCAAATATGATATCATCAAGAAAAATTTCAGCAATAAGAATATTATCATCGGTTTCACCTTTCAAGTATAAATTGATGTTGTCACTTGTTCTAACAAATCCAATACTAATAAGATAGGAATGCAGTCTTTCATACCATTCTCTTGATGCTTGTTTCAATCCATATAGTACTTTTTGCAACTTACATACCATGTTCTTCTGATTTGGATCAAGAAAACCTTCAGGTTGTTCAATGTATACATCTTCCTCAAGTATTCCATTCAGAAATGTAGATTTGACATCCATTTGATAAACTTTAAATCCTTTGTAGGCAGCATAAATAAGCAATATTCTAACTCCTTCAACTCTAGAAATTGGTGCAAAAGTCTCACAATAATCAATACCTTCTTCTTGTGCATATCCTTTGCATACAAGTCTTGCTTTATTCCTAGTGACTTCTCTATTTTCATTCAACTTGTTTTTGAATATCCATTTGGTTTTAATTATATTCTTATCGTTCAGTCTCATTACCAATGTCCATGTTTTGTTTTTTAGTATATGCTCTATTTCTTCATTCATGGATTTAATCCATTCATCATTTTCAAGTGCATCTCTAATAGTTTTAGGTTTAAATTCACAATCTAAGCATGATTTGTTTTTTAACTTACTTCATGTCATCATGCCAGCTTTCTTATCTCTAATAATCTAATTCTATGGATGGTGTCTCCTCACATATTTTTCAAGTATTGGTTCAATTCTTTGTTCTTAATTGTGTTCTTCACTCGGTGTAGGATCATGATCTTTCTCGGTAACTGTTTCCTAATTCTTGATCTGTATAGGTTAAAGCTTGGTATCATTACCCTATGATTGGTAATGCTAGGTTGTTGCTCAGGTAGAGTGTCAAGTTACTTAATGTAAGTAAATCTACCATAATCTTCCAGTTCTTTTTTGCTTTCTTAATCATTTTTCTAAGCAAATTCATCAACTCTCACATTTTCACTTTCAATCATTTTATTAGTAGCCTTATTCAAACATTATAAGCTTTTCTTTTAGTAGAATATCCTAAGAATATTCCTTCATCACCTTTTGAATCAAATTTTCCATTTCTATCATATTTCAAAATGTAGAATCAACTTCCAAATATTCTGAAATAACTTACATTCAATGTGTAACTATACCATAACTCATAGGGTTTTTTGTTTGAACCTTTCTTCAGTTGAACTTGGTTCAATGTGTATATAATAGTACTAATAGCTTCTCTCCAGTATATTTGTGCAACATTATTTTCAATCATTAGTGTTCTAGCACAATAAAAAATAGATCTATTCCTCCTTTCAGCAATCCCATTCTTCAGGGGTGTCCTCGATGTAGAAACCTGTCTCTTAATTCCATGCTCATTACAAAAGTTAGTGAACTCATCAAAAATAAACTCATCACCTCTCTTTGATCTCAAGCATTTTAACTCTTTTCCACTTTCTTTTTCCACTTTAGCTTTAAATCATTTAAACATCTTAAAAGCTTCAGATTATTCTTTCAAGAACATAACAGTCATCATCCTAGAGTAGTCATCAACAAACAAGATAAAATATCTATCTCCATAGTAACTTTGAGTTCTCATAGGACCACACAAGTCGGTATGCACCAACTCCAAAATAACATTAGATGAATATTTTTTTCTCTTAAAACTAGATTTTGACATTTTTTCCATTTGACATTGTTTACACATGACATGGTCAGGTTTAGATAAGCTCAGTAAACCCTTAACTCTCCTCTTCTTACTGATTTTAACCATGTTGTCAAAATTCACATGACATAACCTTTTGTGCCATAACCACACATCTTTAGTTCTAGCCAATAAACAAGAAGTTTCAACATTATCAAGATAACATAGATTACCTTTAGATTGGTCACCAGTACCAACCAACTTTCCAGTCTCATCATAGATTTTCACCTTTCTATTCTCAAATGCAACTTGGTGACCTATGTTATTCAGCTATGCTACACTCAATAGATTATAATTTAGTCCCTTCACCCAATAAGCATTCTCACATCTAATCTTATTGTTCAATAGTATAGATCCTTTTCCTTTTACTAGACAAGGTGTATCATTTCCAATTTTAACAGATCTACCATTATAATATTCAAGGTATTCAAGTTTGTCTTCATAACCAGTCATATGATGTGTACAACCACTATCAATAATCCAAGTATCATTCTTGATAACTTTAGAAATAAGTGTTGTTTCAACATACCTTTCTTCTTCTTCTAAATCTTCTTTCAAAGCTATGAATACCACCTTAATGTCTTCATCAGTGTCAATGTCATCATCATCATCTTTAACAAGGTAACATGCCTTCTTTCTTTTATCTTTTTAATCTTGGTTACTTCTTCTGTCATACTGTCAGTTGCCTCTGTGTTCTTGGTTATCTCTCTTGTCAAATTTTCTTTCACCAGATCTTTCATTATCTTTATCATCTTCTTTCTTGTTAGGACATCTAGCTTTAATGTGGCCAATTTATTTACAATTAAAATATACCAAAGGTAGTTTTCCTCTATATCTTCCTTAATCTTTTTGTAGTCTTCTAGCCATTAATGCTTCAAGCTCATCAAGTTCATCCTCATCACTTTCACTATCACTCTCATTTCTTATCATGTGTTTACTGCTTGATTTACCAAATTTCAAGGATGACATAAATGCACAATCAATAGTAGGAACAATACTATTATCAAAGTTACTCAACTCAAAAGCATTCAATCTATCGATTACACTATCAAGTGTAAGATGATTACTTAGAGCTGATCTGATCTCATGAATTGTAGACTCTAATAACATAAGTAGGCAACAAGGTTCTAAGAATTTTACTTACAACAGTGTCTTCTTCAATAATACCTCCTACTCCTTGTATAGCATTGATAATCTCCTTAATTTAGTTGTTGTATTGTGAAATGTTTTCTCCTTCTTTCATTTTCATCTCATCAAACTTTCCTCTAAGACTTTAAGCTTTAGCCCTTAGCACATTTGCATCTCCTCTATGAACTAGTGCAAGCTTGTCCCACATCTATTTAGTAGAAGTACATGTCTTGAAATCTTCAAATTCAACATCTGATAAGGAAGAAACAATCTCTATCATTGAAACATTGTGTTCATGTCTATCTCTCAACTGATCAATAGTCAAGGGTCCAGTAGGATAGATGAATTCATTATCCAAGAAGTATATATAAGATTCTCCAATTCCGGATAGATGCAATCTCATTCTGCTTTTCCATGTCAAGAAGTTATCTTTATTTAGCTTTGGCACCTCTCTCTTATACATCTTGTGATCTTTAGCTTAAGTCCTTCAAACTTTTCTTTCCAAGCACTCTATGCTCTAATACCAATTGTTAGATAACTGAGAGGGGTGTCGAATCAGTTAAGTCTAGTTATCCTATAATCCCAAATCTTTCAGATGTATATATCAAAAATTTTCAATCAAATAATCAACTCGGTAATATATCAATTGTGTCTTTCTCTTCATCTACCGATTACCAGTAAATTAAGTACTGTGTTCACCAATCTATCCAATTATAGAAATATGTAAATTAAAATAAAAATTCAACACATCATACACATATAACATAGATTTTTAACATGGAAACCCTGTTAGGGGAAAAACCACCTGGGACCAGTAACCCAAAATAATTCACTCTTATGAAGTGAGCTCAGTTAGGAAACAACCCTATTAGAGGTTACAAAACACACTATGAGGTGTGACCTAGTTAGAGGATTTATCACTAATAGTTCTCCTTTGACCATGCATTCACTATGGGGTCAACAAGAATGATAAACATTCATTGAATGTCATATTGAAATATAAAGACTGTTAAGTCCCACTTGGTTAAGAGATTTATCTATAGAAATGGTTAAACTGATACAGTAATGATCTGATTCAAATGCAACTTTGATTTTCATATTTTCAAATCTATTCTAAGCTCAAAATACCTCTGATCAATAATCAATTCAACATCCTCATTTCCTCCAACTTTTTTTTTCTTGGTATATGCTTTCTCTGATGCTCGGTGTTGTCTGTAGTTTTGCTCGATTATGTCTTCAACTAGTTTGATTAGTGTTGCATGAAAACAATCCTTTTCACATGAATTCTCCTATAGTATTAAGTATTCTATACTCAATAATGAATCTCATGTCTCCTTATATAGACATCATAGACCATTTTCTTTTCATCCATAGATTTTGCCTCTCAATCTTCATCTTTCATTTTTTCGCTTTAACCTTCCTCGGTAGTTATGTCATTAACACGTTTCATTCTCCTTCATGCGATCAATCTTGAATTTTTTTGATCATTAGATCATCATAAAAAACATTATCTTTTAGCTTGAAATCATAAGCAATTGTGTAGGTCATCATTTTAGTTGGTTTTTGCACACTCCATTTATTTCTTTCACTCAGTCAATACTTGAATGCATCGGTGATTACTAGCTCGGTTAATATTATACTCGGTATACACTACACTTGCTCAGTGTATACATAAATCTTCATTTACCGACCACATAAACTTGTTTAGTTCTGATCTTTAATACATAATAGAATCATGTAATACAATCAAGTCATCAACATAATGCCATAGAATCATCAATACGTTACCCAATGTATACCATATCCATATCTTTCTTATCCATCTCATCTTCATGTAGATATCTCATTCCTTTACCATTTTCCTTCTTTAGATGTTTGTAGCCATCATGACAAGTACAATAAAAAATAGTTGACATCAATGACAATACATTCAATGATTTGATTATCTTACATATACTTTAGTAGCTCGGTGATCATCAGTAACTATCTTTCAATTATCCATCTCATTGTCAAACTTTCCTTCAAGATATTCAATCAGTTGTAAGTTATAATATAGCTCCCAAAGTTCAACCTATACTCCAAAGAAAAAGTGATAGTACAAGTGATAGAATTGAGAGAGAAGTCTCAAAACCCCAAAACCTAGTCTTCAAAATATCATTTTGACATCATTGTTAGAGGTTGACTTGGGGAGAACTATACCTGGTACATGTTTAGAAAAAGTGACCTATACCAAAGATAGAACATAGAAAATTAGATTTTAGATTCCAAGTCTTCACATTTGTTTGATCTAGAAAATAGATCTTCTTTGTGTCTTGTCATCTCATAAATGAACATTTTGAGTCATATTCTCCCCTTTATTTCTAGGTACACACATTCTTATCCCTCTTGTATTATATCATATCTATAAAAATCTATCTTGAGTACATTTAGGAATCAATCGTGTCTTACCCACAATCAAAAGAGAAGAAAATATGAGCCTTAAGGATTAAATCTCATGCTTGTACCCTTAATTATTTGGTTTTATTTGCTAGATCTAATCCTACTTTGGTGAGGGTTTCCTCCTCTTGATTCCTAATTTATATGTATGGAATGGTATTCTACCATTGATCACCATTTCACTATATACAACATCAAAACTCATATCAAAACAATGAGCTTCATAAAGCAATAATGGAATCATAAGAATTTTCTTTTCAACAATCAAACCTATCATCAACCAAATCAATCAATCAAATGAATGTCTTATACAATGACATATACACTCAAAACTAGACAAATCGGTCTTATACAAATAGTGAATTTTTTGAACTAGACACATCTATATCAACATCTATCTTGATCCAAAAAATGATCAATAAAGATGTTTGTTTGATATTGCTAATGCAATGGGGAGATTTTTTATACATTTAATATGTTTAATCACTATGTTGAGTGATGTTGGAATTGTTGCTGTTGTCATTCATATTTTGTCACTGATGTCAACATATGTTTTTGTGAAGAGAACATGATGGTTACTAAAATTTACGAATACTGTACAGATGTTTCAGATCATGTGAAGTTAGTTATGTGTGCTGGAAGGTTTGTGATCTTATATCTAAGATCAAATGATGCAATAGTGCATATTGGCTGAGTTACAAAAGATTTGGTGAAGACTGGTTACTGGACAATGATAGTGGAAGTTGATAGAGTTAGTCTCTAAGTTTTGGGAATATCTTATAGGAGATGAGGATTCAATGTATGCAATCTTAAGGGATGACAGAAAGGGTACTGAAGAATGTTTGATGGTCTACACAAGGTACATAAAGTAGGATGACATCAGCTATGGTGTGTGTTTTGGAGAAGACCTATTTGGAAGCCAACTTCAAAGATGTAGCATGTATTATGGATGACAAACTTGAATCAAGGATGCCGGTCCTTAATTGTTGTAATGTAATTGTTGTATACTTGTTTTAGATACCGTGTGTATCTTATCAAGGAGTTATGTAATTATTTGTATATTAGGAAAGCCTAATTGGCTGACCCGATCATGTAGAATGTAATAGGGTATATATGCAAGATATTTTCTTTTGGAAAGATATGGAAAAAATGTATGTGATGTAAAAGGAGAATTGTGGAAGCTATGAGCTTGTGTTTGTTGGATGTAGAGTAGAGGATAATTATATACTTCATTGGAACTGATCAAGAAAAGATAGTTGCTATCAGATAGTTCAAAAGATTGTGTATTTCTTCATATACACTTGTGTTGCGAACAGTGAGTTCTAAAGGTGGACATAACCTTCTTTGGGTAGTGAGCCCACCCTTCTTTTTCTTGACTCCTAACAAGGTTTGTCCTCTAACAAGGACTATTTACTATAATGTTTTAATCAACTCCTAACAGGGCTAGATCTTCCAACAAGGATACTATACTCTCAATACATCATTAGTGGGTGTTAATTCTCACTGGGGTTTTAACTTTAATAGGGTTTCCTTGACAAAAAAATATTGTGTTATTGCATTGGCATTCATTGTGTTCATTGGATTTGATATTGTTGCTATTCAAAGTTTAAAGTTTAAGAATCTATTATTCAACTAATTCACCCCCCCTCTCAGTTGTATTGTGGACTGTTATTCCTAACAATTGGTATCAGAGCTACTGGTCCTTAGAGAGAAAGCTTACCATCTTGAGGTGATCTTGGAGATGGAATTCTATAGGAAGGATAGTCTAAAATTTGATCCTGAAAACTTTGACTGTTGGAAGAACAAGATGCAAACTCATTTTCTATGTTTGGGCATTGACTACTGTATGATTACAAAGAATTAGGTGGCTATGAAGACTACAGATAAAATGGAAAAAGCTACTGATGATGAGAATAATATTATTTCATACAACATGGTCACAAGGGAAGCACTAATCAATGCAGTCTCTGAAGGATAATTTATTGAGGTAAAAGATTTGGATTCTACACAAAAGTTTTGGACAAGATTAGAAGCATTATATGAAGGATACCAGTTTACCAAGTGAGTGAAGTTATAGAACTAGAAAACTAAGATGCAGAAGCTACAAATGAAGGATGATGAAAGTGTTAGTTCTTATGTACAAAGAGTTACTGAGGCTATAATTGGAATCAAAAATTGTGGAGGAACCTTTGAAGAGGAAGAAGTCATTTCGAAGATTCTTAGATCATTGACATCTATTTACAAGACCAAAATTCAAGCTATAGAAGAGATTATACCTTTGACTCCAAACTTTAGTAGAGAAATGTTGATTGCAAAGCTAACTACCTTTGAAGCTGTAGAAATGGGAGATTCTATACCTAAAGTTGAAACTACATTTAAAGAATCTACACACAAGAAGATAATATATGCACTTTCAAGCACCAGCATTGAGAACATAAAATAAGATCTCAGTGAATATGTTGAAGAATAGGAACAGATACAAGAGTTCCTAAGCACAAACCTAAGTTTTTCAAGTCTAAGTATTCAAAGGATAAGGAATGTTATTATTCTAGTGAAGGTATTTCTGATGATGATGATTTGGATTATGAGGAGATTGGATTTATTGCTATAAAAGATGAAAAACTAGTACATGAGGAAAAAGATTTAGTATCACATGTTGACAAGAAATCTAAATGGATTATAGATAGTGGTTTATCACATCATATGACTGGAGACAAAAAAAAGTTTTTTAAATTAGTGAAGTATGATGGTGGTGTTGTAAGATTCAAAGACAATGTTCCTAAACCTATCATAGGATTATGATCTATTACTTTGGATAGAAAGACTAATACTGACAATGTATTGCTTGTTGATGGAATTAAGCATAACTTATTGAGTGATGGACAACTGATGGATAAGGGATTTCAATTAAATTTCTTTGATGGGAAATGTTTTATCAGAGGTAAGATAGAAAACTTGATTGCAACCAGTACTAAAGGTAATGTATTTGAGTTAAATACATCTGGAGCTTCTTGTTTTGTTGCGAAGGTAGATGATAGTTTGTTATGGCATAGAATATTTTTTCATGTTAATTTTTATAACATTATGAAGGCAAGCTTGACTAATGTAGTAATATATCTACCAAAGATTGTGAAACCATCTAACACCGTATGCAGAGAATGTGTTATGGGAAAGCAGACTAGAAGCAGTTACAAAAGAAAATCATATACATGAAAAGGAAAGTTGGATCTGGTACATAAAAAATTATGTGGACCTACAAGGAAAAGATCATACTACGGTGAAAGGTAATTTTTACTTTTTTTTGATGAATTTTCTAGAATGATGTGGGTCACTTACTTGAAAGAGAAATCAGAAGCATTTGAGAAATTCAAGATATTCAAAGAAAAAGTAGAAAATGAATCATGCTTAAAGATAAAATGTTTGAGGTCAGATAGAGGTGGAGAGTTCACTTCAGATTTATTCAATTCATACTATGAAGAGCATGGAATAAAAAGACAGGCATCTTCTCCTAGGAATCTATAGAAGAATGGGATAGCAGAGTGAAGAAATAGAACAATACTGGATGCTACCAGAACAATGTTGCTTGAAGGAAATATATCTCATGTGCATTGGAGAGAAGCTATTGGGAAAATAATGTACACATTGAACAAAATAAAAATTAGAGAAGGTACAAGTAAGACTCTTTATGAATTATGGTTTGATCATACTCCTACTGTAAAATATTTTAGAATATTTGGTAGTAAATGCTATATCAAGAGAGATGATGAGATAGGGAAATTTGATGCTAGAAGTGATGAAAGAATTTTCATTGGTTATTCTACTAAGAGAAAGGCTTAAAAATGTTTTAATCTAAGATTAAGAAAGATGATTGAAAGTAACAATGTGAAGATAGATGAAAGATTTCAGATACAAGAGAGAATGTATGATTGTAATCAGAATACAAAGATCAAGGAGGTTGCTGCTACAGAAGAAGAAGAACTTGTTGAGGCTGAATGCTAAAATAAGACTTGTGATGATGACACAAATGAGGCTACTGAGATTCCTAAGACTCCAAGGTATGTAAAGATAAATCACCTTGAAAAAAAAATATTGGTAATACAAATCAAGGAGTAATGACTAGACCAAAGGCTAGAGAAGAAATTTATTTGATTTCTCAAGTTGAACCAAAGACTACAGATGAAGCTTGTAGAGATGAATCTTGGATAAATGCTATGAAGGAAGAGTTAGATCAGATAAAGAAAAATAACATTTGGGAATTGGTTCCTAGACCTAAAAACAAAAATGTAATAGGAACTAAGTGGGTTTTTAGAAACAAAATGAATGAAGGAGTTGTAGTAAGAAATAAAGAAAGATTGGTACGTAAAGGCTATTCAAAACAAGAAGGCATATATTTTAAAGAGACATTTTCTCTTGTTGCTAGAATAGAAGCTATGAGATTATTCTTGGCTTATGCTACACAAAAGAACTTCAAGGTATATAAGATGGATGTGAAATCTACATTCTTGAATGGGTATCTTGAAGAAGAAGCGTATATAGAACAACATGATGGATTTCTTCTATGCGAAGATGGAGACATGGTATGCAAGTTTAAGAAGGAACTGTATGGATTGAAGAAAGCTCCAAGGGTTTGGTATGCAAGGTTAGACAAATACTTACTTCACCTTGGGTTCAAAAAAGGTAATGCTGACAGTAATTTGTATTTAAGAACTAGTGAAGATGGAGTTTTGATAATAGAAGTTTTTGTTGATGATATTATCTTTGGGGGCAATGATGAATTGTGTGAGAAATTTTCAAAAGAGATGGAAAATGAATTTGAGATGTCTATGATAGGTGAAATTAAATTCTTTCTTAGACTACAAATAAATCAGAGCAAGAATGACATTTTTATTTCTCAGACTAAGTATCTTAAAGAAATGCTGAAAAAGTTTGGAATGGAAGACTATAAACCAGTTGGTACACCCATAGTGACTAGTAATAAGATGACTAATGATGATGAGAAAAAGTGTGTTTTTTAGACCAAGTACAGATTAATGGTTGGTGGATTACAATATCTAACTCACACCAGACTGGATATTGCTAATGTTGTTGGAATTGTGGCTAGATATTAGGCAGAACCTAAAGAGACACACCTAGATGCTGTGAAAAGGATATTTAGATATCTGAAAGGGACAATTGAATATGGCTTATGGTATGATAGGAATGATAACTTTGAACTTCATGCTTATACTGATGCTGATTGTGCTGGGAATATTGATGACAGGAAGAGTACTAGTGGAGGTACATTTTTCCTTGGAAAAAAGTTAGTTTCATGGCTAAGTAAGAAACAAGATTGTATAGCTCAATCTACTACAAAATCAGAGTATGTTGCTACTACTATTAACTACACTCAAATTTTTTGGATGAGAAAAATGTTGAAATATATTGGAATAACTTTTGATGAACTAGTGGTTATCCATTTTGATAACACTAGTACAGTAAACATGTCAAAGAATCCTGTGATGCACTGTAAAACTAAGCATATTTCTATTAACTATCACTTCTTGAGAGATAAGGTAGCAGAGAAGGAAATAAAGTTGGAATACATTAGCAAAAAGGAACAAATAGCATACATTTTTACAAAGCCGTTGCCAAAAGATATGATTCAGGCCCCTCCTAGTCAGATTTAAATGATGCAGGGATGCATCAGTCTAGGTTTTTAGAGCCTTATCATATTTTGGACTTTATGTAGGATCTACTCCTTAGGGGGAGTGATCATTGAAGATAGTTGTGAAAGACAGTTGATGACTTATGGAACCCTTTTCCATTTTTGTCAAAGGGGAAAAGAGACTATGTGAAAATCCTATAGGAAAGAGACTATGTATTGGGGAAAGAGACTATGTGGTAAAGGTACTAAGAAAATACTTTTGGGTTGATGGATTTTCCCATATGTTTCCATCAATGCCAAAGGGGGAGATTGTTGGATATTTCTAATGCAATGGGGAGATTTTTGATACATTTAATATATTTAATCACTACATTGAGTGATGTTAGAATTGCTATTGTTGTCATTCATATTTTGTCATTGATGTCAATATATGTTTCTGTGAAGAGAATAGGTTGGTTACTACATTGTACGGATACTGTACAAATGTTTCAAATCATGTGAAGTCAATTGTGTGTGCTAGAAGGTGTTGTGATCTTATATCTAAGATTGCATGATGCAATAGTGCATATTGGCTGAGTTACAAAAGATTTGGTGAAGACTGGTTTCTGTACAGTGACAATGGAAGTTGACAGAGTTAGTCTCTGAGTTTTGGAAATATCTTACAAGAGATGAGGATTCAATGTATGAGAGCTTAAGGGATGATAGAAAGGGTACTGAAGAATTTTTGATGGTCATTGCAAGGTACAAAAAGTAGGATGACATCATCTGTGGCATGTGTTCTGGAGAATACCTATTTGGAAGCCGACTTCAGAGATGTAGCATGTTTTATGAATGGAAAACTTGAATTAAGGATGTCGGTCCTTAATTGTTGTAATTTAATTATTGTATACTTGTTTTAGATATCATGTGTATCTTATCAAGGAGTTATGTAATTATTTGTATATTAGGAGAGCCTAATTGGCCGACTTGATCATGTAGAATGTAATAAGGTATATATGTAAGATCTTTTCTTTTGGAAAGATATGGAAACAATGTATGTGATGTAAAAGGATAATTGTGGAAGCTACGAGCTTATGTCTACTGGATGTAGAGAAGAGGATAATTATATACTTCATTGGAACTGATCAAGAAAAGACAGTTGCTATCGGGTAGCTCAAAAGATTGTGTATTTCTTCATATACACTTGTGTTTAGAAACAGTGAGTTCTACAAGTGGACATAACCTTCTTTGGGCAGTGAGCCCACCCTTCTTTTTCTTGACTCCTAACAGGGTCTATCTTCTAACAAGGACTGTGTACTGTAATGTTTTAATCAACTCCTAACATGGCTAGATCTTCCAACAAGGATACTATACTCTTAGTACATCATTAGTGGGTGTTAATCCCCATCAGGGTTTTACCTTTAACATGGTTTCCTTGACAACAAAATAGTGTGTTATTGTTTTGGCATTCATTGTGTTCATTGGATTTGATATTGTTGCTATTTAAAGTTTAAAGTTTAAGAATCTGTTATACAACCAATTCACCCCCCCTCTTAGTTGTATTATGGACTGTTATTCCTAACAAGGTTGATGAAGTCATTCATGTTAGTCTATTGTCAAATTATCTTTTGCGATTGTGTTCCTACGCTCCTCAAGGATAACATTGAGTGGTGAGAGTGGTTAGGATGGATCATAATCTTTTTTTTTTGTTTGTTGTTTGTGGATTATTTCGATGAAGTTATAAATCAATGATGTTTGGGGTGTCTTTAATAGAAACTATCATTTTTGTGGTAGTCACACATACCTCAAGTCCAAATATACGAACCCTAGGATGGAGAGAAACATTCCTTGTCTTTTATCTTCTTGTTCAAACACATATCGTAATAGTGTTGAGATAGTCAATATCTGGATGCTTCAGTATCTCTTTTTCAAATAAGACACAATGATGCAATTATTTTAAATATTCTATAGAGACTCAGATTCATCACTTTGATAATCAAATCTTAGTTCAAAACTAATCAAGTCTTCACTTATTACTAATTCATTTTTCTCACAACTTTCTTCCTAAGGCTGAATTCTTGGACAAGTCTTTCATTTTTCATCTAGGTTTTCGTAAATCATTAATATTACATGAATAAAAATACAAAAATATAGGAAATTGTAGTTATCACCATAATGTCATAATTATATTCATATTAAAATCATGACATAATTGCATTCATATAGAAATCATATTATCATGGCATTTATCATCATTATGCATATAGAAATCATATCATTATTGCATACATCACCATCATAGAGAAATAGCAAGATGTCGACAAATTGATGCTCATTCGACATAATTTTTCTTAATTTCTCGAGAGGGTATCAAATCCACCTAATATCGTCATGGCAAGCTAGGGCAGGATCTAAGTCAGACATTCTTTGACAAAACACTCAAAATCACATTGTATCAAAGAGGGGAGAAATGTAGACACCTAAGTTTTCCCATGCTTACACGTGATCAACTAATACTAATTTTTTTTCTACTAATTTTATAGTTCTTTAATTATTTAATTAATTAACCTTACTTATTCTAGCTAATATTCTTCATCATAATTTCTCATTAACCTATCATTGCACCATTTAATCATCTCTCCTTAATATTAATTAAATAACTAATATAATTTAATCAATCAACCTTTAATTAATTAACCTTTATTATTTAGTTAAATTAAATTTATATGGTCCCACAACTTTAATAATTATTTCAAATTATTTGAATTAACTAATTTAATTCATCTAAATAAAGTAATTTCTAAAATTAATTTAATTTCATTTTCCTCCAAATTCAAATTCCTCATTTTAAATTTTATCCTAATTTCATTTCATTTCTAATTTTAGTTTAATTTCAAAAATCTAAATTCAAAAATTCAAAAATCAAATCAAATTTATGATTTCAAATAAGTCATAAAAAATGTGAAAATAAAATTGAATTTATGATTTCAAATAAATCATAAAAATACAAAAATCATTTTCAAATTTATATTAAATCCTTAAAAATATGGTAATATTGCATTTTGGAAACTAATATTTTTCAAAATCCTAAAAAATCTTCAAATCTCTTGATGCAGGAGCATCTTGCATTCTTGGCAATCCTGTATCACCAAAAACATGTTAGAGTTGTTAGATGTGGTCGGTAGTTGCTTTTGGGCTCTTGATGAAGTATTCTTATTTCCACTGACGGGGCTCATTTTTTACTCAGTTCAATTGTTCACTGAGTTGGTTTGGTTGTTCATCGAGTTGGTTTCAACTGGTTCATAATCTTGTTCACTGAGTAGTTTATATTGGATTTTTGTTGAGGTTGACTGGTACATTTAATTTTGGTCACAAAGTTAATGGTTGCAGCGATCATTGGGAAGCATGTGGACCTAGATCTAGGTCGTCTCTTTCTCCAATGGTGGATCTAATTGGATCTTAAGGTTGACCTATTCGGTGGCTTCTTGTATAAATAGAAAGTATGTTGTAGATCTTAGGGTTTTTAGGAGGTATTTTTTAGAGGTTTTAGGAGTAGAAAGATAGAATTGGTATATTGGATCCTTTCATGTATGAGGATTGTATGTATTTGAATTCTATTATATTGGCTGCAACTAGGAAGGCCTTACAACCTGACATGTATGAAGTTTATCATGAATAATATATGAGTTTTTTTCATTCTCTCTCTCTCTCTCTCTCCCTATCTTGTGTTGTTGCTTCCAAGTGTGTTTTATGCAAGGAGGTTGGTAGTTGGGTGTGCCTTTGGCCCAATCCTCCATCTTTCCCTTGCGTCAAGTGGTATCAGAGCTAGGTTAGATATGGTTCCTTCTTGTAAGCCCTAGATGATATTTTGTTGTGGGGTGGTAGATTACGATCTGACCTACAATTGTAGAGGGTTTCAAGATGGTTCATGGGAGGTGAGATGCAGATCCAGGCTTAGTAGATATGATAAGATAGATTGTTTCTAGATTAGAAGTTGTTGAGACAACCTAACATAGAGGAAGACATCTTGATGATGTTAGTGATGAAGAAGTTGAAGTTAAACAGGGTGAAGAAAAACTTACACCAGTGATTGATCAAGGTAAAGAAAGACTTTTGAAGGCATTAACAAATTTGAAGGCTACATTGTACGTCAATCCTCCTGAATGTAGTGGAAGGATAGATTTAGATGAATCGATGGATTGGATAACTACGATGGAAAAGTATTTTGAATATGAAAATGTTTCAAACGAAAATAAGGCGAAGATTGCAAGTAAAAAATTGAAAAGTCATGCATCCTTATGGTGGGAGAATCTACAATTGCACAGAAAGAAAAGGAAAAGAAAAAATCAAGGTATGGAATAAGATGGTGAATAAATTGAAAGGAAAGTTTCTACCTTGTGATTATTAGATTAACCTAGTTAGAAGAATCCAAATTTTTAAGTAGAGAGATAACTCGGTAAAAGATTATACTAAGGAATTCTATAGATTAGACATTAGATCTAGACATTTTGAGGATGAGGTAGAAAGAATTTCTAGATACTTGAATGGGTTAAGAGGAAGAGGTATATTTTTTGGTGAAAATAGTAGATCTGATCAAGACAAAACAAATAGGGATAAAGGCAAGACCGAGTGGAAAAGTGAAAATTATTTTAGAGGGAGAGGTAGTAATTATAGAGGTGGCTATGGAAGAAGTGGATTCCAAGGAACTTGTTACAATTGTGGAGGAGGACATAGATCATTTGAGTGTACACATGCAAGAAAGAAAGTCAGTAGAAATAGAAATGCCTTGGTCCAAGAAGATTCACTAAATGAACCAGAGAAGGAAAGTAACTTGATGGTCAGAAGAGCATTATGGAGTGAAAGTAATAAGGAAGATCTAGTACGGAAAAGTTTGTTCAAGACCAGATGTAGAGTTATTGATAAAGTGTGGGAGGTAATAATTGACAATGGAAGCTCAAAGAATCTATCATATGAGGAAATGGTTGAAAAGTTGTAGTTGAAAAGGTTGAAACACCTGAAACCCTATAAAATTTCATGGATCAAGGATGAGCATACACTATTGGTAAGTGAACAATTTTATGTGAATTTGAAAATTGGCAAGTAATATGATAAGGTGTTGTGTGATATTATGTGTATAGACTGTTGTCATATTTTATTGGGTAGACCTTGGCAATATGATAGACATGTTATATATGATGGGAGATTGCATAAATATACTATTTGGGCTGATGGGAGAAGATAAATCTTGTTACCTTTGATTGAAGAATATGTTGGTGATGTTTGTACATTTGTTAAAGTTTGTTTGATGGAAGGAAGAAAGTTTGTTAAGGATTTGAAGAAGAATGATGTATGTTTTGTTGTATTTCCTAGCAAACCAAGTGAGAAGACAATGGATAGTGTCCCTGAAGAGGTTGATAAATTACTCACCGAGTACAAAGAGATCATTTTTTGATAATGTACCTGATGGTTTACCACTGAAGATAAACATTGATCATTGTATGGATCTAATTCCTGGAGATAGTTTACCAAATAAAGCACCACATTGGTTGACACCTACCAAGAATGAGGAACTTAACCGAAAAATCTAAGAGTTATTACAAAAAGGTTTGATCCAAGAAATTTTGAGTCCATGTGTAGTACCAACTATATTAGAACTTAAGAAGAACGGAGAATGGTGAATGCATACTGATTCCAAAGAAATCAACAAGATAACAGTGAAATATCAGTTTCCTATACCGAGAATGGATGACATAATGGATAGTTTGAGTGGATAAAATTATTTTACTAAAATTGATTTGAAGAGTGGATATCATCATATAAAAATGATAGAAGGTGATGAATGGAAGACTTCTTTCAAGAAAAGAGAGGGTTTGTATGAGTGGTTGGTTATGCCTTTTGATTTAATTAATACACCGAGTACTTTTATGAGATTGATGAATGAGGTTTTGAAGAAATTATTGGGTAAATTTGTGATTTTATACCTATATGACATTCTGATATTCAGTAAGACCAGAGAAGAACATTTGTTTCACATTAGATAGGTATTGCAGAGATAGAAAGAAGAAAAGTTGTTGATTAATTTGAAAAAGTGTTCATGAAAGAGGAGATTATATATTTGGAATTTGTGATTTCAGTTGATGGTTTGAAGATGGATCTTGAGAAGGTTGAAGCCATTTTTAATTGGCCTACACTTGAAAATGCTAATGGGGTAAGATCATTTCATGGTTTAGCAAGTTTTTACTGAAAGTTCATTAAGAATTTCAGTGCAATTTGTAATGCTATGACTGAGACTATGAGAGGAGATAAAAGAGAATTCAAGTGGACACATGGAGCTAGTAAATTTTTTGAGACTTTGAAGTAGAAGGTTGTTGAATTGCCTATGTTAGCTTTGCCTGATTTTAATAAGGTATTTCAAGTTGAATGTGATGCAAGTGGTAGTGCAATAGGATCTGTGTTGAGTCAAGAAGGTAAACCTATTGCTTTCTTTAGTGAGAAATTGAATGATTCTAAAAATAAATATTATGTGTATGATCAAGAGTTCTATGCTATTTTTCAAGCCCTAAAGAAATGGAGACACTATTTGATACCAAGTGAATTTGTGTTATATACTAATCATAAGGCTTTGCAATATTTGGGTAGTCATAATAAGTTGAATCAGAGACATATGAAATGGGTTGAGTATTTGTAGAGTTATACATTTGTGATAAAACATAAGAGTGGAGTCACTAACCAAATTTCTGATGCACTGAGTAGAAGAAGATCTTTGATGAATGAAATGAGAATTGAAGTTCTTGGTTTTGAAGATATGAAGGATTTGTATGAAATTGACCCTGATTTTTTTGAGTCATGGAGAAAGTGTAGAGCACCTATTCAAGATGAACTAAGTACTAAATGAGAAGAATATTTCAATCAAGAAGGTATGTTATTTAAAGGTATTCAGTTGTGTATACTGAGAGGATTAATAAAGACTAATTTGATAAAGGAGAAACATTGTAGTGGTTTGGCTGGATATTTTGGCATTGATAAAACATTAAATTTTCTTAAGGAGAGATACTTTTGGCTAGATTTGTATAAAAATGTTCATAAATTTGTGAATAGTTGTGGAGTTTATCAAGTTTCAAAGGGAGTAAGTCAAAATACTAGATTGTATAGACCGATTTATGTTCTCGAGAAACCTTGGAGTGATATCAGTATAGTTTTTGTTCTTAGCTTACCGAGGACAACAAGAGGTAATGATTCTATATTTGTTGTTGTGAATAGATTTTCTAAGATGGCACATTTCATACCATGTAGAAAAAAATCAGATGCAATACATATAGCATATCTTTTCTTGAAGGAGATTGTTAGATTGCATGGATTATCAAAGAGTATCATCTCTGACTGAGACAGTAAGTTTGTTGGTTATTTATAGAAGAGTCTATGGAAAAATTTGGGTACCAAGTTGAGATAGAGTTCTAAATTTCATCCACAGACTGATAGATAGATAGAGGTTGTAAATAGAAGTTTGGGTAATCTATTGAGATTCTTAGTTAGAGACAAAATGAGTAATTGGGATTCTATGTTGGCACAAGTAGAATTTTCATACAATAATTCAGTGAACATGAGTACTGGAAAAACACCTTTTGAGATTGTTAATGCCACACAATCGAGAGGTATATCAGATTTGAGGAACATTGCTGGAGAAGAGAAGAGAAGTGCTGAAGGAGAAGAATTTTCTAAGTTTATGAAGACATTGCATGAGGAAGTGAAAAATAAGTTGGAACATAGTAATAAAAAATACAAGGATGAAGCATATAGATCAAGAAGACATAAGAATTTTGTAGTTGGTGATGAAGTAATGATTCATTTGAAGAAATGCATATTTCCTATTGGAACCTATGGAAAATTGAAGATGAAGAAATTTGGTCCCTGCAAGATATTGAGAAAATTTGAAAGTGGAAATGCTTATGAGATTGAGTTACCTGATGACATGGATATATCACCTATATTCAACATTGCAGATTTGTACGACTATCATGAATATGATGAATAAATGACAGTACTGAATGATTATCCTAAGAAGCAAACATAAGAAGTTGAGCATATTCTAGAACAAAGAGTTGGTAAAATCACAAGAGGAAAAGAGTACATGGAATATCTGGTAAAGTGGAAGAACAAACCAATTGAAGACACTTCATGGATTTCATAGTTTGAGTTGGATACATCTTAGGTTGTACCTACTGCATGATTCAAAGAATCATTTCAAAATAACCTCGGGTGTCTGATGCAGGAGCATCTTAGGTTCTTGGCAATCCCGTATCACCAAAAATACATTGGAGTTGTTATATGTTCTCAGTAGCTACTTTTGGGATCTTAGTGAAGTATTCTTGTTTCCACTGATGGGGCTCGGTTTGGTTGTTCACCGAGTTGGTTCGGTTGTTCACTGAGCCAGTTTCGGTTGCTTCGTAGTTTTTCTCACCAAGTAGTTTATTTTGGATTTCTATTGAGGTCGACTGGTACATTTAAATTTGGTCATAGATTTAATGGTTGCATCAATCATTGGGAAGCATGTGGAACTAGATCTGGGTCATCCCTTTCTCCAATGGTGGATCTAATTAGATCTTAAGGCCGACCTATTTGGTGGCTTCTTGTATAAATATAATATGTTGTAGATCTTAGGGTTTTTAGGAGGTAGTTTTTAGGGTTTTTAGGAGGTAGTTTTTAGGGGTTTTAGGAGAAGGAAGATAGAATTGGTATATTGAATCCTCCCATGTATGAGGACTATTTTTATTTAAATTCTATTGTATTGGTCGTAATTGGGAAGGCCTTACAACCTGACATGTATGAAGTTTATCATGAATAATATATGAGTTTTTTGCATTCTCTCTCTCTCCTTGTCGTATGTTGTTGCTTCCAAGTGTTGTTTCTACAAGGAGGTTAGTAGTTGGGTGTACCTTTGGCCCCATCCTCCATCTTTCCCTTGCGTCATCTCTACCAACTCATCTTTTTCCAAATTAACTCATCACTTTTTGAGTTCAAAATGGAAACAAATCCTCTTATCTCATCTTGCAACCAACAAATTTCCCAAATTACTAAAAAAATAAACCACTCTTCATATTTCTCAACTACTTATCTTGATTTTCTCAAATAAACCTTGACCATTCATTTGATTTTGAAAATCTATATAATCTCACCTTCAAAATCATTTGAAGGATCCGAGATCCTAGATTATCTAGATTATGAAGCAATATCCACATTGTTCAGGTTATCAAGTTTTCATTATTATTAAGCAATCAGATTCTCAAAGGTCTAAGTCAAGACACTACAAAAATTGACTTAGAGTGCCATATATTTGAGTCCCAAGAGAGTGTAGAGAAGTGAAAGAAGGAAACAAGAAAGATAAGAACTGTGTTTGATTTATTTCTTTTTGTTTTTTAGTTTCTTCATCTATGCTTATCTTTGATCTTTTATAGGGTTTAATGTTGATTATTAGTTTGATTTCTTTGATAATTTGATGCTTCTATTCATCTTTCTCCACCTGTGCAGATTTCCCTATGACAGTCTGTAATTAAAATAATAAAATTTTCTTATTTTATATTTATTTTGAATCTATAATTGGAACTTGGAATGAGACTAATCAATATAAAATTAATCACGAATAATAGAGAAGATTATTTGTCATGATGAGTAGTATATTACATATTGTTGTAATAGAGTAGCACAACATTAGCATGGTGGAGCTACTTTATTATTGATTTTTTATCACCAATAGAGTTTAATGAATTTTAGTGATGGAAAAAAGAATTTTTGTGGAGGATTATAAATCAAAATCTTACTTTGAATGTCATTATCATAATTCTAAGCAGCCACCAAATAATTACATTTATAAACATGGATTGACAAATTTTTATAGAATAGGAAAAGAGTTTTTTCTATTGATGAGCGCCACAAAAGAATTGTTAGTCTTATAACATATTTTCTTCCATCTTTAAGTTGCTAACTTGGCTAAAGAGAATGAATACTTCAATAAAACATAGTTTCAATTTTTCCATAAAATTAGGTGATTTATTACTGTTATAATTTATTTTTATCTTGCACACAAGTTGATCACATTCTTTCTCGAAAGGAATAGCTTACAACATCCTGAATGAGAATTATGTTGATAATTTATGTGTTGTGGACTATGTACACTTGATGTTCAATTTTTTTTATCTACTAAGAGAAATCATTTTAATGGAGTTGATAATTACACTTGTTACTCCAAATTGTTTCCCCTATAAGTAAGTGAATTAAACATGAAAGTAGCATGAAAATTCTCAAACCTTGGGAAGATATCATTGTGCTTCAATTCAAGGGGAAACATTTAAAATATTTGATTATATTTTTTTGTTCCATTATGGGAATATTTTAGTTGTGGTATGGTGAGTTACACACTTATTTTTTCTTTTAGTTCATATGATGAGAATACATTGTGATTTGAGGAGGATAATTTATTTTTTAAAAGTACATAAGAATGTTGTGGATAATAGTCTTCATAAACTTCTATGGAAAGATTGATGCCATTTGATAGGAGACATATTTTGACACTATGAACATCAAAATATGGTTCAATATATTGGTACAATAATGTTGGAACTTCGAAGAGTATACTTACTTAAAAATGTAAGATGCAACATGGTTAAAGAGATGCAATGAGGTTCACAACAAAGGTTGATGAGGTATGTTGGAAACTCTATTGTCTATGAAATAAATAAATCAGTTAGAAATTAACGAGTTAAATTATCATTTCTTAAGGTTAATAAATTTTGTAATGTTCTTTTTAGGTCCATCCAATATTCTTGGAAAATCCAACTTTTTTGGTGAGTATTAACTTTATTGAAAATGCATTCTATAAGTGATAAAGAGTACTTGAAGCCAACATGAATTCAATGGTACTTTACATGAATAGATCTTACAATATACAAACTCCACTCTTCTTAAATAAGATCATCATCCTAGAGAGTTTCAACTTTCATATAAATTAATTTAGTATACACTTAAAATATTGATAGTATGGTCAATTCATGCTTAGGATTTTTAAAATGGCCAGTTTTGGGAACAAAACATAAATTTTGAGAAGGCAACTCACAAGGGAAAGATCACAACATAAAATTAGAAGGCTATCCCAAGGCATCTATCATGGCCAAACAATATTTTATCAAACAACAAATAACCAAAGATCGTATCAAGGGAAAATCATGAAATAGATAACAAACTAGGAAAGACATTAATGTCGTATCTAGTTAGAGAAAAAACACTATCCATCGATGGATTCATAGCCACAAACAAAGAAGAAAAATTCCTAAATCACCTAGTCCATCATAAATAATGTGTGCATAGGAAAATTAAGGGAATGGGTGTCCAAAAATTTGAAGGAAAAGCCAACAATAAATTTCCTCCATAAAAATTTCTTCATAATAGAATTAGAAATAGAAGAGGAAAGTGATCAATGCATCTATATGGTGGATAGGAGAAAGTATTATCTATGAGAAAAATTGGTTCAACAACTTTAATCCCATATCAAAATCTCCATCAAAAAACACATACTGGATCAAGTTATACAATTTACCTTCTTAATACCGGACATGAGATTGTTTAAGATTTGATTGGGTTAAAATTGGGAGTGGTGTCAGGGTGTGGTGTTAGGGTTCAATATAGACAAAGATGAGTCTAACCATATGTTAGAATCAAACTAAGAACCATTGAATCCCTCCAAAATAATATTCATTTCACATATGCAGGGGGATAATGAGAACTTGAGATAGAGGTGAAACTGAAAGGTTTTTTTGTGGAAGGTGCTAGAGAAAAAATCACCTAGTGGAAAAATGCCCTGACTTGACCCAAAAGAAATGGATGCAAAACAATATCAAAGCCATATTGAACACCCTATGTTTTCAACTGTAAAAAGGAAGAAGTGACTCCAGCTGGGATGAAAATAAATACTTGTGCGAAGGAAAATATAGGAAAACAAGACCCCAAAGATCAAACTAAAAAAGAAGAAATCAACACAGCCACAAGATAACTCAAACATCAAGAAGCAGGAATCTTTAATCTAATACAAGTGATTAGTGAAAAGAACAAGAAAACTAGAGATTTGGGAATCCCACCAAAGGAAATAGTTCTAATTGAATAGGTA
Source organism: Chamaecyparis obtusa (assembly GCA_027943335.1). NCBI lineage: Eukaryota > Viridiplantae > Streptophyta > Pinopsida > Cupressales > Cupressaceae > Chamaecyparis > Chamaecyparis obtusa. The sequence continues at coordinate 1,797,387 of BSBK01003396.1, forward strand.
GAAGTTGAAGGAAGAGAGATCATTATTGAGGTAAAAAATGGCCAAACAACAGATAATGTGCAAAGGAGTAGAGACAGAGTAAAGGAATCCAAAGGAAAAAAAAAGTAACAAATGAATTAACTCAAAAAATAAATGAAAATGAAAGGTCATTTTATAGTCTATGACACTAGCCATTTATTTTTGGGTTCATGTGTGCTATGACACTAGGCATTTGTTTTTGGGTCTATATGTTCTACAAAAAAGGTGTACATACCCAAGCCCCTTATGAGATTTGAACTTGTGAACTCTCTTTCAAGAGTATAATTCTCCACCACTAGACCAACTCAAGACTTATAGAAAATACTAAATACAATTATGGGAATCCTCTCAAAGATAGTAGACTATCTCACAACTCAATAGTATGTAGGGGAGGAGTAAAAAATATATGAATACATGTAATATTAGGACGATCCCCTAGATTTTATTGACATTATGGAGCAGTAATGCATCACCAGAAAAATCTACAAATGAATGATTGAAGGAATTTTGATGACATCTATGAGACCAAGAAACATAGCCTAAGCCATATTTATATTCTTCTCAATATCAAATATTTGGTTAGGGATCTTTATGAGAAAATTGACATTAAATTATGAAGTCTTTCTTCCTCAAAAATTTGGTTTAGACAACCCTCCTTAAGCATGTTCTCATATTGACCCCAAGTATCTTGGTAAGCAACATGTTCATAGATAAGGTGCAATTTAGTTTTGACTACTCCTTTGCCACAAAAAGTACATGTTCTTTCTTCCCAAATCTCTTTGGGGTATGTCCATCTACTTATCTCACACCTTAGATGATGAGACCAATTTATTAGTTATGCCACTAACAATCTAGTCTTACCCTTAATTTCCACATGTAAGTAATATTTTTCATCATGATCCTAAGTGGGATTGAACTCTTTCACATAATGGACTTTTTTTCCCCCATTTGTTTTATCCACATGGAAACCTTGAATTTGTATAACACGTCTTTTTATCTCTTCTTTAGTGTGGGGACTTTTTTCTTGTTAATGTCCCATTTTCTCATCCTCTTGTTTTGTTTCATCCATGTCTTCTTAATATGGACTAGCCTCTCCTCAACAACCATCTTGGACTAATGGTGTTTATCCATAGTTTCAACTTTATTTAGATATCTTAACAAATAGATTACCATCAATGCTTACATCTGAAATATAGCTTCTTTACCCAAGATAATCTCATATGGGGCCATTGATTTGAATTTGAAGCCAATAGTGATAATATTATTTTGTATTATTTCTATTTGTTTCCATTTGTGATTTAATAGGCTCCTCCCCAAAACCTCACAACTGTAGAGCACAACTGGTGCGACCGACATGCCAAAAAGAGTTTTCTTGGTTTTCCAATCCTATAACTCTACTTGTTTACACCTATTTTGAAGAAAAAATGAAGCTCTTTGTTTAGTTCTATAAGTCTCCCAACTACGTTGTTGTGAAAATAAGTTCCCAAGTATTTGTATTCCTCCACAATATCTAACAAAATTTCTTCAAAGATGAAATTAACTTGCTTCTTCTTCTTCTTCTTTAAAGAGAAAATCATGATCTTTATTTTTCTTGTGTTCACTTGTATCTCAAACTCTTGACAAAATATCTCTAGATCTAAGTGTCATCTCAAATCATGTATAGTTTGTACAATTAGAATGAGATCATTTGCTTTAAGAAGCAATTTTTCCACATAACCAACAAGATGGACATACTCCCCAATTATTTTGTTTAACCATTCTTCAATTTTATCAATATACAAGCTAAATAGAGTGGGCAAGAGGGGACATCCTTATTTTACCCTAATATCATTCCAAAGCATTTCAACATACCTTATTTAGTACTGATTTTAGATCTAACTTTCTCATAAAGTCTACGTATTGTTTCTCTAAACTCATTTAGAATCTTGATTTCCTTCATTCTTTTCCAAAGTTTTTCTCAAGGCACAATGTCAAACGCTTTTTTTCAATCTACAAAACAACAAAAGGCTTCTCTACATTAGAGATCCCAAAATTCTTCAATAAGATTCTTAAGAGTGATGCACTGGTTAATGGTACATTGTCTCAGTCTAATTCCAACATGGCATTTCACTCTTTTATCTTATTTTTTGTCCAATGACTGATTTTGTGGTCTATCATGTGCCCAAATAGCTTACCAAGAAGTGAATTGACTATAATACTATGATAGTTAGAAAGGTTATCAAGGTCTCCACTCTTGTGGAGAGGGATAACCATGCTGGTAGTCCATTCTATTAAAAAAATACTTTGCATGACTATTGAATTTTTTTTGTATGTTTGGGGCAAGTAGCTCCATTCCCCATATTGAGAATTTATTTTGTAGCTCATAAATTTCTTGTGCTTTATTTATTTCTAAGCTCGTTATAACTTGTTTGCCAAGAATATTTTGGTTGAAGTGTTAATTGACAGAGGACTACTTTTATCTTGTATCCTCTCATAGAGGGGCTTTGCATAATCTAACCACTGAATGATGTGATATTTTTTTCAATTTGTTTTCTTCTTTGCCGAAGTTCTCTCCATAATCCTTTGAGATTTTGTTTACCCAAAGAGACTAATTTTTTTTCTTGACATCAAATAGCTTCAACTTCTCATATATTATTTTGATTTCTTGTCTACTTCATTGTCTTTGACTATCTCTTTGCAACTTTGGAATCTTCATCACACCACGAGTTGGATGGAAAAGTGTTAACACACTTCTTAGACCTAGAAATTTTACATATTTTTAGAGCTTTGTGAATTAAAGGAACCAATAGGATATTGCAAATGTAGTCTTTATTTTTGCTTAACATTGTTGCATGAGATGTCATCTTTTTCTTTTTGAAGATGTTAATCCAAAGCAATAACAAATAAATTTTGATTTTCCCAATTCAGATTTCAGCTCAAAGGGATATGTCCCAATATTAAAATCTAGCACTCTAGAAATAGAATCTTGAGAGCACAAAACCTAATCCACTACACTTTTCCCATTGTATGCTTTATAGGTAATACCTCCAAATAGTGGACAAATTTCCATTCTATTACAAATAACCAATCCATACAAGTTACAAAAATGTAGAACATCTACTACAAAAATGAGACACGTTCCCTTATTCATCTTCAAAATCCCTCACCCAAACATGGTCCCTATTTTACTCTAGCCATAACAAATTGTTGTATCCTTGTTTCTAATTGTCCAACAAAATAGCCTGATTGTTTTTAATCTTGCATTAAAATCACCCACCAAAACTATCTCTCTTTAAGTGCTAAAGAAAGATGTATTTTTAATACTACATATGGATCTTCATTATCAAGATTCCTATTTTTTAGACCTTTGAGTTTTTTGGGGAGAATTAACATACAACCAACCAAATTGTGACCTCATTATCTACTATTTTCAGCCATAAAAATTTCTCATTTAGATCCTCTTTTTCAAATTTCATAATGGACCCCACAATTATTTGATTAATACTACAATCCTTCCATGTCCACCTATTTTAGATCCTTCATTATAGACTAAAATTTAATTATAACCTTAAAAATCTAGAAATTTTAAACCATCATGCTCATATGTTTCTGTAATAATAATAATATCTTTCCCTTTTTCTATGGGCCCCAACCCCAGTCCTCTCCTCAACAAGAATCCTCTACAATTCCAACTTACTATATGAAGATACTCCTATGGGGCCCCACATCCCTATTTCTTTTGTGAAGGTCTATCATGAATTTGGGCTTCACCATTTTTCAACCAAGCCCATTTTCCTTCTTCTCTTTTTGTTTTTACTTTCTCCCATTCTCCTTTTTCCTTTTTGTTATGAAAATGTCAAGTCTTCTTCAAAGTAAAATTGGGTGCCTCTAAGAATTCCATTCTTTAAGATTGCATTATTGTCTTCCACACATCTTAAGGTAACCCTTACATGTCTATTTATAATATCAACTATTTTCTTTCCAATACCATTTTCTTGTTGAATACCATCTCACCCCTTCATCTAATCCTTAAGAAAATCTCTTACTAAAACCTCAATCATTTTTTTCTCATCGAATTCCTTCAAACCTTTGATTATAAAATTTACAGCCTTGTCTTGCTCATCTTTTTCTTCTCTTAATTATTTCCTAATTTTTTTTGTATGATTTATATTTTCTTAGTGGATGGACCATTCATAATTTGTGCCCAAGATTTGGCTTCTCCATTTGTCCCCTTACACTATTTTCTTTTATTTTGATGTTTTCCATTGTTGATTAAATTTATTCCATTTTTTTTGTGCCACTTATTTCTTCAAAATTTAAGCCTTCCTTTTCTCATCTTATTGTTTTGTGTAACTCTCATTTTATAGAAATCAACTTCCCTTGTTCCCTTTCCATGGCAATTTTCAATTTTGCAACTTCCTCTTTGAGCATCTTATTTTTTTTTTGAGATTATTACTAATTTTTGTGATTTCTTTATTGCCCAAGTTCTTCCTTTGCTTCTATAAAGTCAAGTATCTGTTTCAACATTATGAGTTCATTTACATATAATTCAGATGACCATAAAAGTGGAGTGGTGACGAGGATATGGATGTCTTTGTGGTGATGTGTTCTATCCTCCAATTCCTCCTTGTATATTGTGGGTATACTAGTTTTGGCTTTATTCTCATATTATTTTTTTAATCACCTATAGTATGAGGCACCTTGTAAGATGCAAAGGTGCTTCTTCTAACTATTTTTGGAAGGATCATAAAGAAATTTTTTTTCTAATATTTCTTCATCTTATCAATATTCCTATTTCTTAGAATCCCTCTATATTTATTTGTGTTTACAAATATGAGCCTCTCACTCATATCAACTAAATTAAATTCATTAAAACTTTCCCTAAAAGATCCCTAAGACTCAATTGTATTCTCTAGTTGAATGTTAGGGTAATATTTGATAGTTCTATCTATAATATTAAGAGAGTGACTTCAAAAAATGATGGACCATTACAAAGGAGGAAAGGGAGAAAAATAGACATACAAAAAAGGGATGAAGACACACTTAATTATGAGAAAAATTAGTTAAATATTGTATGTTAATATATGGATAAGGGAGGAAAGACATGCCTTGGAGATCAATGAAGATTCTCTTGTGATATATCAAGGGCTTAAAAACCCTTATCAAGAGGTTCTTGGATAAGTTCTAGTTAGACACAATAAGGTCAAATTTGGTACTCCTACAAGAAGAAAAACAAAATGATAGGAAGTGCAAAATTTCCCCAAATACTGAAAGGGATGGAGTGACATATATTTAGAATTCACATGAGCCTTGGGAGGATCGGGGATTTTATAGGATCCACACAAGGCATCCTATCAACATTTTCAATTCCTTTACAAACTAGAAAGAAACATAGGTCAAAAGATGAAACTTAGATTTGGAGTTCATTTCTTTTTATATATATGGACCAATAAAAATAACAGACAATAGGAGACTATGGACTAAAATTGGAAACTAAATCTAGATTTCTCAAGATAAATATATCGTAGAAGTAGATTTAAACATGATATTGGATCCAAGGAAAAGATGGGAGGTCTAGGAAGAACCACCCCATCACAAAAATACTACATATCTTTTCTAGAGAGCAAAAAAATGATATATTGTGTACCGATAAGCTTAACACACACTAAAAACAATTGCAGAAGTGGCTCACAAATATAGCCAAATGTCTAGATTGATTTCTTATCACCAAAGTATGGATGAATTGATTGACACTACCTACATATCTCATATGTTCAAATCCCATATAAGACCACTTCCTACTAGATAATTTCTTTTTAGAAGTGACCTTAGATTTGAAAACACATTTTAGTTTTGAAAAATGTGGTTGTGATAATTGGATCTGTTACTGAACCTGAAGTAATGGTGGGAGGAACTAGTAAGAGAAAAATGAATGAAAATGTATATTTTTTATAAGAAATTAAGGAGGATAAAGGAAAACTTGAAAATGTGGAATAAGGAAATATCCTTATGAAATTCACTTTATAAAAGAATTGCAAAGGTCATAGAAAATAGATTCAAAATAAATATTTCAAATTAATATTATAAGACTGATGCAAAGAGTTATGACAGTCATAACTTTTGGCTCAGTTGTCCATTTGGGATGATATTTTATAGACATATGCTTCTTCAAGAGTTGTCGCATATGCCAATAGAATCTATTCCATTAGATAGAATGTAGTTCACACCTATAGGTTGCTTTTAGTTTGCTTTATGTTTCAGTTGTATGACCAAATTCTTTTAGGTCACTTTTCATGTGATCGGTTATTGTTTCATTAAATGATGATTATGGATTATTGATTATCATATGTTTATCACTTGTATGCATAGATTAGATGATGATGTTTCACGAAGTTAGATTACATGTTTAATATTGATTATGATGTACTTACCCCATAATTGCATGTGTATGGTTATCTTGTGTTTGTATTTGTTTGACGTGTTTGTGTGGTAGAGGACGGATGCGTAGTTACTTGCATAGTCGAGATCCACATGTCCGACCATACCCTACCATTGTTTTCTATATATTGTGTGTACATGCTTCATCTTGTGATGACAAGTTTGTAGGTACAAGGCATCGCCTTCCCTAAATTGGCAGGAGTGAGCATGCCCATAATCATTCATCTCAATGGTAAAGAGGGGATATAATACACAGACCCAAAACCCTATCCTAAGCCTATTTATCCTAAGTGTTGGATAAGTATTTGTTGACTACCCTACCCAAATTTTTCAGGTGACAAAGTTTGTGGATCCCTTCTTTGAGTTTGTATGTTTATTTGATGATCTTAATTTATTGTTGTTTGATTAAGTGATTTTCTATAGTCATGAAAATTAACATTATAATTGGAAAATAATATTAGATTTAATTCTTATATTTTTGTATGTTTATTAATTAATTAAAAATCAAATATTAAGATATTTGGTTTTAATTAATTAATTATGTGAAAATAGGATTAGTAATGGTTATTAGATATTAAATAATTAAATTGCATGATTTAATGGTGTTTTGAATATTAAATTATTTAATGAGAATTTATAATAATAACATGTTCTTTATTAAGTTTGAATTTGTCTTGTTTCAAAATGAGAAAACTTGTCTTTAGGAGACTAAGTTGAGTTGTGCATAAAATATGTATTTTTTAATTAATAATTAGTAATTTCCTTCAACATTAAGAGAGGGAGTTTGAATAGGAGATGTCTTATGAGTCATCTATGGTTTGCATGAAGGGTGGAGTTGAATCCCTAATAGGGGGAAATTTGCATTCATTTGGAGTTAATCAGGTTGTTGGATTTTTGGGTGGAGAGAGCCTTTGGAGAATTTTAGTCATTTTTGTTATTCTTGAGCTTTTGTGTGTGATTGAGTTTTCTGGGTGAAGATTGCTTGCATTTGGAATTGGGTTTTGCATACACTGTGATTCAGATCTATAGGATTGAGAGCTTCTATTGATAGATTTGGATTTTCATCATTCTATAGGCATTCCATTACAGTTTCTAGCATTGGAATTGATGTAGGGTTTGAGAAAAATTCTATTCAATTTTGTTTGTGTAAATTTTGATAATTTTATTGTGCCTGGATTATTTCATTGGATTTATTGTATCTGTTTTGCTTTGATAGTAATTTTGGGTGTTAGAGAACCCATAGATTTGCTATTTCATGATTTTATACAGACTTGGCATAGTAGGGTTATGCTGTCAAAATTTCAAGAGAAAATTCATCCTAGATCACTTAGAAAATGAAAAATTAAATTGGCCATAGTTCAAACTATTGTATAGAGGAAATAATTAAATGGGTTGTGAAGAAAAATCAATTTTGGTAAGAAAAAATCCAATCTGGGTAAAAAACCCAATCTTTGTAAAAAATGACAGTAAAAAACAACATTACCATAGTAGAAAAATTTAATGGCTTACAAAGACAAAAAATTACATTAGTAAATTTGAATTAGATTTACAGACACATGAAGAAAAGACAGTTTAAAAAAAAAGACAAATTTCCTTGTATTTTGCAAAAATAGCTTACATTTCCTTTTCTGGTAAATTTACTACAGGCTCTGTTATTTCCGTTTTCAAAAATATCATTTATAAAAAAAAGAAATCAAAAAGTTGTCAAAATATCTATCTATATTTTATTATTGCTTAGAAATTAGCAGTTTAATATATATATATATATCTATATATATATATATATATATATATATTATATATATATAGATATATATATATATATATATATATATATATATATATATATATATATATATATATATATATATATATATATATATATAGATATATAGATATATATCTATAGATCTATATATATATATATAGATCTATATATAGATATATATATATATATCTATATATCTATATATATATATATAGATATATATATATCTATATAGATATATATATATCTAGATATATATATATATATATATCTATATATATATATATATATATATATATATAAAATTTAATTTGATGGAGGGGTGGGGGCCACCACCTCCCCCCCTCAGCCATCGTGTGCAGCCTGCGCATGGTATTGTGTAGGGTACTTGCGCAGGTACCATGCGTAGGTACCCATGACCCCCACGCAAGGTATGTGGGAGGACAGTGGGGTGGGCCCACGTGCCTCCCCACTTGGCAATTGGTAAGTTTATTTTTATTTATTATAAAATATTTTATGTTATTAAATTTTATTATTAATTTTAATTTATGTTATTAAAATTTTATTAATAATTTTAATTTTTATGTTAATAAATTTTTATTAATAGACGCTATTTAATATTTGTAAATTTTATTAGTAATTTTGTTAATAATAATTATTTAATAATAATAATAATTTATTGTTGGTTTTTAATTAATATTGGAAATTTTTTATTGATAATATTTATCAATAATTTTTATTTAATATTAGTTAAATATTGTTTGGGAACATTAGGATTTTTGATTAAATTGATCTTTTGCTTGTATTAATGGGTTAGTGGACTTTGTTTACTAAATGTTATAGTAAACTTTATATAATATGTTAATTAAATCTAATTGGACATAGATTAGGTTTAGTTAAATTGTTTAGATTTGAAATATTCATTTAATTTAGCCGAGGTATAAAGTGTAAGGTGTGTTTGCAATTGTATGAATCAATTGGGCTTTATTTAATACTGAAATGTATGGTTCATTTTATATTTGTAAATGCATCATTTTATACTGAAATTGGCTATTTTATTCAATATGGTTTTATCATTCCTGGTTGTTGGTTTTATCTATTTTATGGGTACTAGATGACCTAGGAAAGACAGAGGCTTGGGAATTGTCTTCTATGTTCATGATGTTTCCTATGTTTGGTGTGAGTGTGGATTGTTTATATTCCATTTGATCTTATAGGCTCATGATGTACTATGTGTTCAGTGATTATACTTATGTAGTCAATCCTGATTTTTGTGATGATTCTAGATGTGGGACTATCTTATTTTGTCTATGTTTGATCTAGGAGAGATCTATGAGCCTAGGGGAGGTTGAATAGGTACATCTTAGGGGAGTGGCTTACAATAGGGGCCGGGACCCAAAGTGGTTAGTACCAGGGTAACCTATCATAAGTTATGTAATTAAGTGATAACTTAGTAATTAAAAATTGTAGAGTTCATTTAAAAAGATAAGTTAGAGTATGGTTATGATTAGAATTCTTCATATCTATGAGAGAGTATTCTATTCCCACATGGATCGTATTGAGGGTCCGGGGCCTAGAGTGGCTAGTTCCAGGGTAACTCAATGCTTGAGAGTCTAGGGTCCATTGTGACTAGTCTAGGGTATTCAAGTAATCAAACATGTGATGACACTCCCATATCATGTAGCCTAGGTCACCTCCTGAGTTTATGTTTATGCCTCTGGATTAGTGTGTCTCACCTTCCACTTTTATTTGTAAACCTTGAGTAGAGAGCTTTCAGGATTCCTTACTCAGTGGTTTTATCTTTGTTTGGTTTTGGTCATCTGATTGGAGTTTGTTGTTATCTCCTCAACATGGTGGGGTAGACCTTTGTGGTTCTACACGGACGGGTGGTAGTGATTCTTTACCATTTGAGATTCGATGTCCTGGTGTCGGTGTTGTTGGTACTTCTACAGTTGGATGCCTTTATGTTTCTTCATTGATTGGTTTCTTATCATATCCTCATTATTGTAATCCTATATTAGAGTATCACATGTGATACCTAATATGGTCATTGTACTTCTATGCTAGATTTATTATTACATACCCTGCAACATGTGCAGTGGATGTCAGTATATTTAGTTATCATGGATGTCCATGAGGATTGTAATTATTGATGTAAGTTGTAATTGTAATTTATATGTTATGGAATCTTTTGCCATCTTTCTTTAGTTGTGTTTTGTTCTTAAGTAATTCTACATCATGGAACCCTTGAGTCTTGTAATCTGTGTTGGATGTTGTGTCATTGTGAGTAAATGGTAATTACTTCCGCACTGTTGTTTATCTTGTATGTTAACTTTAGAAAAAATAAATTATTCACCAAACTTAGTTGGTTTTAGGTTAAATTCTCTTGGGTTCCCTGGCGGGGCATTACATAGAATCTTGACACATGTTTGGGGTCAAATTATATCATATGAGGCCTTAAAATCAAATTTTACTATATTGTTTTGGGAGCTTTTCTAGTTTTTGTTTTTTTAGTTGTTGGAAATATAGATGTAGTAATTGAGAGGGGGGGGTGAATCAGTTAACCACAAAATATTACCACTGATCTTTTAGATGTCCTATTAAATTATTTACTGCTGACATACAGTGAAATGCTGAAACTTGATAATTACAGAGAGTGTTAATTATAACTATTCTTAAGCATTCATCAGTGATTAACATGAATGAATAAAGAAAATACCATGAACACAAGAGACACCAGATTTAACATGGAAACCCAATATGGGAAAAACCACCAATGTAACTAGTTACTGATTTTCACTCTTCTGAAGTGATGCCCTGTTAGGAGCCAACCCGGTAAAAGGTTACAAAACACACTGTTAGGTGTGACCTTGTTAGAGGATTTAATCACCCTGCTAGGAGTGGCCTTGTAAGAGGTCTTGAAACAATTCAATAGAACTATCACCTTGTTAGAGGATTTACAAAATGGCTGTTAAACCAACTCGGTTAGGAGATTTTGAAATCACTGCTACACTGGTAAGAAAGTAACAATGAAGTGACCTGAATAGTTATTTAACTGAATTGCTAATTATAGATCTCTATTTTGCTTCACTAGATCCTTCCTGATCAAATATATCTCTGCTGCTCTTCAAGGATATCTATCCATCCTTCAAAATTCGCTCATACTATTCTTCTCTTTCTTCCTTTTTCTTACTTACTCATAATTCACAACTTGACCTTCTATATATATACCATTCAGATTGTCAAGTCGGCACTAATAATTATTACAAACATTACTAATCATTACAATAGTCGGCTGGAATAAACCAACTTTATTTCTCAAATTGACAAAATCCTTTACTGGGTCGACCTTGCTCGGTAAACATTAATCTGAAGAATATTTCCTTTGGCGACCGAGAGAACTCAGTAAGTATTGTGAATTCTTCAACATCCTTTGGAGACCGAGTGAACTCAGTAGACACTAACTTTCCTTTGATAACCGAGGAAGCTCGGTTAACACTGTTTTCTACCATACTTTCCTTTTGACACCCGAGAGGTCTCGGTAGACACTGGTAACTGCTTTGCTGACTGATTGAGCTCGGTAGACACTGGGAACTGCTTTGCTGACTGACTGAGCTGACAATTGATATGACATCTGTGTGACATCAAAGACAACACATAATCATTCCAACAATCTCCTTCAGACAATTGTATCCAACACTAGTATCTTTCTTTTTATGCATGTAGTTTCTTAGTGAGTTGATGGGTGATGTCACTTGAGTTAACTTTAAATAATTGAAAATTTTTATAGCTTTTGGAGTAGTTTTAGAAACCACAAAAAATGGCAAAAAATAGATTTTGTGAAAATCTCTCAAAAATGACAATTTTTGGATAGTAGTTAAATTAGCATTTTCTCTCTTTGTAGCAAAAAAGTAGTTGGGAGAATAATGAAGAAGAATTAAATTCTAATTTTTTAAACCCTTTTGTGTTTCTTGTTTTCTCTTATGAATTTGTTGATGGTTAAAATTTGGTTACATCAAAGAGAAAAGAAGATTTGTACCTAGACAAAACATTATGGATGGTATAATCATAACACTCAAAGTAATGTACTCAATATGAGTACAAAAGTCAAATTTAAATGGTATGATACTAAAAATAGTTGTAAGAAAGGCATATGATAGGACCAAATGGAGAAATTCAGCTTCAATAAAAAATGGATTGATTGGATTTACAACAACATTTCCACCTCTTGGTACTCAGTTGTTATAAATAGTACCAAGTGTTGCTTCTTTCGGGGTGGAAAAGGATTGAGATAAGGGGACTTATTATTATCTTCCCTCTCTGTAAATTTAAGTTGATGCTTTGAGTAGGGAAATTAGGAGGAAAGTTCCAACAACCCAATGGGAATGAATTCAAATTATGCATAATATCCCTTTCTTTACTCAACAAATTCTTTTCAATGTCACTATTTGATATGGAGCATCAATTATGCATGAAGCCCGAAACATAAACACCATACTTAAAGAATACTCTGAATTCTCAGGTAATGAAATAAACAAAACAAAAGTGAGAATATTCTTCTCCAACACTTCTAAAGCAATGCAAAGTGGAATTACAAACGAGCTTGGATTTACAATTGAGAAGCTTACTTCAACATATTTGAGGAATCCATTTTTCATAGGAATGTCAAATAGAGATAATGAGAAATAAACAACTGAGAAATGTACAAATAAAATTGATAACTAGAAAGGGAGATGGCTCATACTTCTAGGTAGGATAACTATGATTCAATTAGTTGATTTTGTTATTTTTTATTTACACATTATCATGTCTAGATCTATGAAGAAAATCTCATCAACAACTACATGGAAAACAAAGAAAGTTTATGTGGGAAGACACAAATGAAAAAGCCAAATCCCATTAATAGCGTGAGACAAGGTTACGAAAAAGAAATAAAACACAAATGCTAATATTCATGATTTACTACTACAGAATAGGGAATTTTTTGCTAAACTAGCATGGAGACTATCAACAACCAAAATATTAATGGAGAAAGTTATTGTGTCCAAAATAATTGGACAACAATGAACCAAATAGGATATTAACAATTGCATATCCACTAAGAGGATTATATGTATGAAATTCCATAATTAAGAATAAAGATATAATAAATAATCATCTCACATGGAAGATATTAAATGGTTATTAGGCATATTTTTGGCACGACTCTTGGAATGGATATCCATCATTCGATTCAAATCCTAAAATGCTTAATATAATCCCATACATGTCATAAAGTTATGTCAATAAAGTAAGTGATTAATTTACTGTCACCACTAAGGATGACATACCAAACATAAAATGGAAGGATTTAGATGACATAGAACCAAGAATTAGGAGCATATTGATAAATGAGCTAGATAGGAAATATGTACCATTAAAAAATGGAAGAGATGATTTTATCTAGTGTGTAGCCAAATCAAGCTCTTACTTAACCAGACTTGGCTATGAAATTTCCAAAAATGATCAAATAATAGGCACATGGCCCAAAACCTATGGCAGGGAAAAGATGTGCTATTTAAAGAAAGGTCTTTTATAGGGAAAATATTGATAATTCTCACCAAAGATAGATCGAGTACAAAATAATGGCATAGGAGGTCCTCAAAGGTGTTCATTATGCAAGGAAGTAGAGGAACCCACTAACATCTATTTCTTCAATGCAAAGTGGCACAAGAGTGCTAGATTCATTTTTTCAAGATACTAGAATGGTGGTCCACTACCAAATGACCTAATGAGAATCTTCAATGCTTGGCCTCAAATGTATAAAGGGGCTATATGGAGTGGCTTATGGCAAGAAGCACTGGTACAAATCATGGGAAACTATGGAAGGAAATAAATGCAATGATTTTAAATAATAAGAAATCTACAATTAGATCACTTATAGACAAAATTGAAGTTGGAATATCATAACACTTAAATAAAAAGGTGGCTCTAAGACAATGCAAGTATTTATCCCCATGTGAAAACAAGATAAAAAACTAGCCCCATCTAATCATGCACAAAGGAACTGTAACCAAACCAATATAAAAAAGAGAAGGGGAAAAATGGAAACTACCATTGATAATTAGAATTAAAATAAGTTTTGATGGGGCATCACATGGTAATAGAAGAGAATCAAGTGCTATATTTATTATTTTTTATCAAAGAGGTGTAGTTGTGTACATTGGAGCAATAAAACTATGAGTTGGAATAAATAATGAAGCAAAATTTTCTTCCCTCCTTACTTTTTTTTTTTTTTTTTAATTGGTAAAAGGCCTAAGCCAAAGAATTTTATTAATAAAGAAAAATTATAGTACAAAAATCCATTCTGTGTGGGCACTGGTAGGAAAGAATGGAGAAGAAAACCTCTAGTCTAGCCAGGGACCTAGGTCCAGAATTAATATTACAAACAATATTATGAAGGCATACCCTCATTTACATTGATTGCTGAAGGCAATCTTCTATTAACAATTTTGATTTTCCCGATATTCGGTTCTTGTAGTAGCCTGTTGGATTGATATATCTCTGGAATGCTGAGGTGAGGTTCTCGAGTCCTTTAATTTCTGTGTCTCAGCTATCCTGTATACAAAATCACTACACAAAAACACTAGACACAGTATCTTAACAAAGGCTTTTCCATATGGTTAGGAAATCGATCGTACTTTATTAGGGAATTTAAATATATGATATTCCTTAAATTGCTAAAATACATTAAGTGCTTAATAGTAAGGAAAGTAAGGTTGACTAATAGAAGCCATGAACCTTTTTGCATCCATATAATGAAACCATATATCTTTACTACCTATACTTTTCCTTAATCCACATAGTCCTATCTAAACAAATATTTCCTCTTGATTTCTATATCATAAGAGTTGTCTGCTAATATAATGCTATAAAGTGTCCAATTTATTCATGTTTTGTAGTGAATTACAGCATACATGAAAGCCTACTTGATATCAATAAAGGAAAAAAAGTCTCTTTTGAAACTCATAGTACTTTATGCTAATAAACATCATTGTAAAAAGAGGGAAGGTTCCATAAGCCAGACAGCTAGATCAGGGTTCCATTGTAGTTGAAACCATCCATTGTTTACCTAATAATGAGATCAAACGGATATGCTATTTAACATAAGATCCTAACAAGAAACTAACTTCAAGACTCATACTAGATCTAGCTCTATCGATTCTAATAACAGTCTTTAAAGCAACTTACTAAGAGGGTTTCTTAATACTAGTTTCTCGTACATTCATAGGCACAAAGGGCACATTATGTTCTTTGTCCAGAAGTATCCATCCATCTCATTAAATAAAGTTTATCATAGATATTGCCTCTATAATACAAATTTCTCCTAATTTTAAATTACACATTACTTATTGTCTATCATGTATTTTGAATCAACTACTATGGGACATTGCTATCGATAATGGACAACCATATTTATGAGGGAAGAAAAAAATATTAATTGAAAGGGGAATATGCTTACCTAGCTTGTGTTGATTGTAGGATAAGAACAATATACTTGAAGAGAGAAAAATATAATCTAATTAAAAGTGTTGAGTGCTAACTGCCACTGTTCATTGGGGATTAATAAGGTCTTGCTGCAATAGTACAGAGGATTATTTAAAACAAATGTCCCAATTTGATGGAGGAACACAATATGGCTTTCTTGAAATCAACCCACGCTTTATTATGAAAGGGTATCATGAGTGTATTCATAAATCCTCTTCATCGTTCCTTATATTGATTCTGAGATATCATTAGTAGTGGTTGAATTTCTTCTATTTATGGATTTTACCTTCATCCAACTAGAGATCGATTAGCTTTTCTGATTCAAATTCTACAAGGCATTCCAAATATGTAGTTCCAACTTCATCTAAATGCCAATATGCATAGAAGCCATCTTCCTTTTTGGGTTTGAGTATACGCAAGTAGTATAACAGAAAGATTGTGTTTCTCTTAACTATGTCTTCTCTCTCTTTGAAGTCTTCCATACCCTTAGTGTCAATGATGGATGAAGATATGGGGGAAGGAGCCATATCATAGTCTCTAAGTTTGAAAGTAGGGTGCCTTTTAATAAGATGAAGGGCTGAGTTGAGGTTTCCTAGGAATCTCTTTTTGAATGTTCTATTACAGAGACTCCATAATTCCTATTCATCGAAGCCCCAAGAGGAAATGACTGCAACAAAAAAGGAAGTGATATTGGTGAGTGTCCTACCGCTATCTTATAAGTTGATAAAATCCTTGCCTAAGATATAGAAGACAACTTTGTTAATGAGGGGATTCTTATCTCTTAGCATCTTTTTGACATGTTTTGGCATGAGCTTGCCCTCAAAAGCCAATTGGCCCCTACTACAGGTGAGCATAACTAAAGATTCCATGTTAGCCTACGCTAGTGGTTAAGTAGGGACAAAATGAGAGTCATGCTATGGGCCTAGGGTATTTATTAAGAATGCCCTACCTGTTGGATATTATAGACTGGTTGAGTTCCAAGTCTCTCTCAACACAACTTCTTTATCTTCTAAGGGGGAGCTGAGGCATTTCATAAATCTTATGGATATACGAAAGGCAGTATAAAGGCAGGTAAGATGAAAAGGTTTAAACATATTATTGTATGACTATTCGTTTGCTCTTACATCTCAAGATCAAATTTACCGTGCTCTTAGCTGAGAATCTAGAGAGTTAAGCAGAATTTATGAGCTAATATTTCTAATATAAAGAGGGATTTTGCTAGAATTAGTAATCTACATTAAAATAAATACAAGTAGAGAGAAACTAGCCTACCTAAAAACAACTTATCAGTAGACATCGACCTGATATTTTCTATCCTTTAACAATTATGTATTAAAGGAGAATATATGAAATAAATGGGTACCTTCATACCGAATCATCAATGTAAAAGAATATATAAAGAGCATATAAATCAAAATTAAACCAGACCAGTCAGAATAGAGATATGAATAAGATATTTCCCGATTATGAATCTAGCAGATAATAATCTAAGGCATTAATAAAAAAGAAAATACTATATTCATATTGAAATGAAAGGTAGGTACAAGTATAATACTGTTTTAATTCTTTTTAGCATTATCTCCCTTATCTTCTATAAGTCTGTGACATAAAAACCTATTTAGTAATGATAGACATATGTCCACTGTATTATATGTTTACACCATATAATATAAGTTCTTAATAGGATAATTGAAAACTGTCAGTCATATATTTTCCTCTTTCTATGTGATCTTATAGTCCCAGATGTTCTCATCCTTCTCCATTAGCACAATGAATTCTTCTTCAACTATCTTCTTTGAGTGACGCGTGCATCTGGGTATCTTAAGGGCCATTATGTGGAAATTCACAACATCTACTTTATCTAGGTAGCTTGGGATGGGGAAGCCCTCTTGTCTCTAGTAGTTGATTGCTCCAATTGTATCCATCTCTCCAGAGAGGATTTTGTTGTAAAGGAAATCTAAGTTCCTAAGCATCTCGGGCCAGAACTTATCAAAATATTCCTCATCTTTGAATGAGATCATGGGTATGTGTTGGGATTGAGGGATTGCTTCCAGTTTGGATGCTTCAGTTTTCATGGTGACTTTAGGGTAAGGTATGGTGAGTTGATTATCTATTCTTAACACCATTTTTTCTAATCCTTCGAGTAGATCTTCACTGAAAATGGCTCTAGCAGCTTGAACAATATCATCTTTACATTTCCCTGCAAAAACTAAGAGAGCTATAAACTATCCTATGATCGTGCCATTAGTCCTAAATGTGAATGCATTGTCAAAATGTTAGTCCCCCAGAGCTCTCTCAATTGCCCTCCTAGCTGAGTTCGACAGAGGGTTAAGGACTTGATTCTAGCATTCCGACAGGATACAGCCTTTGAACGCCATGGCTCGATTGCCTTTATTTGTGAAAGTTGTCAATTTTGTTTGCATGTCTTCAGGAAGTTGCTAGGGAGCTAGAGTACTTACCTCTATGTTTATAAATGCTACCTTTGCAGCTATAATATCTATCCTCAAGACACTCGTAAAGATTAGTGTTGATACATGATTGAAAATCTCCAGCATGTTCTATCTGTTCATCATTATCATTCACTCCTTTAGAGATACAGGCTTGATGTAGAGAGTCTAGAGTGTTCGCTTCTTAAAGAATGAAAATCATTGGTTAGTTGCATGTATGTGTTTGTAAAGTGTTGTTATATCCTAGTGGTGGTAGTGTAGGGCACTTTTAATAACTCTAGGGGTTAATCATTGATAATAAGAGTTGACTTGGTTTGTCTTGTAATGATTTGAATTCTATTGATCCATAGGTTTTCCTAAAAGCTACTAAAAATATAAATCATTCTAAGGGTGGCATGTGATCTATCCTATATTAGTGGGAGTCACAGATGATTTTTTACCTATAAAGATGAGGTTAGTGCCAAAAAGGGACATAGAATATGGAGGAATGATTAGAGGAATCCTCCATAAGTCTAATATTATAGTTACATTAGGGAGATCTCAAGGGTTTGTACAAAGCTAAACTAGAGTGGTGGGGCTAAGGTTTATCATGAGCTTCCTCTAGAATAATTCATATGGTTCCTAAAGTAAAAGGATTTACAATAATCGAGCCAATATGCAAAGGAGATATAACTATTTTAAAGGTCTCCTATCGATGCAAAGGGTGGGTTAATCATGTTTCTTAAAAATGAAGTCTGGTTTCAATAAACTCATAAAGGCCTGGTCAAGTTCTCATAAATACCAAGACTTGTAATGATCTTATCTAAAAGTATCTTTATACATGGATGAATATACGGTACTACCTGTAAAAGTGTCACAGTTAGAGCCAAGACTGGTAGATTCTTTAAACTATAGTATATTTGTGAATGCAGTGATAACTAGTTTAAAATGAATTAAAATTTCTAAAAGTCATGATCTCTCTGTTTCCTTTAACAAAGAAAGTGATTAATCTTAACTCCATGACTAGGTGAAAGCCTGGGGCTTGGTAAAATTTGTGCAAGAGATAAATTTAAGTCATGCTATGGACTGCTAAATATAAGATTATGTGAGGGGTCTGTGTATAAATTAGTTTCCATGATTAAATTTCTATCCATCTATTCATCATCAAATATTGTATATGCATTAACTTGATACCTAAACCTAATATTCGGTGACATAGCTCCTCTTCTATAGCGAGGTTACCAAAATAATTTTATCACTGCTTACTTAATTTCTAAAAGAAGTAGTGTTTCTTGATACGTTATAATAGTGGGCTTGTGTTTTATATAATACAAATTAACTTTGACTTATAATGATGATTATTATTGAGGTTGTAGCTACCATCTACTCGAGGATCTAAAAAATCTATTTGGAACACTAATCTGGAACATATACACTCAATTTGGGGGTAATCATTAAATCTACACTCTGATTGCATGTATTTTGGTAGGATTGAAATGTGTTAAAGAAGCTATTAGCATAGATAATTACTTGGAAGAAAATAGTTTGTTTACCTATGCAGGGATGAAGACCTAATGTGACTGAGAAGAAATCTAGCTGGATTCTAAGTCTAATGCCATAGGCCAGAGGTAGTGAAATGCATAGTATCTAAGGAGAAATCTAGAAGGTAAATGCTTAGCTTATACAATGCTAAGATGGGGTAAGGGGTTAGAGGATAGTATTCTACTATCAGCTGGAGGATTATCCTGTTCATAACTCACCTATTCCTGAAAAAGATTTCTAAAAATTCTAATCGACAAAGCTACTACACTAGAGCATGAAGTAACAAAGGAGAGGTGGATTACAGGAATTAATCCAAGAAATATAGGATTCTTAAGCCTGTGGGGTCTATGAGGTTGCTAGTGGTATATGAGGTAGTTCAAAAATTGAGGTCAGAATATATTTATTTAAAATTTCATACATGCCTCCAATCTCTTGCTCAAATACAATTTATTCAAGGAGGATTTTATTCATAGGTTAGAATCTACTATGTTTAAATCATTTAGAGGGTGTTATACCTGAATAAGTCTAGATATCTAAATTTAACTTAATAAATCATAATCAGGCTAAAGATATTCTAAAGAGCATGGTTATACTTAAGAGTTTATCCTCCTATAACTGTTACTAGGAGTACCTACAGTCCAAGAAATCTAATATTGTATTTTAATAACCATGTTTTGAAGCAAGTACTCTTTGAAAACTTACCTTGATGTTTAATGGCACAAATATTCTCTAACACTTATTTTATTAAGTACATGATGCATGAACTAATTAATGTAAGAATCTAGAGTTTGGCATTCCAAACTCATGATGTAACTTAAAATATGCTATGAGAGGAACCTATAAGTTATCTTACTAATAATAGAGTTATGATTACATAGTATCCCCATCTACACCCTGATTAGCAAGATGGTCCGCATCTATATTCTTCCCTATAAATGTGTTTGACTTCAAATTGGGGAATGGTATCAAGGATGTCAGTGATCTCTTCTATTTTTGAGTTGAGCTTCCAATTTTGAGTCTTTCTCATTTTGATTGCATTAACTATAATCTGGAAGTCTCCTTCAATTTCAATTTTAGAGAGGCCTAGTTGTTTACAAATTTTGAGTCCCTCTAATACAACCTTACATTCTTCCATGTTATTAGTTGTGGGTTTAATGGGCCTAGTGAATTTGGAGATGATTTCTCCATTCCAATTGTGAATAATCCCACCAATACCTACTATGCCAGGGTTGCCTCATGATGCCCCATCAAAGTTTAGTTTATACCATCCCTCTTTATGAGGTGACCATTTGCATAAGCTTCTATCTAATTTTGAGTTGTTCCCCCTCTTCCATATAATGGTGGGATTTCTAATCGTGGCCAGAGATTTCTAATCTTATTGTCCCATTGTTTAAAGGAATTTTCTAGACTCATCTTATCTCTTAGTCTATTATTTATTACTTTGATGATTGACATTTCTATTCTGTTAGTAATCAATGTCCATCCAAGCTTTTGGTTAGTAAAGATTCTTCTATTTCGTTCTTTCCAGATTTCCCATACTAGTATAGAAGGAGAGATGACCCATATATCTTTGTACAAGCTATCTTTATTCAGAGAGGGCCAAGCCTTAAGATAATCCACAAGATCAAAGGGAATAGCTACTTGCCACTCTAAACATTTGCACAACCATTTCCAACACTTCTGGGTAAAATTACAATTTATGAGTAGGTGATTGACATCCTCTTCTTGGGATTCACATAGAGTACATCTTGAGGGGCCCTGATAGCCAAGATTCCTTAATCTATCTGAAGTTAAGATTTTCTTTTGCAATGCAGTCCAGAGGAACATTCCTGCTTTAGGTATGCATGCTTTGTGACAACATAAATTTAGAGGGATATCTAGGGAATCTCTAAGAATTTGCCTAAGGCAAAGAATAAAAGCCAAGATCTAGAAGCTCAAGAGATAGCACAAGAGAGATAGGAAAAATAATCAAATAATTGATTATAGCTAATTGAATTGATTACAAAGTAGGAGTGCCTAAATATATAGGCAATGCAATAAGACTACATGATAAGGAGATGATAAGATATCACCCACACAAGGTGGAATCACATGTCCACCAAAGGTGGATCATCCTCCATTGTACATGAAAGTATGTGTAGCATTTGCAACAATGAGAGGATGATAATGTGATAAGAGCACTAAAGGTGGATCTCACACACAAAGAGGTATGTGATGACAACTATCATACCTAAAGTGGAGATTCTCCTAACCATGTGCTAAAAAGAAATGCAAACTCTTAAGTGTCACAATGAAAACTAATATGAAAATGCATTATCCTAAGTAAACTTAAGTAAAGTGTAATTAGTAATATTTAATTACACCAACATAATCCATGTTATGTTCCTGCACAATTTTTTTATAACCATCCTTCACATTATATATTCCATTGTTTGAACCAGCCCAAATAAGATTATCTTCTTTGTTTTTTATAGTAACTATTATGTCCTTGAGAATGTCAAGGAGCTTCTATTTTTCCTCATTCTCTATAGGAATATCATTTACTATTTTCCAAACTAGATCCTCTTCGGGGGAGATGTAGTCCTTCAGAAAGGGGCCTCTAATATTTTTACAGAGATCCATGAAACCTTGTGAGAAGCCTAATTTAGTAAGGGGGGTATATCCACCCCAAGAGTCATCCCAAAAAAGGGCCTTGTCCCCTTTTCCAGGATCCCACGTGAGTAAATTATTAATAACTCCTTTAGATTCTTTAATAAAGTTCCATATACGAGATCCTTTTACATGTGACTGAGATTTGAAGATATTGATAGGATCTGCATTTGGGATGTATTTGTGCAAGAGGATTGTGGCTCATTTGCTACTAGAATCCTTGTATAATCTCCACATGAGTTTGGCACCTAGTGCTTTATTCTGCCATTGCAAATTTTTTATACCTAATCCACCTAGGGAAATCAGTCTGTACAAGTTTTCCCATTTTATGAGGGCTAACTTTTTTTCCTCTGATGTACCTTGCCAATAGAAATCTCTAAAAAGATTGTCTAAACTAGCTTTAACATTGATAGGGAGGGGTAGTACCGACATCTGATATGTGGGGATGACAGTCATTATAGATTTTATGATAGTAACCCTTCCAGCTTTAGTGAGCCATTTACCTTTCCAGTTTCCTTTTTTGGATTGGATTTTTGATATCACTTGTTCCCATAGCTTAGCACTGTGAACTCCCTTATCTAGGGGGATCCCTAGGTATTTACAAGGGAACTTTCCAATTTTATAGCCTAGGGTGTTGCAGATTTGTCAGGCTCTAACTGGGGGTGTATTAATGAAAAAAACTTCAGATTTATTTGGATTGACTATTTGCCCTGATGCATTCATATATACATCTAGAACATCTTTGAAAGCTTTGGCTTCCCTACAGGTGGATGCTCTTGGAAGTATGGTGTCATCAGCAAACTATTGGTGTGTTATATTAGGGACATGTGCTGTAACTTTGATTCCTGAAATTTTATCCTCTAAGTGAGCCTTGGTTATATATCTACCTAAAGCTTCAGCCATGATTACATAAAGGAACGGAGAGAGGGGATCACCTTGTCTAATACCATGAGAGATTTCAAAGAAACCTTTGGGGTACCATTGATAAGGAGTGAAATTTTGGGTGTAGATATACAACTAAAAATTAAGTTGATCCATTGTTTAGAAAACCCAAAAGTTGCTAGGCATTGCATAGAAATATCCAGTCTACTTTATCATACACTTTTTGGATGTCAATTTTAATTAGCATATAGGCTTCTTTGTTATATTGTGCTAAGTGTACTATTTCTTGTGCTATTATGATTCCATCTAAGATTGATCAGTTAGGGATGAAGCTAGTTTGTTCTTCTGAGATAATCGAGGGCAGGAAGGTTTTAAGTCTATTTGCTAAACATTTTGAGAGGATTTTATAGATGGTGTTGCAAAGGGCTATAGGATGGAAGTCCCTTGGTTCAGTACAATCATTCTTCTTAGGGATAAGGGTTAAGAAGGTATTGTTGATTTCGGTTAATAATGTACCAAAATTTTTGGTGGCTTCCACTGCTTGCCATACATCTTCCCCCAAAAAGTGCCAACATTTTTGGAAGAATTATGCCTAAAAACCATCTAGTCCTAGGGATTTTTCTAGGTGTAATTGGAATAATTTTTTTTTAAATTCTTTAATAGTAAATTTTTTGTTCATCCATTTGTTATTCACATTATTAATCAGTTTGGGAATAGATGAGAGCATTTCATTATGTGCTCTAAGATCAACAAAATCATGATTGTTAAAAAGATTGTTATAGAAGTTTATGAACTGTTAAGAAATGAGTTTAGGGTCATCTATAAGAATACCATTATTGTCTCAGATTTTGGTTATTCTATTGATACTTCTTTTGTTGTTTGTGCTGTTATGAAATTTTTTTGTATTACAATCTCCTTCTTTCAACCACTTTTCTCTAGATTTCTGTTTCCAATATATTTCTTCCTTTAATAAGATCTCCGCATGTTCCTCCATAAGCTCTTTTTCTCTTAAATAACTTATTTCATTCATCCCGTATTCTATGACTAACTTATTTAGACAGTCTATTTCATTTTCAATATATTTTTTTTGTTCAAAAATATTATTAAACTAATCTTTGTTCCAATCCAATATTTTGTGCTTAATGATCTTTAGTTTCACCACTAGGCAGTACATTTTTGATCTAGTAATTTTTATCTGTTTCCACCATTGTTCCAGAAGCAGCATGAAATCCTTATCTTGAAACCACATGAATTCAAATTTAAATGGGCTTCTAGGGGGTTTATAGTTTTTCAAAATGGAGAGTCTTACTAGAAAGTGGTCAGACCCTGCATTGGTGAGGATTTCTACGCTAATACTATGATTTAGATTACCCATGTCTCCATTAATCAAGAATCTATCAAGTCTTTCAGTAATGTAGCTAAAGCCTAATCTTCTGTTATTCTAGGTGAAAATGCCATTACTAGTACTAATATCTATTAAGTTGTTATCCAGGACCCATTGACTAAAATCCTTCTGTGATTGTGAAATATATTGTGAACCATCATATTTTTCGTTGCTTTCTAGAATTGCTTTAAAGTCTCCACCTAAAATGTGGGTGTCATTGGGGAAGGAAGACAATTGATTCTGTATTTCCTACCAGAATTTTCTCTTATCTACATTATGGGTAGGACCATATATGTTAATGAGTTTAAATTTTAGATTTGTCTTTAAACTCTTAAATGTAATCAATAACCAGTTATTATTTTTAGAAATTACCTCAATCACTACTTTCCTAGGATCCCATATGGAAGCCAATCCCCCAAATGCACCTGCTGATTGGACTATTTCAGATTTCCATATACCTAATTTGAGATTGAACTTCAAGCTTTCTTCCTTATTTAGCTTAGTTTCCTGTAATATTATTATTTCTGATTCAAAAGTATTAAGATATGTTTTAATTAACCTTTCTTTGTTAGGGGCATTAAGGCCCCTAACATTCCAGGTGGTTATTTTCATTGTTCTTTGGGAAGGCTCTTCCCCTTCCCAGCATACAAGATGTTAGATAATTTTTGCTGATTTTCAGCATTACCAGCTAAAGTTCTCAACTCGTTGATAGATTTTTTGCCTCTTTTTTTCTTATTTTTGAGGGTAATTGGATAGGATAGACCCTCCCTATTCATAGAAATACCTAACTATCTATCCTTGTTAGTTATCCCATTCATACAGCTGAGAATATCTTGTCCATCTTCTGTCTATTCATTGTTTCCAAGATTCTTCTCTGTAAGGCCGATTTGTACATACTCTTCCTACCCCATAGCTAAATTAATGAGTGAATCTTCATGATCTATAATATCTTTTCCATAATCCTCCATGATGTTTTCGGGGCTAAATCCAAATTCCTCATTGAGAGATTCTATTTCTATGGGCATAGAGATGGGAGAAGCTCTGGCAACTTGAGGCTCTATTCCCTGTTGTTGCTCAAGTACTTCTAATTTATCTATCCTCGCTTCCTTACCTACCTTAATATTTTTTTATTAAAAGATTCCTTTGTAGAGCTAGTTCATCCCTGTCACAGATTTCATCTAGAAATAAATCCATTAAATCACTTGTAACTTTTTCACCTAAATACTCTGAGATTTCATTGATCTCTCTCTCACATTTGTGTTCCTCATCTTCTATATCAATCAAAGTATCCTCAAAATTTCTTATATTTACTGTAGTTTCTATGCCCTTATTTTCAATTGATGTGCTTTGATTGGGTTTTTGATCATTATTGATCTTGGACACTTTACTTATCGCAATCATTGGATCTTGATTTTCCTCATCTTTACTCCTTTTTGAAACCAAATCTTGGTTCTCAGTGATTTTTATAACATAAGTGGCATATTCACTTTCTTGGGTGATTTCTAGAATCCCATCTGTATTATAAAGATTATTATTAGATTTATCATTACAATGTGCAACTTCTTCACTGACAGCTATTGGAACTACCCTAGGCACTACCACAATATCATCATCCCTTTTTACTTTCGAGGTTTGTATATAATTAGATGTTTTGCTAGGGCTATGTTCTGCCATCTTGATCTTATTCTGATCCTCCTTTCCAAATCCTGCGACTGGGGGTGTAATCTGAAGGTTACTATGCTTGGGAAATGAGAATGTCATAGTCTTGCATTGAGTATTGCAGATAAAAAACCATCCCTTATGCTCAAGGAAATCTACCTTAATGTCCTTATTCTCCATATGGTAATTAGGGGTTGCTATTGAACTGATAGGACAAGTAGGAGTATCTTCCATCTCCTCTAGATAGTCATAAAAAATAGTGGGATTGATGACCACCGTGCTTGATTTAAAACATAATCTGATAGGAGGGATTGAGTTTTTATGTAGACTCATTTTGACTATAATTATTTTTTCTGCTTGATTATGCTCATTTTGAACTGTCCCTATAAACTTGCCAATGTTATTACCTATTTTTCTAAGAGTTTCCTACCATGTGCATTACAGGGGGAGGTTTTTAAGGAGAATTGGTTTGTCCACCATAAAGTTAGTGAGTTTTTCAAGGTTAAAAAAGGGGATCCAGTAAAAAATAGTAAATGATATACTTCTGTATTTAGGGCAGCCTCCTGATAGTATCTATTTTTAAAGTTCTTTATTACTAAAATCTAGATAAATGAAATACTCGAGAAGAATTGATACTGCTACCTTTTTTTGCCATTGAGATTTTAACCAGGTAGCTATCTCAAAAATTGAGGCTCCAACTCTGTTCCATCTGCAAATTATCCCAAAACCTGCATAGACACTTTGAACTCTTTCTATACAACCATCTTTAAGATCTAGATTAGTGATCTCCTCTTCAAAATATAATTGATATGGGTAATGTAGGAAAATTTCTTTGTCGAATGGAGTCTTCTACTTCACAAGAATTTTTCCTAAAAATTTCTTTGGGGAATAGATAGAGTTATGCTTAACTAATGTGTGTTGATGAAAATTATTGGCTCTACTTCTACTATTTACTATCGAAGACTTAACATAAAGATCTTTTGAAAATTTATAATCTAAATCAAAGTGAGGTTGTTTACTCATACCTTTATAGCTGCGATGCGGGGGTGTGTAGGGCTTCACACCCTACTGGAACTATGGATTGTTGAAAAGTCTGTGTGCATTTTGGGATTTAATTGAGTTTCGCCACATAGCATTAGGGTTGAATGCATTGTCTTTCGGATCAGATCTCGATAGACGCTTATGGGGCAGAGAGTATAGGGAAACTTTCTCTGAACTAAGCTTCTCAAATTTTTTTTTAAAAGGCATAATGAAAGGCACTTGATGATGAGTGTAGTACTACACTCTAGACTTCGTTTCATGCTACTTAGCCCTCCTGGCATTTTTCTTGTATTCTGGAAACCAGAAATTGTCCTGGGCAATATTAAGCATCTCCCGTGGTGGTGCCCTAGAAATGTTTCTAGGGGAAGATTGCTTGATTGCCCAGGCATCTTTGTGTATTGAAATCAAAGGAAGCTTAGAGCATTGGGCATATTTTTTTTTACCAAAAAATTACAGTTGTTCGTCCAGGGAGATCGTAGTAAAAATGTGTGACTTTGCACCAACATGTTGTGCCATTTTTTGCCAAAGCAGAGTAGAGCTTTTTTTTCTTCCCTCCTTACTTGTATCAAGCTTTGCAAAGATAAAAATATTACAAAAAATCTGTTGTATAAGGGAATTATTTAATTATTATTAATGCAATAGCAAGCATAAATGCCCTATGTTGTAAATTATTAGCATGGGTAGATAAAATCAAAATGTTTAGAACAAATGGAGGACTACTCCATTTCACATATATTATGTGAAGCTAATGTTATATCTGAATTCCTATCTAAATGTGTTATACAACAAGAATCAATGCACATCATCAAAGATAACATCAAGGATTGGCTTGAACTGAAGGACATAATTGAAAGGAGATCTCTAAGAAATTGAATTGATAGTACACCTCAAATTAATAGACAAGTGCATACATATAGGAAATCTCAAAAAACTATGATTGAAGATAGTGTGTAGAAAGCATTAAAAAATCCAACCTGAAGAAGTCAAAAAGAAAAGAGGAGGGAAGATAAGTATTGATAAGGAAAAAAAGTAGAATAAGCAGACCAAACCAAGAAAATATTGTGATGAAAGAGATTCATCAATATAAAACCAAATATAATAACAAGATTTGGGTAAAAGAGCTTGGGTAGAGATTGTCTCAGTATGTACTGTTGAGTAGAATAATATAAACCATACCAACACTAATGTCCGCTAGACAAAGAAAGGCTCTAATAGAGGATATTTTTTGACTAGGATTTAACATAAAAAAAGACATGGAGAAAAATGATGAACCATCAAAAATTTGGTGACACATTGAAGCCTAAACCAAAAGAGAAACTTCCAAGTGGATACAAGAAAGATTTAGTAGTGGAATATCTTAAAGAAAGTACTTAGGAAGAGGAAAGGATATGATGTCAACTTGACATCCCAAGTCATCAAGAAGTTCTCTAAGCTATTTTTTTTGTAGTGAGGACCCTATTGATAAAAGAAGGTGTTATTAATATTGTGGGAGTAAGGGAATTAGAGTGGGGACAAGAAAATGTGCATGATGGTTCACCATTTAAGAATGACTTCTAACTGCAATGGTGTAGAATTTAGGTGATACCATGTGGGGAGTAAGGATTGGGAGATTATATTCTCCAATGTCAACTATGATGTGATCATGGATATTTTCCATAGTATATAAATTAAACTAATTACTAGGGAAATGGTGGAACTATTCAACCTAGAAGCAAATGGAAAAAAGAGAAAGATGAAAAAAATGGAGGATCTCATCTCTTTCATGGATGACAATGAAGGCCTTTTCTTTGCATCTAAAGCATCTAGGATATAGGAAATTGAAGCATGGATGATATTCCCATTTCATGAAATGTAATGAACCATTATGTATTTTTTTATTTTACTTATGATGAGGAGATACCCCCTACTGTATCATTTAAAAAAAAAAAGTGGGGATCATTTTTTACTTTTCCTCGATAATGTAGAGTTATCAATATCTTATAGTTTGTTAAGGGAATAACCCAACAACACTTTTCCCTTAGTGGTGAAGGATATTGTATTATCCAAAGGGGGTGGAAATTGTCACAAGTTTGTGAAAAGATCAATGGAAATGAAAATAGATGGAGATGCATCCTTTAACAGTGTGTAATACTAGGTGGTATGTTTGTGGGTATACAAATGGCTTATAGTAATACGAGACTACTCCATACTCCCTTTTGAAGGTACCTAGCTATGCTAAAAATGAGTCATTCATACCTCATGCCTCTAGGATTTGAGATTTTGATCTCTTTTTCAAGAGTACAAGTTCTCCACCATTAGGCCAACTTAGATGAACTAATATATTTTATTATTTCCACTTGTCACAACTATATTGTTTTCACCACTTGAAATTACAAGTTTCAAATAAACATGAATCGTATTGGGGAAAGAAGCACACTAGAAAAAAAAGAATAGAAAATAAATATTATTTTTTGTCCCTTTCATCATGTTGATGGGAAAATTTTACTTGCAAGTTGTGGTATCATAAAAGGTGAGAAGTGAGGTGAAAAATAAGAATGATTAGAGTTTGTGAATCTTTGAAATTTTTTTCCCAATCAACCAAATTTGAAAGAAGATTTGAACCCCTAGAAGACTACTGGAGAGAGGTTGTGGGACCCTGTAATGACCCAACTGCATATATTTGTATTTAGTACTCTCTTATTTGTTGGATATATCAATTTTTATGTCATTTCATTTTTTTGTTTGTAAGATGCAACCTAAGTTGTAAGATGTAACACTTTTGACTAGAATTATGAGCTAGTGAGGCCACATTATTGAGGTACCTCATCCTTATACTAGTAAATTTTACCCTATTTTTTGACGAGGATTAGTCAAATTTTTGATACCCATTGGTCGATCAGACGACCCAAACTATCATCAAACTTTTTTTGTCTATTATTCGACAGGGGAAACCATCATCAAAATTTTGACCTAGTTAGTGGTTGAATTATCGACTGAATCTTCGTCGATGTAATTGGTTGAAGCTGGAAGAATTGAAAACCAAACCTTTTATCTACATGACCAAAGTTCATTGCAATTGAGACCAAAGTTGGTCGGAAGTGACGTCGAACACATAGCAGTGTCGTCGAAACACAAACATAGTGTGTCGTTATTTTGACCAAAGTTAGTCAAAATCGACATCGAACACATACCATTCTCGTCGACACTACTAATATTAAAACGATGAAAAATTGACCAATACTAAATTTTTGTTAATATATATATATATATATATATATATATATATATATATATATATATATATATATATATATATATTATTGATGGGTTTGTAACCGATTTCTCTATATTACAAAGATTTTTCAGTGGGCTTGCAAGTATGCTATTAGAGAAAATATTGAGAAGGTGAGTTTCAATTGTGGCGGATTTTGCAAACTAGATTTGGTTATGAATTTCTTAATGCTTTTATTTGAAATAAAGATGACGATGACTTATATACAGGTTGCACATCCACATCCACATCTGATATAAAATTTATTATTATAAAGTCTTGTTATGGAAATCTATTTTATATTAGTCTATATTATTCTCAAGCCTTGTTATAGACATTTGTTTTATATTAATCCTCAAAATTGGTTAGTGAATCTTCTTCTTTCTTTCTAAATTCATGGAACATAGATCAAACCATGACATGCATACAAGGATAATAAATAATTATAGTATGTTCAACTAGAGATAAGAGATCAACCAAGGCCACCTACATGAAATGGTCATATATCAAGTGCAATAACATGATCAAGAGATGATTTAATCATTAAGAGTCACAACTACCAAGAAATAGAGCATCATGATTACATATGGAAAAAAGAGGTGTAATGTTCCCTCTAAGGATGCATTATAATTTAGGGACAACTAGCTTCCATTCCTTTACTTTGTATGAATTATGTTCTTGATGCCAATATAATCTCCTCAATTATTAATACAAAGTCAATGATATATCCCATTAATATTATCAAGGCCACTTAGTACCCCTAATTTTGACAATTGGATGCAACTTTAATGAGTGCATCTTGTAGAATAAATCTAAACTTAATGGTTACTATGATCTTGGATGTATCAGGTTTGGCAGATTAATGGTGCAATATAACTATTGATATAAGAGATACCCATTTGCAATTGAATAGATATCAATCTGAGAATGTATGTTTGTGCTCATCTAAAGAGTGCTTCTCTCTCTCTCAAATTACACACATACTGTATCTACTATATCAAAGGTAATAATATTCTTGGTATTGCCAATCAAATTTTTGATGGTAAAGGATATGATAGGATATCTAATATAGATACCTTTAATCTATCTCTGTATTGTTCCTCAATCTGATCACTGTTTCTAACCTTTGTCAAACTTTTATAGATGATGATTTAATTCTAATTCTGAATAGTACCTTGGATGCTATTTTGAAATTATTGTTTTGTATTCATGCATTCGCAATGGGTGGAGCCTCTCTTGATTGGTATCATTAGTTCCTCATGTATCCATTCTTGGTATTTCTGCCGCTCAACTTGTGCATTCAGACTTGAATGAAAATAAAAATATAAAATCCTCCTCTTTTCTTATCAGGGCACTAAAAAGCTTTCAGTATTTTAGATAAGACATCACAGGTATTTATTTCATTTTTTTCATGAAGTATATGCATGATGGTATATTGATTTATTATCATTTCCTTATATTGCTGTATAAAGTATCTCTGTTAAATGCCTTTTGTCTTTTCTGTCATTGGTATTTATTATTTATCTCTTCCTTTGAAGCTCTTCACCACCTTAATTATAGACTATATATATTCATGAGAGAGAACAAATGATCACAACCCTCTTGCTGAAGTTCACATCATTTATGAAAGGTCGCGTCTCTTCCCTTAATTAATTGGTAACAATTCTTAAAGCCAGTGGTTACTCTAATATGAAATTGGTTAACCTAAAATAGTTTAATTACTTGTTTCAACGTTAACATGCCTTAATGCCATCAATCAAAAAGAATTGGCTTCTATTGCCCCCCAATCATATGTACACCTGTTGTATCATGCAGGTTCATGACAATGGTTATTGCCAATTTAGCCATAAATAGATTTTTGGATGCACTATTGGTATAAACCGATGATCGAAAGAAAAAAATTCATTGAAGAGAGCAAATTTGAGGTAAGCCAATTGTTGATATTGCAGCACCAAAATAAAGTCCCTATGTTAGAACTAAAGAAGGGTGTTAAGAATTCCAAATTATAGTGCATGACATAGAATAATGTAATAAATAATTAATCAACATGTTAATGTTATCTATTATATGTTAATTTTTAGATAATTATTAGTTATGAGTTGGTAGTTAGTGGTTTGGGTAGTTAATAAATTGGATGGCTTCATAAAGCCATATAATGTAAACATCTGTGAGTTGAAGATGAAAGAGTAAATTTGTGTATTGGAGTATCATGCTCTTCTTTTCAATTTTGCAATATACCTTACCCAAATGTTGCTGGAATTTCAACTCACTAATGCAAATCAACACTGTCCAATTGTCATCTATTTCACACAACACTCTATTAAGGCTAAGTTTCTTGTAATCAAATTTCTATACTAGTGTTCATCCTATTCTTCCACAGGTCATTCTTACAAATAAATAGTAAAGAGGTATGACATACTGATCCACATCTCAAATTGCTTTTCCACCTTCTCCATCACCAATTGAGGTAGGTTAACTTTTGACATACTTCTTCATAGAGCTAGCTATGAGAGATCATTGCCATGCAAGAAGAATATTTCCTTCATTTATGCTATTAGCTTAGTTATTTATTGTCTTATTGCTTTAGATTAAAAATAACAAGCAAGGTTAATTGGTATATTACACGTCATATGTTATTTCCATCTTTCTTTACTCTAGATTGTATTGTGCTTAGTCTAAGTGTTGATAAGATTACATTATAAGAAACTGAGTATTGATATTAAAAGGGCATACATACTAGTAACAAAAATTTCCCTCACATCATTTCTTCTCATTGCCTCATCATACTTTTCCCCAAGTGCACCAAGGATTGCAAAGAAACAAGATAAACAAATCACAAGCATACAATGATGTTAGAATATTAACTAAAATGGTCATAAATTATGTTCTTATAGTAAAATAATACATGGGGATAAGTCTATTTAAAGTCTCTTGATTCATGGTAACTCATATATGAAGACATAACGCTTACTTATAGTTATTTTCTTTACAGGCAGAAGGAAATTTTGATTCTCATATTCAGAAATTTAAACTATTAAGGATTACATACGGCACATCCAAACACAACCAAGAGAAAGGTGCCAACACTTACTACCAAAACCAGGAATAATTCCAAGAGAAAGCTCTGGCAACCCAAGTTGTGCTTTAAATATGAGCATGACAAGACTTCACAAACACAATGAATTGGAAACTTAAGACAGATCATGTAATGCAATGAACCTTTGGAAATATAAAATAAGAAATTGAGTGTGGATATTAAAAGGGCATACATACCAGTAACAACAATTACCCTCACATCATTTCTTCTCATTGCCTCATCATACTTTTCCCCAAGTGCACCAAGGACTGCAAAGAAACAAGATAAACAAATCACAAGCATATAGCGATGTTAGAATAGTTACTAAAATGGTCATAAATTATGTTACTAAAATGGTCATAAATTATGGTCATAACAGTAATAGATGTTTATAACAGTGCTTTTAATAATGCTCCAAACATTGAGAATGCAAGATACCTGTAACGATGAACTTCATTTCAACTTGCTAATTGGCTGTCACTATTAACTCTAAGCTTATCTTTAAAGTTTAAGCTTCACTTGGTTTTGAGAATAGTTTAATATTCTCTACTTAACAAGGCCAACCACATGAAGGTGGAAGCTCATTTGGCCCCTCCCCCCAACTAACATCACTCTAAATTCCCCATTAACATCTAATAACATTCATTCATCCATTTTTGAAATATAACATTCAATCATTATAATCACATGATAGCATTCATTAACACATAAAATTCATTAACACACAACATTCATGAATAATTTATTAACACATCATTCATCAACATTACTAGTACAAAATTACATCCATTAAGATAACGTTCTTTCATTACCAAAAATGTTAATTATAATAATTTCTTTTTGGGTTTCTTGTTGTTTTTTTTCATGTAATTTCTAAGAGGAAGATCAATGTCCTCGTCATTCCCCTCCTCTACGGATTCTAATTGCAATGCATGTCTCCTCCTCATCTATTCAGGAACAGGAGGCCACTGCACCAAAGGGGGGTCCGCTGCAATAACAACTACGTCATGAGTTAAATTCACACCATTTTATATTAGTGAATTACAAGTATTTAATTAATTAAAAGAACTATAAATCAAAAAATTAATTTAAAATAACAAGACATATATTTTATTTAATTGAATGTGCCACATGATCTACATGGTGATCAGTCTGAACATCCTCCAGCACTCGTTCAACATGACATTCTGTATCCTCTAAAATATACACAAAAAAGGTTACACCAAGCTCAATTTAAGATGTTAAATTATATTAATAATTACATAGTTAATTTTAAATAGCAAATGAACACCTCCATTGACACTACAAT
Source organism: Chamaecyparis obtusa (assembly GCA_027943335.1). NCBI lineage: Eukaryota > Viridiplantae > Streptophyta > Pinopsida > Cupressales > Cupressaceae > Chamaecyparis > Chamaecyparis obtusa. The sequence continues at coordinate 1,832,335 of BSBK01003396.1, forward strand.
GCACATCAGGGGCTTCATCATGCGACGTAAGATTTGTATTACGATTAAGAGGCTGCATTGCAATGTCATGCACATTATTATAAAATAGATTGTTGCTCAAGTATTCAATTTCTAATATATTTTTTGGCATATTTACCTGTTCAACTGATGCAGGATACTCTTGGTTTGGGCCAGTGGAAGCTTGGCGTAGGCGTTCAGCCACGGCTTGATAGTCTTCCTTAAAGACAATTTTTTTGTGTTCTACCGTGGCCTCTAAATTAAATTCAAAGCCCTCCATTTTTTGATTAAAAAAAATTATTTGCATTTTATAAATAATTTTTCTCTGCAATTCATTTACTGGTACTTATAATTCATGCTTTAACTTTGGAATATCCACCAGAGACAAGTCTGTGCTACCCAATCTTTTGCAACCTGGCCTTTGTTGCATTTGATGTGTCCTGCAACCTATGGAAAGTTTGAAATATGTTAGATGATATAGATATAAAGATCACTAATTAGTGTATTATTACATTGTACTAGTAGTTAATACTATTGCATACCTTCTTCTCTCATTTGCTGGTGTAATTCCTCTTTCAGCATCCCCTTTCTCCTTTGCATCCAAAATGAACTCATTCCAATCCCTCATTGGAATAAAGGGAGGACACTTGTACTTTGGGTTATGGACAAGCCTCTTTCTATATGAGTCCCTCATAGTCTTCAGATGTTTGGTAGATTTTTCTAAAATTTTCTTCTCCTCAAAAATATTACTACCAAACTCATGCCCTAAATTTTTAATGAGCTTATCTTCTAATTTTTTTTTTTGCAAGCTCCACCTTTTAAGAAAAAACACAAAATTGTTAGATAGAAAAATAAACTAAAGTTGTGTACCTTGAATATAGTAAAAGAAAATACCCGAATGAAAGGAAAAATACTATACCAATTAATGATATGAAAAAAAATAGTGGGATAAAGTTAGTTCACTTATGATGTTCCACCTTGTACATATGGTGGGCCCAAATATATTCAGTGTGAGGTCATAAAGTGTCTTATAAAATGAATTGTTTCCTGCAAAAAATGTCATGGGATAATCAATCCAAAACTTGTTATGAATAGGTAAATGCATATTACAATATAAAAAATAATAATTTTAAAGTACTTGGAAGCTTAGGACATTTTAAAGGCATCAATTCATTATCGTCAATCAACAATGACATCTGCATAACTCTAGTGCTAGAAACATGGGTAGATCTAGGAAATGAAGGTGAATTATCACCAATACATGTACTCTGATATGTATCTGGCATACTAGATGGTGCCGGTGTAACTCCTACTCGACAAAATTAATCCACTATGAGATGCACCCAAGATTAAAGTATAAATTATCAAATCATAACTAACACAAAACCAAATATAGCAAAACAAAGATTTACTAGGCATAGAACATGAAGGCATCAATTTTTGCATGCCCCTTGTTGCCGACATTGCACTCAAAAATCTCAGATGGATGTCCTTCGATCTCCTAGGAGGAGTCACCTGCACTTGATGACCTAAATAATACATTGTTAGCAAAGACATTCTGAAATAATAAAAGTAAGAGTTAACTTAAGAAGTTTTTGAATGTTCCAAAGAAAAAATTTCTTGTAACTTGTCAACTAAAGGATTATTTTACTTGAGGCAGCCGAAGCTCTGCTAGTACTGGCCTCACCACGTTGTCCTTGACCAGGTTCTACAGTTTCCAAAAAATCCTGTAACAGAACACATATTACATATTTTACTTCACAACATAAAAGAGTATAAAATATAAACCTTTATTGAACTTTTGTTATAACTAAAGATTCATTACTGCTTACTTCATAACGACGTGCTTGCGCTTTCAATTCAGATAGCCTCTTCAACATCTCCTCGGTTGGATTTGCTTCATCCAAAATTCGCATTATTTCTAAATTATTTTTTTTTAGTTTTTTCCTCAACATAATTGTTACATTAGGAATTTTTGCAATATCATCATCAGAAGGGGTAGCTATTGCCTCTGTTGCTGCAGGTGCTTTTCTCCTATCCTAAACATCAAATTGTGATAGGAATATAAGTAAAACTATCATAAAACTCCAAAACCGTAAATAAAATAACGTAATAATATAACATTTTTCAACTATCTTATTTGTACAATTTCAATAAGGTTTACCATTTATGAAGAATGGGTGGGAGGAGCATCCTCGTGGCCTCTATCATGTGGGGGATCCATATCATCCTATGACAAAGATTAAATATAAAAACTTCAGCGAACTGAAAGCAATAGACTTAGCAAAAAAAACTTATTAATAAAATGGTATATAGTACTTACCACCCTCATGATAGTAACTTTGTTTGTATCTATGTGATTTAAATGGTAATCTATTAGCAGTTCTTCCCCTGCACTTATTGATTTTATCACACATACAAAAACTTTATTCCCCTCACGTGCCTCAAATATGCAATTGGGTTGCTTATTAGTTGAGAAAGGTCGCATACTATTTATAAAACCCACAATATTACCTGTTGCTTTTGGTCTCCCATCAATGTAATTTGCAAATCTTTTACTTTGATCATTTTCTTTCCATTGTATATAATTTGTTGATAGTGCATACCTACACATACTTTTTTATATTGAACAATCTGCATCCAATCATTGTAATTGTAACACGGACTGACATACTTGAACAATTCAACAACTTTGTTGTAACATACCTTTATCCCATCCATGGAAAATAGGCCCAAACCATGTAATGAGGATGGAGCTATGCGATATATCCTCTCATTAACACAAAAATTAGTATTAATTGGAGGTAGCTCATTGGGTACCCATTCTTTCTTAATATGTGTGTACCGAAAGGGCACCTTGATGTTGCCTTTGGTCTCATCATCATAAGAACATGACCCCCCTTTAGCAAGGAAAAATTGTATGCGTTTATCAAATTTTTTTCTAATTTTTTGACCTCTGGTTGATCTCCCCATTTTAGCCGTACTACATGTAGAACTTTCATCTACCATTCCCTCATTTCCCTCATTTGATGTAGATAGATCTGACAAGTACCTATTTGGTGGGTCCTGTAATCCATCAAATGAGATATTGTCACATCCCCACTTCAAATAGAATTTTGATAATATTTAAATAATATATATAGAATAATCAAGTCGTGACTCATACGTACGGTTCTTCTTTGTGTATACGTGGGAGATATAAAATGTACTAAGTTGAAAGTGATTATATAATTATATGTCTATACGGTTCTTCTTTGTCTATGTATACATTATATGATTATATAATATGTCTATTTATAACATACGTGCTCAGTGATAAACAAGAAGAATATAAGAAAATTATGTCTATTTATTGACTTATACCTGCTGATCCATGTCACTGTGCATGATCCACACCAAAGGGGTTAAATTTCTTGCATATGTTAATCATTTATCTTAAGTTAGCTAAAAATTACATGATACGTATGCTACAAATAACTTAGAAGACAACATGAATAATATGAAACATCGTAAACATGAATAAATTTACCTTATATATGGAATGCAAGATCATCAACAGAAGGGGTGACAATGTTTGTAGTCAATTGCCTATTTGCAAAAAGGGTGATAATCAAACACAATATATACATGTATCAGCAATAATTAATTGAGCATCATAAGAAAAATATTGGTAATTATAAATCACATATGTTGTAATCATTAGAATTGAACACAATAAAAATTACATGATACGTATGCTACAAATAACTTAGAAGACAACATGAACAATATGCAACATCGTAAACATGAACAAATTTACCTTATATATGGAATGCAAGATCATCAATAGAAGGGGTGACAATGTCTATAGTCAATTGCCTGTTTGCAAAAAAGGTGATAATCAAACACAATATATACATGTATCAGCAACAATTAATTGAGCATTGTAAACAAAAAATTGGTAATTATAAATCACATATGTTGTAATCATTAGAATTGAACACAATAAATATGTAATCATTAGAATTGAAATCAATAAATCAATATTAAACATATATACTAATCAATATAAATATATATAAATAATTAAATCACCTATATACCTTGTACATTTCAATCATGTCATTGATCATCTTCTTCATCGATCTCATCATCATCATCATCATCGCCATCATCATCATCATCATCATCATCATCATCATCATCATCATCATCATCATCATCATCATCATCATCATCATCACCACTATCATCATCGCCATCATCACCGCCATCATCACCATCATCATCATCATCATCATCATCATCATCATCATCATCATCATCATCATCATCATCACCATCATCTTGATCTTCATCATCTGGCACTTGTTCATCATCTGGCGCTTGTTCATCATCTTCAATATTGTGATGCCCAAATTATTAAATATAATTATTGATTAAGACTTATAGTTTTTTATTTTCTAATTTAATAATAAGATTGAGGAATCTGATCGTGTTTATCCTGTATTTCAGATCAACCGATTAAACTCCATGAGCAGTTGGTCTTAACTTATACATTAGTATTTTGAGTGACCTTCTTATAGAATAACGTAAACAATAGACATCCATGTTCTCTTAGTCAACTTTATCACTTTTAAAAAAAATTTGTTGGTTGTGTTTTGTCCCAACTTTTGGGCATCACAAATATCTTCTTCTTCCATAACATTATACTTTATCAGCCTTCCTCTTAGATCATGTCTAACAACAAATGACCAACCCTGTTTATGTGGAACCTTTGAGTAAAACACTTACTCACATTGGCTTGGAAGAACATAGGGCTCATCTCCAACTAGCTCAAATGACCTTGTATTAATCATTGTAAATCTATTATCATGTTAAATAACAGTTCTATCTGGATCATTTTGATTCAGTCGTAGCCTATACTATTTGATGATGAATAGAACTATTTTGAAGGAGTTAAAGTCACACTCAATTATATCATCCAAGATGCCACAGTATCGATTTTGAGATTGTTGAGGATGTATGTCATTTCTAGATGATATATTAGTGACCTTGAAAACTGTAGTTATCCCAGAATCATAAGTTTTCTTTGTGTCATCCAACTTTTTTATGCGAAATTTGTGGTCATGATAGTACATAGCTTTGTGGTGCTTGACCTGTAATTTTTCAAGTGTGTGAAAATTATTTGCATCATGAATTGATAAAAAACATACGATTCATGATCATTAATAAATTTGTATGTACCTCTCTACCTCTTAAACCATATGCTAGATCAATTAACATTGGCGTAACATTGGAATCTCCATTACGATGAGCTTCTCTAACCAATGAAGCAACACCTTTCCATGTTAATGAGCAACCATTTTGTTGACATCGTTCAATCCATACCATCATCCAATCAAGATTATTCACAATATACAAATGTATTGCATCCCACTCTCAACCAACTGTATAAAAAAAATACACCAATTATAAATAACTTATATTGAAGATTTATAAGAATTAATTAACTAAAATAACATCTTATATTTACCTCTCACTTTCCTCAATCTACCTTTTCCCATCAAGTACTCCCCTTCAAATTTGTTAATGGAGTTGGGATCCCAATTATGATCTACATGGATCTTTGCTGCAAATTTAGGAAGATATTCACTAATGTACACCATGGTTTGGTATACCATATATCCCTCCACCATGGAACCCTCAGGATGTGCTCTTTGTCAAACCAAGCCTTTCAAAAATTTCAAGTGCCTTTCAACCATCCATATTGACCTAGTTGGTATAGGTCCACACAATTCAATCTCCTCAACTTGATGTATGAGGTAGTGTTCTTGTGCATTGAAAAAAGTTGGAGGTAGAAACTTTTGCATTTCACACATAAGATGAGGAATTTTCCTCTTCCAATATTTTATATCTTCTTTATTGACTTCTTTTGATGACAACCACCTCATGTATTTTCCAAGATCATATATAACTTGTTTGACACTGTTAGCGAAGTGGTGTGGGAGAGATAGAGGTAGAACATACTGCAATATTTGTAAAATGATCTTATCAATATTTTATAAAAGAATGCAATGAAAACTACATGCAGTATACAAATATATAGTGAATACAAAATAACATGAATTACCTTAATAAATATATGCCAATCGTGTGTTTTCATCCCTGGCCCAAATTCAATTTTCTTTGATATGAGATCATTTATGTTCGCAGCTAACCCTGTGGGAAATCATATTTTTTTATGACTTCTTTTATAGCATTGCTCTACTGCTCTGACAATGACCAACTAAAGGCACTTGTATCAATCTGGTCTCCATTGTTATTAGATCAGATGACATTTTTCATTGCATGGTTAGATTCTTCAATGTCATTACAAATTTTGACAATTTTGTCTTTGTCACGCCTTCCATCCAAGATTTTCCATAATGTCTCTATTACATTCTTTCTAATATGCATAGGATCAAACAAATGCACAATTGGGAGTTTCTCGTAGTACGACAACCTACTAAATTGTGAAGGATAACTTTTTAGTCCTTTTGGAAGTTGGTCATTAATGCCTTGATGGCCTTCACAAGCATCAATTACATCATTAGTAAACAAAACATAATATCAAAATATAAATTTCAAACAAAAACCATCAGATGAAATGACATTACCTTGATGATTTATTTTATCATATTCCAACTTCCATAGGCATGGTGTCATTCTCCGTGGCTTTGATATAGTCTCTTCTTTCCCATTGAAAAGATATTTTTCAGTAATTTGGTACTTATGGTTTCTGTGGAGAAAGTGTTTATTCTCATCGAACACCTTCTTTCCTAAAATTTTTGAATGATGAGACTTCATCTTTGGACCACAAACTGGACATGCAAATTTTCCCTTTGTCTAAAGACCTACAACATCCTATATAATTGGATTAAATATGTTAAATTTTTTTTAGCACTATAACATACCAAAAAAGAGGTGTTAAGAAGAGAACATACCACATCATGTGTTGTCCATACAAGCATTGCATGGAATTGAAATTGTATTTTTCCTATTGGTATAGAGATGTCATACATAGTGACCTCATTCCATAACACCATCAACTTGTCGATAAGGGGCTCAATATATACATTGATATCTTTAACTTGGTACTTACCTAGTTGAATGAACAAAAACATTACATAATTATTATGACCATTTTGATGGATTATTTATAATAAATTAATTTAGATGACTATTCAATGAAAAAATACCTGGAACAATCAGTGCCAACATTATGTGCTCCCTCTTTATGGACATCCAAGGAGGAATGTTATTGTTGATAACAAAAACAAGCCACACTGAGTAAGTAGATCTCATCTCTCCAAACGGATTGACACTGTCCACTGCCAATGAAAGCTTGAGATTACGAGGTTCTTCTTTAAGGTGTGGTCATTTTTCCTCTATTTCCTTAAATGTTGAACCATCTGCAAGCATTCGCATAATGTCATCTTGACTTCTATTGCGTGCGTGGTAATCCATAAATTATGCCAAGCTATTGCACCTGAATAATTGTTGCAGACGTGGAATAATGGGAATAAACTGAAGAACCTTGCGAGTCACCTTTTTTGTTATTCGATCTGATTGATATCTACTAATATGACAAATAGGGCATTATGTTACAAATTCATGTTGTTTATGATATTTAATATGATCATTCGGACATGCATGTATTGTTTGATACTCCATTCCAATATCTTTCATAATGGTAGATAATTCTCAGTACAAGTGAGGTAGAATGTTTGATGGTGGTAACAAACACTCACCTATCAACCTATGACCAAAAATATAATTTGTTAATTTAAAAAATATTAATTGCTACACAATTCACCCAATGTTAATTGTAAGGGAATTATGACTAAAATAATGAAAAAAGATGACATACCTTAACATACATGTCATTGCTATGTTGGATAAACCATTCATAACCTTCAAGTTCACCAAAAAAAATACAACGACAAGAAGAATTGTTTGGGAGCCTTCATATAGGGGCTCCTATGCCTTCTCAAGTATAGGTACATCAAGGTTTGCATCAACATCATCATCATCATCATCTTGATCATCATGATCATCGTGATCATCGTGATCTTCTTCATCATCATGGTCTCCTTCCATGGGATCATTACCTTCTACTTCTATATTCACACCTCCATGTTCCTTCATTTGGAAATCCACATTCTCTAGATTGTCATGATCCATAACATGAAACCCAGGGTGGTTGACCTATATAAAAATGATGACCTTATATTAACCATGACCATGATGTCATCATCAAATCATGTCTTATGTATTTTATAAATTATTAAAATACATTCCAATGGATGAAATTCATTTCCCCCTTTGTGACCATGCTGCCTACAATGTTCCTCAGCTGTTTTGATTAGATATCTTCGAGTCTTTAAGCCCTTACAAATTTTGCAAGGACAATAACATTTTCTATCACCTTTTCTTTTAAAGTTAGACCACATTCTAGCAATTGTCTCCCTATTTTGTTGTGCATTGATATCGTCAGACATGGTCTTTCTTGAATGGAATGACTCATTGGTGGAAGAAGGATGACTTGTTTGCAACCTGCAAATTCTATATCAAGTGTATTGAAATAACATCCAACATTAATAATCAAGTAAATTCTAGCAAATCCAATTGAGTGGGTCAAGTTTGATGGGATTTAGATAAGCATTAAAATTAGATTCAACAATGAGCCAATAAAATTTATGATTAGAATTCCATTGTGTGCCCAATTGCTCACCTTGTATTCTTTTAATTAAATTATAATAGATTATTTAACTTGAACACTAAACAATGATACATATAAATGTATAACATATCTATTAAAAATTCAAACTCAAATCTCCATTGTTTACATTGAATAAAGCAAAACTAAATTACATAATAATGTTAAAACCTTATGACTTATAATTTATTATTTGTACTGATTTCAATTAACTCAATCCTCATGGAAGATAACTGGCTTTGGAAGCCTATTTGGTAGGTGTAGGCGTGGGTAGGATGTATGTAGAGTTGGTGTTGGGAGACAAAGTATTGTAGTGAAGTTTTTTTATCAATAAAACTATATTTATTCTTTGCAATTTACTCTCTATCTCACGGTACAGTCTAGGAATAGTGAATTCCCAAGATGGATTGAAATATGTTTGGGATTGGTTCTCAATGTAAAAACATTATATTAGTTATTGCTTACCTTTTCACACCTTCTTTTTACTATTTCATTGCATTTTGAGTTAGGAATATTGGACTGGTATTCCTAGGACAGCAACTGGTAGGGTACAGTCAGTTTGGTAGTTTGAAGTTTTCTTTATGATGTTGTTAGTTCAAAGTCAAATCTAATATGGTTGGTAGGAGGATAAAATAGAATACAATAGTTGTTAAAATAATGTGCTTTGGGCCACCACAAAATTCATGCCTTAAATTATTATTATTATTATTATTATTTGCCTCAAACAAATGTATTGAGAAATCAACAAGTGTATTTTCCTAGCAAGAGTTAGAGAATCCAAATATAATAGCAAGCTCAACAAAAACAATTTGAAAATATGAGAAATCTTGAAGTAGATGTTCAATAGTTTCTATATAACCTCTACATTCTAGAATATACCTATGAGAGCTCTACCATCCACTTCTTTGAAGTGAATCCAAAGTTAAGACTTTAAGATTAAGAGAGAGACACAAAAAAATGTCATTTTAAAAGGAATGTCAACCTTCCAAATTTGTTTCCACCACAACATATCTTTCCATTGAATAAAAAATAATATAGATTTACTTGATCAAGTTTCATGATAAACTTCAATCAATAATCATTACTACCACAAAAATTAGTCCAATATATTAAGTTTTGATATTCATGTATGTTTTCTAGTCAAAATATCCATATAGTCATTCCACATAACTTTGTTGTGAGCAATGAAACCCAAAAGACTCCCTAATTTGTCATTGTATCTAGATAATGGTAAATTCATGATCAATAGTTTATGGCATATCGTAGCATATCATAAAATAATGTGGGTAAAGTATGAGGCTAGCCAAAAGAATAAAATATGTTGGGGGTAATTAGGATAAATTATCTAATTAGTTATATAAAGGTTCTTTATTCATTTATTCTTTGAACATAGGAGTGGGCAATTTAGATTGAGTTTTATTCAACATGTGTTGTCTCATTCATTATAATATGGACACTTGTCAAGCTCTCTTTTGATCTTCTTGTAGCATTTCTTTATTTTTGAGCACACAAGACAACAAAGTGGGGGGAGTTGAATAAATTATATGATAAAACCTTAAATTTTTTACTACTTCGTATGTCAAAATATTTACTTCATGAATCAGAAACAATGTAACAATGAAAGAATAATGCATTCAACACAATTACACAAGTGAACACTAGATTTATATGGAAAACCTAGCTAGGGAAGAACCACAGTGAGAAAAGCCATGCACAATATAGAATAGTTTACATAAATTATTTTACATCTACAACACAAGGAAGAAACTACTCCCTGAAATAATGGCTTTATGGTTATACCAAAGATATTTTAGTACTCAATTTTAATGATAACATTTAGACGAGGCTACTGTAATACCCCAAAAATGGGCTATAAGCTCATTAATCTTCTATATCAACAATTTGAACGAAATCGACATCAAAGTCCTAACCTAAGGCACATCTAAACATCATCAAATCCTAATTGATTATCTTAAATTCTGCATCGGGGAATATTCCTAGTAATATTCCTAATTATCTTAATTATCTTTAATTTAATGATTATTTGGCGATAAATCACATTTATCCTAAGTTTGATTAATTGAATATTTTCATATTTAATTAATTAGATTTAATATCTTGCCACTTAATTGTGTAATTAAATTTAATTCTATCTATTATTAATTGTATTATTTAATTTTGACAATAAATCTAATATCTTATGAATAATTGATTAAATTCTTATTTAATTAATTAAAGCAAGTTGTCATTATTTAATAATATAGTTTTTAATAAAAGTTTGATTAAATAATTGATTAACCCATAAATCAATTATTTATTTTCAAAAATTAGTTAAGTTGAGCATAAATCACTTTATTTATTTATTAATTCATAATTATTATGCACATTCAAAAGAAACAGTTAAACTCCAAATTAGAAAATCAATGCAAAGTGTTGACTTTTTAGAACTCAACATCCTTTTTGAGTTTTAAAGTTAATCTAAACTTTTAATTTGAGTTAAAAAGCTATTTTTGCATGATTTGCATGTTTTTGTGAATTAAATTATGTTTATTATCAGATAACTCAAAAATCAAGCTGAGTTAATCTGAGTGATTTATGGCTTTTTTTCATGCACCTCCAAAGCCTTGGATTTCTATAAAATTAAAGCCTCAGCTCATCTCAAAGCATCTCATATTTTTGCACAATCACGTTGGAGAATTGGAATTTGGAGAATCAAAGCTTATTGCAAATCAAGGCTATTGTGAGATCAATTTGTTTTTTTTACATTCATTTAGATTCTTTTTCATATCATTGTTAGATCATTTTAGCAGATCAATTTCATATAGATTAGATTTCATATCAAGTTTTTATCATTCTTATTGAAGAGAAAAATGAAAGAGCCATTTATTATATAAGCAGAACATTGGTGGCGTATGAAAAGTGTTAGGAATAAGGTGTCTCAACCTTGGATAATTCCTATTCTTATTATTTGTTTTGTAAAATGTATTTCTTGCAAATAATGTTGATGTGTCAGCATCTTGAATTGTGTGTAAGGAGATCATGGCTAAAATGGTTATGACGGATTCCTATGACACGTAAGAGCTATGTCAGGAAGATTCAATGACAGGTGAAGATATGTGGCAACCGATAAATTTGAGTACTGTACACTCTTCCCCAATCGTGGGGTTCCTATTTTCTCAGAGAATGGTAAAACCCTAATACGGTTATCTTTGGGAGTAGCCCTAAAAAGTGAAGTGCATGATATAAGATTTTTTAGGTTTGCGAAGAGATGTGATGTGAGTGTATGGTTGGAACATTTTTATCCTGCCGTGATTTGTCTTCAAGGTTTTGGAAATCTTCTGAAAGAACTTGCATTGCAAGTGTATTGTAAGCTGTAATAGTTTTGATCAATACATTGTGCAGGTTTTGGAGTGCTGGGGTTTTTACCGAAAGGTTTCCCCAGGGTATATCATTGTGTCATTCTCTATTTTTCTTTATGCATGGTATGTGGTTGCAATATCTTTTTTAAAGTAGTTAACAAATCTGAAATTGTAAGGATTTATAAGAATTTTCACAATACCATCCTATAGAGATTAGCATAGGAAGCTATTTTTGCACCTGAGTTTCCGTACAAAAAGAACTATTCAATGATCGAGAAAGCTTGTCTAGCTGTGATCTTTGCATCATAGAAATTGAGACACTACATGTTAGCTCATACCACACAATTGGTAGCTAAAATTGATCCCCTCAAGTACCTACTAAGCAAAGCTTCCCTCATAGGTAGATTAGCTAAATGGGTTATGCTCTTAAGTGAATTTGACATTGAATACATGGAAAGAAAAGCTATAAAAGGATAGGTTATTGCTGATCAATTAGCAGATGCACCTATGATTGCTAATACACCACTACAAATGGAATTTCCAGACTCCTCTATTATGCACCTATCTTCTAGAGAATGGAAATTGTTCTTTGATGGCTCCTACACACAGAATGGCTCCGGGGCAGGCATATTGTTCATAACTCCCTAAGGATACTCAATCCCCAAAGCATTTCAATTAAAGTTTCCTTGCATGAACAATATTGCAAAATATGAAGCCCTTTTGAATGGTATGAAACTAGCAATTGAATGGAGAATAACAGAGCTACACATTCATGGAGACTCTCAACTTGTTATTCATCAAGTCAATGATGTGTACCAAACTAAAGATGAAAAGCTCATTCCTTACAAGAGAATGGTAGATGATCTTAAGAAATATTTCATATCTATCACATTTGAACAAATTCCTAGAATGGAGAACAAGGCTGCCGATGCAATGGCAACACTATCTACTTTATTATAGCAGCCTGAACATGAGCTACGCTATGAGTTCTTGGTGGAAGCACTATCTTATCCTGCATATGACTCCCCTAAAACCCGCATGATCTACACTATTGCTGGTCATGATTCATCCAGATACAAAGACCTCTTTTCCTATCTCCAAGACCAAATCATTCCTGATACCTTCAACCGCCATGAAAAGAGATACCTTATCTGTAATGCCTCCCGATATGTCATCATTGGTCACGATCTATACAAATGAGGTCTAGATGGTACGCTACTTAGATGTTTAGAATGGGAAGAGTCTCAACGTGCATTAGAGGAAGTCCAAGATGGTATTTGTGGGTCACACTCGAACGGTTTAACACTAGCTCAAAAAATTATTAGGGCTGGGTACTACTGGCCTGAAATGGAGAAAGAGGCTATCAAATTTGCTAAGAATTGTCAAAAGTTCCGAGTGCATGGAAACTTAATTCATGCTCCAGGGAGGGATCTAATCCCCTTTACAACATAATGTCCTTTTCACCAATGGGCATTTGATCTTATAGGAGCTATACATCCTCATTCTTCTAATGGACATACCCATATAATCATAGCTACATATTATTTTACAAAATGGGTAGAAGCAGTCCCTTTGACACAAGCAATGGGGAAATAGATATCTATGTTCATATTGAACTACATCATATGCAGATATGGGATACCTCATTCCATAATCACAGATAATGGTGGACAATTCAAGAACAAAGACCTAGATGATCTATGTGCCAAATTCAAGATCACACAACATTGGTCTTCTATCTACTATCCACAAGGAAATGGCCAAGCAGAGGCTTTCAACAAAAATCTATTAAAGATCTTGACAGAACAGTAAACAAAACTGGTAGAGACTGGCATCTCATGATTAATCCAGCTCTATGGGCCTATATAACAAGTATTAGAATGCCTACAGGGGCTACACCTTTCACTTTAGTTTATGGGTCTGAAGTAGTACTGCCTATTGAGGTTGAAATCCCATCACTAAGAATCAAAATGCATGGTCTCGTAATTGATAATAACTACAGAGTGTCTAGGTTGCAAGAACTTGAACTACTAGATGAGCGTAGACAAGTAGCATATGATCATCTCAGAGTATATCAGAAGAGAATGTCTAGAGGCTACAATAAGAAAGTCAGACACAGAGAATTTTAGGTTGGTGATCTAGTCTTGAGAGAAAATCCTAAAAATCAATCCCATTGAGAATGCAAGGGGAAGTTTGAACCCAATTGGCTGGGTCCCTTTGTTATCACTACTACTTTTGGCTCTGGTGCCTATCAACTCTCAATGATTGAAGGAGAACAACTCTGAGAACTAATCAACATTCTCCATTTGAAGAAATTCTATGCCTAAGGCATTCAGTCTATGGGAAAAAGTCTTAAAAAAATGAACATCTTGGTGAAAACCTAGCAATAGGCACCTTGATGATTCACAAAAAAAATTGAAAAATGAAAAAAAGAAAAAGAAAAAAAGTGCCTTGGTGAAAACCTGGAAACAGAGGCCTTGGTAGCAAAAATAGAATCTCTACCAAGATGGTGAAAACCTGGCAAACAGGCACCACTTGTTTCAAAATGCTCCATCTATTAGCGCAATCTTGGTCTTTCCCAGCTTTCAGTCTTGCTTTAGTTTGTACATATCTCTCGGTTTGTTTTTGCATTTCTAGTTTTCAATAAGTCAATTTGTCCACCAATCTGCTCAAGCGTCTGTATCCTATCAATGTTCAAACTTGGGGGCAATCAATGTCATATCCCATGGTCTCTAGTGTATCTTAGACATATCATATCTAGTTAGAGTCATTTTGAAGCTTCATGTGAGTGAGTGAGTCAGTCTTGTCTCCCAAAAGGATTTTGCATCTACAACAACACAATCAACATCAAACATCAAACTAAAAACAATCTATGCTTTTTTACATGCTTTTATCTTGTTGTATGCTTACTGATTCACATTGAGATTTTTGCATATTATGTCCCTTCAAGCTCTTCGATGATGTCCTTTACAGGATTTAGAGAGTGATGACTGGGGGCATAATCTTTTCTTTGTCTTCTGCTTATATGTGAAAATCTAACAACTTTGGAAATTCTAGATTGAAATGGTGTCCAACTGTAAGAGCCTCTATCTCAAATTGGATGACCATGCGTACCTCGACCATTGATACCTAAATGATTCAAAGAAGTATTGATCTAACTATTGTCTTTTTGAGTGAGTTCTTTCTCCTACTGTGAAACATGATCTTACCTAAGGATGTGAATGATAAAGGGTCACTACGGGTAATTCACATTGGATTTAGAATGATCTCTTGGTTGTTTGATGTGTTTGTCATGCAAGGCGTATTCAGGTCATCCTGACATTTATGTTTTGATGCTTATACAAATTGCTATATCAAAATGGACATGATATTCAAGTCATCCTGGCGTTTATGCCTTGGTGCTTATATCTAATCCGACATTCTGAAAATAAAATCAATATTCATATATCATGGTTGTTGACCAGTGGGTTTTGTATTGATTCTTGTGCATACAAATCAATATTCATATGTCTATGGTTTCATAGCTAGTGGGCATTGTATTGATTTATCCAGTTACCTAAAAGTTCAATGATGATAACAAATCGACACATGATCAGTGACTAGGTCCTAGGTCTTAGGTCGCATTTCATTCTTCATCTTTGCATGATCTCACAATAATTAAATGAACTTCAATTCTTAAACAATTCTCCACTCGCATCTTCAAATCTAACAAGAGCTGAATCCCACACAAAGGTTCCTCCAACGAAACAACAAGTAGAATCCTTTTTCGGGATCAAAATTTAAATCTGAGATCATTCATATTATTAACTACTTGCATAATCAACCTTCAATCATCACATAAATCTAGCATTCAACTTAACTGATTATCTAACATCAAACTATCAAAATTTCAACTTGGTCAACTATGGTCAACTCATGGTTTAACCTAGTCAAACTTGGTCTTTTGGGACCTTCCAACGATGCAGAATGCATTCTTGAATGTGTATAACCACTTTTCCAATCAATTAACATGCTTCTAAACTCTCAACGCTGACTTTTCTTGTCAGATTTCAATTTTAATCCCGAAGGGGGCATGGTATTGCACATCATTCAAAGTCTGTAAATCAAATTCTATCAATCTTTCCTTAGTAATCAAGACAACAACCACGTCTAGTTATTGATTCATCAAAAAACCTCATCGCTCGGTGCAAATCTATCATCACTTGGGGCATATCAGATTCATCAAGATCCATATCAATCTGGTATTCTCCTAATCTTGTAAACTGTATCAATTTTTGCAACCATCAGATCATAGTGTTCTTTCCTTGGTTCTTCAGCAACTGAAGGATTCGGATGTGATACCTTCTAGTTCTACTAAGACAATCGAGTCTAGAACCGATCACTCACTTCTTTGCAATCCTAAGGTTTGGAATCAGGTGTTTTGATACTTTTTCACAATCATAGGTTCATTTGCTGTTATAGTGAACATTATCTTTGGTCATTCAGGACCTATTATCTCCATATCAAATCAATATCAATCAGCTTCTGTCTCATATCAATTATCAATTTTAAACATCAGTTTCATATCTTTATGAAACACAGACTATCTTTGAACCACTGTGCTTCGCACAGATATTTTAGTACTCAATTTTAATGATAAAATTTAGATTAGGCTACAACCTTAAAATATTACATGAAGAACAAAATGAAATATCCACCACAACAAATGTGTACCATTAGCAGCCTTTATCACACTACTTGAAACTTCAAACACTTTTGAATGTAGATACCTTCAACTCATTTCTTTCAATAATCATTTGGCATTTTTCTCACACACTTCACAATCAAACACACTTCCAAAAATTTCTCACATTCTAAATGATTTGATCTTTCATTATATCCTTTGCATGCTCAAACAGACTTTTCCAAGTCAGCCACATTAAAATGTACGAACATGAAATGTAAGACGACCAAATATGTTGGCCCCAAAAACTTATACGATGAAGGGAAAGTGAAATATAACCAACCCTAGAGATAAATGAAGCCCAAAACATATTGACACACTTATCAAAGCTATTGTAAACTTCAAAAAAAATCTACAATCAGTTTAGTTCATGCAAACAAACCTCTTATCCTCTTAATTATTTAGTTCAATCATCAAATAGTACCAGAGCGGAATAAAGATGTCATCTTGACCATAAAAGAATATCATATGATATTAAACATTCCTTCAACACCATCAACACACTATCACATTAATTAGGCTAGTACAAATGTATTGAAACTAAGAATTCTATCACCATATGCAACTAATCAACCAGTCTTTAAGATGCCTATCAATTAGAGTCATAGTTGTTGTTGTTAAGTTGAGAATATAAAACTTGAAGGGAAGTAATTTGTAGAAAATATGAGAATATTCCCCAAGTTGTAAGAGGAAATTCTAAAATTATTAGAAATGTAGAGAATATATTATCTTCTAAGATTTGTGAGCACAACTTCCAAACCACATAAATATATCTTCAAGAAAAGAGAAACAAAGAAAATCCATGAGCTAGACAGAGAACATGCCCGGTTTGACACCAGTCAAATGGAAACTGGTTTGCTTCAAGGATGAAGAGTTTTGGTGATGAAGTATGTAATGGGGGAGCATTTATGAAGTGTTTATGTAGTTGTTTTAATTTGGGAATGATTTTAGAGGACTGGTTCAACAGACCCTAGGAAGTGGGCCTCTAGGAGTGAGGGTTTAGTGGCTAAGGCCATAGGTGAAGGGTGGAGACTTGTTTTGTTGAACCAATCTTCCTAGGGCATCACATAGCTTCCATCTCCCAGCTTTTTGATGATCCAAACCTGCATGATCACAAAGAGCATCGTGCAGCTAGCAGATACCCATGGTGGAGGTGCGGGTTATGCCTGATAGTTGTCTATCAATATGCCACTAAGTCTTCAAACAATTTTAACCAATGTTCTCCAGCACTGTCGACTGTCCTAGAGACCCTCCAAATCTAATTGATCAGGTTAGATTGGGATCTATCTGGACTGCTTAAACAGTGGGTACCGTCAATGGTTACAATCACCAAGAAAACTTTAGTGTTTTAGAGATCCACGTACCTGATCTATGACTCAATTTTAAAACCTTCCAATATTATACTGCTGCAGACATATTTTCCTTTCTCTGGCTAAATACATGGCTTATATTTAGCCTAGGGTTTTGCCAGGAAGCAACTTGACAACCCATACAAATCTGAGTGTTGGGTGTATTATGATACATTACCCTAATAAAAATGATAGACTGTGAATAAAAATAAAGAACACGACTGTCAACAACTAATTCAAGAGTTTCGAATAACAGTTCCTAAAGTTATTTTGCAGAAAATAATCATTCTATCTTTCAAATCAGCAGACTATGTATAATGAAATGCCTCACTGATCAAACAAACACTCCGTGGACATATCAAAATGTTTCCAATTTCATTTTTGCAGCAACATCAAATTTGTCTATCTATTACAATGACTGACCCTGAGCTTGAAAAAAAAATGGCATATTCGAAAGATAACCAAACCTTCTTCGAACATGGAAATGAAATGAGAAATTTTTCCTCCTTCGCGTGCTGCGTCCTCCTTCAAATTTTCTTGTTAAAATAAAACTTTTTTTTTTAAAGTTAGGCTCGTGTTAGTCAATATTTTGACATACATTGTATTGGTCAAAATTTTGACCAACACGGGCATGGATTAAAAAAAAAGAAAGATTTCCTTCTATAATCCGACCAACTTAAACCTTTTTAATTAATGGTCAAAAATGTTGGTAGAAACATAAGGTCAAATGTACTACTATTAGATATGTTTAGCATTAAAACCCTTATTTATACTTTTTTTTGTCCTAATACTTTACCCTTCCCCTATCCTCCTTATCATTATATTACCAATATCTCTCCTATTTTATTGCCACCTTATCTCTCCTATTTTCTTGCCACCTTATCTCTCCATGATCAATAATATTCATATCTATCCACATCTCCTTATCTCTTTTTTGTGTTGGATTAATTATCACTTCCACATCTTAACTCTCAAAACCTTATACCTCTTGTACACCCATTCAACTTCTTAACACTAGCCAACATCCACTGAAGGGTCATCTAAGGGGTCATGTCATCTATTTTCCACAACATGTCACTTCTAAAGATGTCTATATAGTCTCCATCATGCACATAGGAGCTTGGGGAAGTCTTCCTTCCACATAATTTTTCCTTCCAATATATGTGCTCTGCACGGGTTTTGAACACAAGACCACTATTTTGACATGGTCAAAACATTGATTACAATGTGGTCTCATCCCCTTTATGTCATTTCAATTTTACTAAATATTTCTTAAGTGACTTTTTAATATTTTTTTGAATAATTTATTAACTATTAATATAATAACTATGGATGAAAAATAAATTTAGTTAGTATTTATTATGTAAATATTAAAACAACAAAAAGTTAAAATTATCAAGATAAAATAAGATATTCCAATAGAAATTATTTGAAATCATACAAATGAAATTTAAACAAAGGGGTTGCCTTTTATCTTTGAAAATAAATGAGAAGGAATAGTTCTAAGTTGTCTAAGAAGGCTCTAGTGGTCCATGGTAGATAGAAAAATAAAAGGACTATGATAAGTATAGATCCAAATCTTGTGGGAGATCTAAATCTCTTGGTATTTTCAAGTGATGTTTCAAAACTAAAATGAACATCTAATAATATTGTCATGCCCATAATATTTCACTCAAAAACACACCAACTCTTTTTTTTATAAAAAAGATGATATAAGTCTAAGTTTAACAGTTGTCTAATGTTTGTACGGTTAAGCCTGGTGGTGAGCTGGTTAACCCTACTAATCACGTATAAAGGAATCCCTAAGTGCTCAAGTTAAAGTAATCACGCTAAAGTAACATAATGAAACAAATTGTGGTCCAGATTTAATCTTCGACTAAACATTTTATTTCAATATAGATGCCACTCCAAAAAGAATTTAACCCTACTAATAGCCTTAATGATTACGACATAATTACATTTATAACAAATTGACATGATCCCCATGATGACCCTTCAAACCATTAATCATAACGTTGAATTACCTTTTAGTTTTAATTCACTAAATTTAAACTATAATTTCCATAGAAGTATATTGTAACCCCTTGTAAATTTTAAATAGAACATGACTGGTTAAGTAATAATTATATTAATTAATGGTATCTGTTAATTAATATAATTATTAAATTCCCAAATAAATAAATAATATTTATATTAATTATTATCATCTAATTAATATAATTATTAATAAAAAATTAAATTAATTAATTATTAAATAATAATTATGTTAAATAATATTATATATTAATTAGCACAATTATTAATTAATATTATTAATATTAATTAATATTAATTATTTATATTAATTAATATTATTAATATTAATTAATAATAATATATAATATATAATATATAATAAATAATAATTCAAAATAAATTCAAAATAAATTTTTAAAAAAATCAAATTTAAATATGGGGGTTATACCTCGGCCCCCACCCCCACGCATATGTTTTAAGTCCCCCGAGGGGGACTTGCCATGTGGGACCGCCGCTCAGAGCGGCCCCCATAGGGCACGATAGTAGTCTATTGTAGCAGGCCTGTCGTGCGCAGTAGGACCTGCTGTGGCAGGCCTGCCATCTCGGCGTGGTCGTTGGGAGTGGGGTCCGTGGCCCCCCCCATCTAATATATATTTTTTTTTAAGTTTTTTTTTAATTTAGTTTAAATTTTTTTAAAACAAATATAACACTCACTTTTTTTAACATGCTAACGTGAGTTTGTTATTTTTTTAAAATTTTTTTTTTTAATTGAATATATTAAATGACAAGTGCTCTAATATCCCTTTTTTTATATATCATATTTTTTTTTGAAAGGAGACTTTTGGAGTGGAGACCTAGGTGGGTCCCCCACATGACTAGACTCCTAGGGTATATGATAATAGGTTTCTTTTCTTTTTAATAGTTAATTTAATTTCCACTTTAGCCAAGTGGATGGGGAGAACTTGTATTTTAATGACTATGTGTTTGGAAAATATATAAGAATTTTTCCCATACATTTTCCAGAGACCTGTAGGTCTCTATTTTGCACTTTTCTCTTATTTTATTTTTTTTGACTTGTTTGTTTCAATTCATTTCTTCTTCTTTCTTTCTTTTTTTAAGACTATTATTATTGAACTAATAAGAGAGATTTTTAGACCAAAAGATCAAGGAGATTTGTCTAACATTTAAACATTTATTTCTTTCCTTGAGTCTATTGTTTTCAACATAAAAACTACTACTATAGAAATATCAAAACAATAGCATGGACAGAGAGATAAAAAGAATTGAATCCTTTCCTTGCTTATCACTAATATTTTTATTCAAATGAAAACTATATGATGAAAGTATAATGATGCTTCAATAACTATAAACATTTCCATACAATTATAATCTATACAATGCATCTATAAGGGAATGAAATCTCTTTTCTTCTTCATAGTTTTCAATAAAACTGCCAATATAATTTTCATTGAGAGGATACACTACTACTCACAAAACTAATTCCAACATGAACTTTATTTCAAATGAATAAATACATTGTCCATTCCTTTTTGAATATAACATGAATACATTGAATTCTTCCTTTGATCAACATAAAATATTCTCATATAATCATAAATCTATCAAAGGAAAGTTATACATTTCTTCAAACTAGATGCAACATCACTATGACACAAACAAGAATACATTATAAAACTTAATGCTTTGGAGTGTTAACTCCATTACAAGAATACATTGAGCCCAAGGGATCCTTAAGATTCCCATACAACAACAATAACATGAAACCAATATGGTACAAATCAACTTAAGGATACATCCTCAAACTCCTCAAGATTTCCACTTCAACATGAAGTCTTGAATGGCTTCCATACCTGCAAATAAACATAAATAGGCCATGGAGTGCTCACCTCCCAACCTAGGCTTCTATGAAGCCACCCCCGAACTTGGGGAACCATCACATAAACAAAGTTTCACTCTCCAACAAAACACAAACATAGTAACACAATATTCACATTTAAACTCCCATCCAAAGCTAAAAAAAGAGTCTCCAAATGACTCATAAAATTGGGGTGAAGGTGGAACCAACACAAGGGGAGAAAGCACATTTCATGAAAATAAAAGACAAGCCTTCTCTTGGCTTTCTCAACACACAAGATGCCACAAAAATCCCACATAATAAAACTCCTTATGACCCCCATGGCTTCAAGCCATACAATCCTTTATGACCCCCAAAAAGAAATGACTACATGGAGCCCATACATCCATGTTTCTTCCCTCTCCATAACAAGGAGAGACTCTACACCCATGGTGTCCCAAAATGCCCTTCACCCCCAAGGCTACTCTTCCCTCCGAAGGGTGAGTGTGGCCTTAAGAAAACTCCCTTAACAAAATAGTACAAACAAGAATTCACAAGAACAACAAGCTTCACATTTACAAAACAATAGGCTTGCACAATAACAAGCACAAGAATTCACATAAACATACACTACACATCATAACAAGATTCACAAACACAAATACATAATAACTCAAAACTAGTTTCTCCATACAAAAATGAAAATTTTCTTGAGAGCTCATTCACATGAAAACATACAAGTAGAAGAATGAATGCCACCAACCTAGAATCCAAGCTTAAGGAAGATAGTTGATGAAGAGCCTCCTCTAAGCCTTTTCTCCAAACTAGAAAAGTCTCCAAATATAGAGAGTGGGTGTCAACCTAATTCTTCCCCCAAAATTCCTACTAAAAGAGGTTCCCCACCAAACCCCCAACTAACCCTCATTAATAGGTATGGCTCATGGAAATTTTCCATCCATCCTTGTCTCCTCTCATAAATGATATGGAGACCAAGAATGGGGAAAGAGGAATGGGCTTGTCCTCATTTGCCAACCCTCCATTTTCGAAATTTTACTTGAGAGGTACTTTTGAAGGACCATAAATAAGTTATGGGCTCAATATTGACTAAAATTTAACACCCAAACCAAGGTACATCAAGTGGGGTGGCTAAAAAAGACCCTAACTACACCCTAGGGGCTCATTTAACCTCCTTAAAATTCACTTGAAGTTTGAATTCGGGTTCAACATGGTTTGACTTACTCTAAGGCTTCCTAACCAAAGGTTTACATGGGGATCCTAAAAGGGTACCACCCTAGGTTGATGGCATCCAATCCCAAAGTGGACATGTCATGGCCACAAGTACACACACATGTGTCAAGTGACACAAATAAGAAAGACACATCACAAGCCATGTAGCATATCCACTTGGGCATGCACAACATAAATTACATTAACAATCTAACATATAAATTAAATACACTCATGCACTTTACTTTCACAAATAAAATACAATACAACGAGGTTTCTGCCTCTCATTAGAAGCAAACTTGGCTCAAACTGATTTCACATTGGTCTATGCTTTGGTTCCCCGAATTTACCATGGTCTAATTCCCTGCACACTAAAGTCCAACATTAGTAGTCCAAAGAATACAAACATGTAAATTCTATAACATTAATAATCAAGATAATTCATCTGAAACATACATACAACTCATCATGAAATACATAATTCATCACTAAATTAAACTTATAACATAATAATTGCATATATGATTCAATTGCAATTAAATAACATCATGACATAATAATCATTCATAAAATCCACTTAATCTCACATAAAGGCTCCAAATCGAAATCATAGTTTCATCAAAATAACATATCTGAATGAGCAACTAAACTCTAAGGTGATTAAACCATAACATAAGGTATCAGTAAATCTATAGAGCATCAAAATATAATCATCAAATATGTCTATCTCAAATGTAGAACTGAATGGCTATGACAGGTTTGGGGTGAGGCCTCACAAATATGTTCTTCCTTCTTGGAAAGGAAGAACACATTGAGTCCACCAAGGGTTTTAATAGGGAAAGCATGTATAGGAGGAGAAGAATAAAAATAAAATTTATGACAATTCTATGATTATCTTGAGAGATCCTCCTAGGATGAAAGTGACTCTTTTTCCACTACCCTATCTATTTGTGCATCAAAAGGTACATAGTTGATAGACTTAGCCACCTATTTCTACATGAAATTACACCAAGGTTGGTTTATAGAATACAAAGAAAGTTATTTTAGGAAGGTGAAATTAGGGTAGTATTCTCATTAGAATATTATTGTCTATGTAAACTGTAGTACCCCGCCCCTGTCTGATTTTATTAATGTTATGTTTATTCTAGGATGTTAGATTATATGTTAGAAAATCATCAATGCTTATGATTTCACTGACCCCATACTTGCATGTGTATGGTTGATGTGTTTATTTTACATTTTTGTTTGATGTGCTTGATGTAGTTGAGGGATGGAGTCGTAGTTACTTGCTTGCGAGATCCACATGATCGACTGATCCCCACCATTGTCTATTATGTATTTATATATGTTTGTATATGCAGGTGTTGTATGCAAGTTCGCAGGTACCGGGCATCGTCTTCCCTGAACTGTTAAGATGAGCGTGCCCTATCGCAATATCTCAAATGGTAAGAGAGGGGAGATAACACGAATCCAAAACCCTAACCCAAAACCATTTATCCTAGTTGATTGGATAAGTATCTGTTGACTACCCTATCCGAATTTGTCAGGTTGGCAAAGTTCATGGATCCCTTTCTGGTGTTGCTTGGTTTTGGTTTTGTCTGATTTTATCTCATTTGGCTTCAGTTGATTTGTGGTTATGTGGGTGATTTTTATGTGATTATCAATGTTAGGTGCATAGTTGAATTATATGATTAAATATGCTCCTATGATTAATTGAGGAAATTAAATTAAAGTTGATTATTTGAGTATTTGGAAATCAATATTGATTATGTCCTAAGTTTATTTTGATGAAATTTAATTAAAATCAAATAATTGATTATTTTATTAATAATTGAATTTTATTATGTTTGTGAGTATTATTAAATAATTAAATATTTAATTGCATATTTTAGGATGCATTAAGTATTTTATTTATTTAATATGTGTTTTAAATTATTAACATGTGCAAATTGAAAAGTGAGTTGTTGTCAAAAAGTGAACAACTAGTTTTCAAATGTCAAGTTGTGTTGTGCATTTAAAAGATATTTTAATTAATTAATTAATATTTACTTTCAATGTTGGAGTTAGAGTCTGATCAGGAGTTGTCTTTTGAGTCATTTCTGATTTGGAGTTGAACTATGAGTTAGCTTTTGAGTTGTCTTTAGGGATTGCATGAATTTGGGAATTGTATTCCTATTAGGAAAATTATTGCATTCATTTGAGAGGAGATAGGTTTCTTTGGAGGAGGATTTTTGGAGAGCATGTGTGCTTTGGAATTTTGGGAGATTTGTGGATTGTTGTGGTTGCTTGTTGGTTTAGCTTCTTTGTGCATTTGGATCGGGTGCCTATTTTCTACACAGTTTTCAAATCTACAGGTTGAATCAATCTTTTGGGCAATCTTGGTTTTCAAATCCTCAAAGGGATTTCTTTTCAGTTTCTGGCATTGGATCTGAGGTAGGATCTGGAAATCTTATTCTATGCTTTCGGTTTGTTGTTTGATGAATTTCTGTGTCTGAATAGTTTATTGATTGTTTCCTTAGATCTGTATGTATTTTCTTTGTTATAGGTATTAGAGAAACCCTTAGATCTGTCATTTTAAGATTTTATTAAATTTTAGCATTGTACCATTATGCTGGCAAAATTTTGTTAAAAGATTGTCTATAGTTTTCCTATAAAACGATAAATCAATCCTGTTGTATAGTTAAACTATAGAGTTTGTAGGAAAATTAATCTCCTTGAGGAAGAAAAGCAATTTGTTTGAAAAACCCAATTTGGGTAGAAAAATCCTTGCTGGTTAAAATATATATTCTTTGGAAAATTTACATAGTCAAAAAATAAATAAATATACCAGTCAAAAGAAAATCACTTTTGTGGCATGATTTGAGTAAAGGTTTTTGATAAACATTTGTTTTGGCCAAAAGAATATATTCCTAAAAGGAGAATCAAAATTGTGTATGGCTTTAAAATATACATATATATTTCTGTGTAAAATACACAGTTGACTATTGACTATAAATATAAAAATATAGTTTGTTTTTGTTAAAATTTTGGGTGTGAATAGTTTCTAAATATTATATTAACTTCATCTTTTTTTAAAATACACAGTTGACTATTGACTGTAAATATAAAAATATAGTTTATTTTTGTTAAAATTTTGGGTGTGAATACTTTCTAAATATTATATTAACTTCATATTTTTGTTTTTCCATATTTAAAAAAAATT
Organism: Chamaecyparis obtusa; assembly: GCA_027943335.1. NCBI lineage: Eukaryota > Viridiplantae > Streptophyta > Pinopsida > Cupressales > Cupressaceae > Chamaecyparis > Chamaecyparis obtusa. The sequence continues at coordinate 1,858,803 of BSBK01003396.1, forward strand.
GGGAAAAAAAAAACTATGTTAAAAGAAATTATTTCTTTTAAAAAAATTAAATTTATATATATAAAAATTTTGCTATTGGAAAAGTTTATAAAACAAAATTATTAAATAAAAAAATATATATATAATTTTTTATGGGGGGGCTAGGCCACCAACTCCCAACCCCCATGCGGCAGCACTAAGGTTGTCGCACGACAGACTAGGTACTGCTTAGGCTGCCGCAAGTAGCTTGGGAAAGGGTGCGGGTTGTGGGCCCCCCTCCCACTAAAGTATAATGTTTTTTTAAAAAGTTTTTAATTTATTTTTAATTAAAATAAATTTTGTTAAATGTTTTTTTTTTAAATTTTGTTTATTAGATAGGTTTTAATCAAGATTTAAATGTTACTCAATTTTATATTATTAATGGTATTATTTAGTTTAATTTATTGTTTATTAAATAAGTTAAGTGGTTTGTTAACTTAGTTTAATAAATGTTTTGGTTGTTGTTTTAGTTAACAAATTTTTTTAATTTGTTAATTAACTTAATTTAATTAGTTTATTTATTATTCAAATATATTTTAAACGATATGAATTTTACTATTAAGTTTATCTATTCGAGATGATAGGTTATTTTGCACAATTGATTTATGGCAACCTTATCAATGTTTAATTTCAATATATATAGATATATACATAGTGTATATATTTAAATTAAATATACTTGTATATTAATATAGGAAATTTGTTAATGATTAAAGTGTGATTATATCTATTAGATTTTCATTTGTGGAATGAGTTTACTTATTTGGTTTAATAGTTTCTATATATGAGATTAAGCTTAAGTACTGTATATTAAATTTAGCATTAGCTTTTGTTCAACTATGGGATGGACGTTTCTCTTATACATTGAATTCTTGATTGATCAATTATTGGAGAATTGATGTGCATATACTGAAATTGGACATTTTTCACTGTGTTGGATTCTTAGGTAATCTTTAAGGAATATGCTCTATTTATGTTATTATTGCAATGTCTATGTTCAGAATTTCCTAGCAGGCTTTGTTGTTTTTATACTTGAATTCAATTATGTTCAATATGAAAATTTGTATGTTTATGATTAAATTCCAGATTACTATGATGCATTGTGTCTTCTTCATGCCTGGAGTGTTTTATTTTTCTTAATGTGTTTTGGGGCACTAGAAGACCTAAAGGAAAGATAGAGGCCAAGGTAGGTGTTAGGTGTTCATGTTTTTAGTACTATGTTTTGATGTGTGTAAGAGATCTGAGTATATCCTGACTTGATTGTATAGGTTCGTGATGTTTTGTATTGTACTTGTTTGTGGTATCTCTGTAACCATATCTAGTTCTTTTGTGTGAATATGGATATGAGGTTACGTAGTGTATACCTGTTTAGATCTAGGAGAGATCTGTGAGCTTAGGGTAGTTTACCTAGATATGTAGTAGGAGGTGGCTTGCAATAAGTGCTAGGGCCCACAAGTGGCTGCCAAGATCACTTATTGTTAAGTATCTTAATCAAGTGATAACTAAATATAACATTGAGAGATTTAAAAATGAACCTAATAAGATATGGTTTCATCGCCCTGGCTTAGTGCTAGTACAAATTAAGGTGGGAATGGAGAAGATGACTGGCCCCCTTTTAAGGGATGAGTTGGCATAGTCAATGGCTTCATCAGTACGAGAAGTCATTGACATCGTGTATGGTCACTTGAGTGCTGGGATCTAGCAAGATTACCAGGATGAGACTCAAGGGTTAGACGTACATGATGACACCTTCCTATGCATAGTCTAGTTATCCTACATGTGCTGGTTGCCTTTGGATTAGTGAGTCTTTCATGGCATTATTACTTTTTCACCTTGTATTAGAGAGCTTTCAGGATCCTTTCCTTAGCTTGATCTGTTTGATGTTTGTTATCCGAGTGGATCTGTTGTTATCTCCTCAGCACAGTGGGAGTGGACCTTTTTGGTTCACAAGGTCGGGTGGTAGTGATTCTTTTACCATTTGAGATTTTGACATTCATGTACTAGTGCTGGATGATCCCTGTTGCAATTGTTCCTTCTTGATCTTCATTGATGGAGTTGTGTTCTTATATTCTTCTTATTCTTCTATATGATCTTGTATCTTTGTATCAGTTCTTCTGAGTTATCTTGTGTACTTTTCGGTTATTGTATTACATACCCTACAATATGTGCAGTGGATGCAAATTTATGGATACTTTTGGTGCCAGTTGTAATTATGTTATCTTTGATGTGATGTTGCTTTTATCTTTCACTATTTATATGAGTTTTGTAATTGTACCTAATCTATATTATTAATTAATGTTTAAGTAATCTTTGTCAAGGAACCCTTGAGAGTTGTAACCTGTGTTGGTTGCTTTTGTTATGTGAGTTAATGATTGATGCTTCCGCATTGGTGTTTATCTTGTATGTTAACTTAAAAAAAAATAATTTCGCAAACTTAGTTGCATGTTAGGTTAAGTTCTTCTGGGTTCCCTGGCGGGGCATTACATAAATTCCTAGTTTGGTTACTTGATAGAAGAGAGAAGAGGATCAAAATTATACCACATATATCCAATTTGACCTGAAACATACTTTCTATAATTCAACTAAAGTATGAAACTATGTATATTATTTTATTGAACAAATAGTGCAATATAATTAGAGTAACTATAGTTCTTGCTAAAGTCTTTCAAATTGACACTATGTTTTAGCTTTATTAATTCATAGCTCAATTTAATAGCTCTTTAATTAATGTAGGGAAGATATTTTTAAATTATTCATTTTCACAATTAGAGCCAACAACAAAAAGGTGGGTTTTGTCTACTTTTGATGGTCATGCTTTCTAGGTATCTAAGGGTGCTTGTATTTTGGAGATTGTATTGCCAATAGAGAAAACTATATTATTACACCAAAGGATGGGTCACATAGATGAAAATAGTATATAAGCATCCCAAGAAATCAAAACCTTTTTGATGGGTTAAATGATTGTAATGTTGAATTGGATAAATGGAAAATAAAATTGCATTCAATTTTATTCTAATTCCTATTAACCTTTTGGTGCGTTAGATTTAATCTATTTTTATGCATTTGGTACTATTAATTGTGATAATGCCAATAACATTAGGCTATAAAAAATACCAAATGAGAGAAAATACAAAACAAAATAGAAGGTTGATGCATTAGTTAATATGAATGAAAATATGTATGAAGGGGTACATATATAAGAAAATTATCTTACCTACCTCTTACCTACCAACCTACCTACCTTTTCACATAAGAATGATGATACCTAGGCATCCACCTAATTACCTAAGTAGGATTAACACACCACCAACCCCATAAGTCTATCTTAGGTGAGGAGAAAAGTGGGTCTCAACATCAAATCCTAATAAGGTTCTTAGAATTGAAACACACTTATAAAGAAGAGGAGAAAACATAGTGGAAAAAAATCCTCCTAAATGAAGGTAATAAATGAGAAGTAAAAAATCCCATGAGGGGAAAAAAATCCTTCCCATGTGAGAAAAGAAGGAGAGAAATCATGTGGGAATAATGATAAATATATCATAGTGATGGTAGATGTCTAAAAATGAATGTTAAAAATGATCCAAACCTTCCAAACAATATTTCTCCCCTTGGGAAGAAATAGAACCAAAAAAGTATGTAAGTTATAGATTCCCATTCTTGAATGGAATATGAGAGAAGAAAAATTAGGAAGTATGATCCTTCTTAACTCTACTCAAGTGTCCCCATGTTGATTCTAAAAGATATCCCACAAAAATCAAGTGTTCTAGACCATAATGATGAATATGACAATACAGAATATGATGTAGACCAATGTAGATCAAAGTCCAAATAAAAATATGAACTCTTTAAATGTTTCTCAAATATCTCTAATCTAATGATGAAGTGTGGAAAATTTTGATAGGATTAATAAAGTGCCATAGAATATTCAAGTATAGTGACCATGGATGTACAGTAATACTTGGACCAATGAAAATCTAGTATTTTGATGATAGAATCAAATATAGGTATAAAGAGAATAGGAGGGTCTGGAGATGTGCCTATAACATAAAATATGATTCAAATCTATAGGAGATATCATGAAAGAGGATATGGATTTCCTAAATAGAATCCTACAACTCTGTAATGTTATAATCTATAAATAAAGATGCAATATTAGATAGAAATATGTTCTAATGAACTATTTAAAGAAGACAATGAAAATATTGTTGCACTGAATCACTAGAATCTATTGAAGAATAATTAATGCACTCAAAAGTATAAATAGTACATGAGGTGTCCTCAAGTGGAGGAGATGAAGTGTCTTCCATTTTAGAAACACTAGCATATGAGGATGTTCTTGTACAAGCTATAGTAGTAGGTGTCTTAGTAAAGGGAATATTACAATTAAGTGAAGATTCAAAATCTCCAAACACCTATTGGATGGTGGCCAAAGTAGTGGAAAGGCACTCAACATTATCTATATGTTGTATATATCCTTTGTAAACTAAAATTCCTTTGAGTCCATAGGATTTTTAGTTTTTGTTAAACCACTTGTTCTTCTTATATTTGTCATGATGATCATGAGAAAATATGAGGAAATAGAGTATAAGATCCAACTCATTATAGTGATTCGATCTCCCTTGTGTTGGTGATGCAGGAGCATCTCGGGTCCTTGGCAATCCTGTGTCACCAAAAAGATTTGAAGTTTGTCTGTGTTGCTCGGTTCCTGCTTTAACCAAGTTGGTCAGTTTCCTTTGGTTATCGAGGATGGTCAGTTATCTCTTGGGTGGTTGGTTGTTTCAATGGTACTTGGTGATGCTTATCTGTTGCTCGGTCATCCTTGCTTACCGAGTAGTTTATTTTGAGTTTCTTCAAGGTTGACTTGTGCATTGATTATGGGTCATGGATTTAACATTGGTATCCATCATTGGGAAGTGTTTGGTCCTAGATTTGACCATTCCTTCCATTGATTGTGGATCTGAAGGCCAAATCAGTTCGGTAGCCTCTTGTATAAGTATAGTTGTTTGGTTAGAGTTTAGCGAGTCAATTTTTGGTAGAAGATAGAAGATAATAGAATAGATATTTTTGGAAGATCCTCACATGTTTGAGGACTTCTGAAGTTCATTGTAATATCTCTCCCTAACTGGGAAGGCCTTACAGGTTGACATGTATGACTCTATTTGATGAAAGTTAATGAAAGATCTTGCTTTCTCTCTCTCACTATGTTTTGTGTGCTTCCGCATGTTGTTGAGTAGGCTAGATCATTAGGGTGTGCCATTTTTTTGGCCCCTCTTGACCCTGCTCTTGTGTCAGGTGGTATCAAAGCACGGTGAGATTTGGATCTAGGTCTATGGATCTAGGTTTGTAGGTTCCTTCTTGAAAAGCCCTAGTTGAATTGTTGTGGGGTAGCAGATTGCGATCTGACCTACAATTGCAGAGGGTTCCAAGATGGTTCATGGGAGGTGAGAAGTGGATCCAGGATTGGAAGGCATGTTGAGACAACTTGCTGCTAGGTTAGTGTGTCTGTGAATTTTGTACCTAGCTGTAGACACAACACTTCAGTAAAATATTAGAGGTTAGCCAAAAACTGAAATCATGCAATGAAATGAAAAATAAACTAACCAGGAAATTTAATGCCTTCTAGTAGGTGTGAGTATGATTCTCTCAAATCAGACCGAGACCAGTGACAATGCTACACCTAAACAAAGGATTTGAATGCAAAATATGAAAAACTATGAATGCAGATTAAGCTATATTTTTGTATTTTCTATGCAATAGGATGAAAAACTGTATGAAATTAATCTAAAATGAAATTGAAATAATATGCAAATTAATCTAAGAATACTATGAATGAGTATGAAATCTATGATATGAAACTTATGCAAAAGCTAATGACCAACTATGAAAGATCTCACAAATCGCCTGTCACAAGTGCTCAATCCTTCAATTGCCAATTCATCAGAGTAATTGTGCAAATTTGAGTCTTGATCAAAATGAAGAGCTAAGCCTTGTTTTGAAAGAAATCTAGGGCTTTGATGATGCAAGAGAAAATCCTTAAATTACTCTTGATAAACTCAGGTTGATTTTTGAGTTATAATAAATTTAGAGATAATTAACTCACAAAAATCATGCAAAAGTAGAGTCTTACTCAAAATAGAGTTTTAGATAAAATTTCAACTCATCATTAGATGTTGAGTTTAGAAAGTTAACAAATTGAAATTGAAAATTGATTTAAAGTTGACTTCTTTTCTAATTGTGCATGATTTAATATGAATTAATTTAATAAATAAAGTGATTTATTCTCAACTTAACTGATTTTAAAATTAAAACAATTGATTTATGGGTTAATCAATTATTAAATCAAACTTTATTCTAAAACTACATTATTAAATTTGACAATTGACATTAATTAATTAAATAGGAATTTAATCAATTAATCATGAGATTTTTTATTTATTTAATTTATTCTAAAACTACAATATTAAATTTGACAATTGACATTAATTAATTAAATAAGAATTTAATCAATTAGTCATGAGATTTTTGATTTATTGTCACAATTAAATAATATAATTTAGGAATAAATATAATTAAATATAATTCAATAATTAAGTGGCAGTATTAAATCTGATTAATTAAATATTCAGAATATTCAATTAATCAAACTTTAGGATAAATAAGATTTATCGCCAAATAATTATTAAATTAAGGATAATTAGGATAAATAGGAATATTGCTAGGAATATTCCCCAATGAAAAATTTAGGATTTGATAATGTGCAGATGTGCCTTAGGTTAGGACTTTTGTGTCAATTTCGATTTATTTTTTGATGTAGGAGGTTAATGAACCTATAGCCCATTTTTGGGGTATTACAGTTAGAAGCTGTTGAAACAGCCTAGAGAAGAGGAAGACATCTTGAAGATGTTAGTGATGATGAAGTAGAAGTGGAACAAGGTGAAGCAGAACCTGCACCTGTGATGGATCAGGGTGAGGAAAGATTCTTGAAGGATTTGACAAGTTTGAAGTCAACACCACATTTCAATCCTCCTGAGTATAGTGGGAAATTGGATTCTGATGAATTGATAGACTAGATCACCGAGATGGAAAATTATTTTGAATATGAAAATGTATCTGAGGAAAAGAAGGTGAAGATTGTAGGCACAAATTTAAAAGGTCATGCATCCTTGTGGTGGGAGCATCTGCAATTGGATCGAAAGAAGAAAGAGAAAGACAAAATCAAGGTATGGAATAAAATGGTGAATAAGTTGAAAGGAAAGTTCTTACCTTGTGATTATCAGATTAACCTAGTTAGGTGAATGCAAAGTCTAAAGTAGAAAGATAGCTCGGTAAAAGAGTATACTGAAGAATTCTATAGATTAGATATTAGATCTGGACATGATGAGGATGATGTGGAAAGAATTGCTAGATACCTGAATGGTTTGAGAGTTTCCATCCAAGAGGAAATTAGTTTGGTCAAGTTGGAGAACATTGAAGAGGCTTATCAATTTGCATTGAAGGCCAAGGAGAAATTGAAAAAGAGACATGAATAGAGATAAAGAGGTCGAGGTGGTAGATTCCCTAGATGAAGAGGTAGATCTTATGGTGAAAATAGTAGATCTGAACCTAAAAAGACAAATCTAGACAAAGGCAAGACCGAGTGGAAAGGTGAAAATTCATCTAGAGGCAAAGGTGGTAACTACTGAGGTGGCTATAGCAGAGGTAATTTTTGAGGAACTTGTTACAATTGTGGAGAAAGACATAGATCTTTTGAATGTACACATGCTAGCAAGAAGGTTGGTAGCATTAGAAATGCTTTGGTGCAAGAAGAATCACCGAATGAACCGGAGAAGGAAAATAACTTGATGGTAAGGAGAGCACTGTGGAATGAGAGTAAAAAGGAAGATCCAGTAAGGAAAATTTTGTTCAAGACTAGATGTAGAGTTTCTGACAAAGTTTGGAAGGTAATCATTGACAGTGGTAGGTTGAAGAATCTGACATCTGAAGAGATGGTCACAAAGTTGCAGTTGGAAAGGTTGGCACATCCGTAGCCCTATCAGATTTCATGGATCAAAGATGAGCATACACTCTTGGTAAGTGAACAATGTTATGTGAATTTGAAGATTGGAAAGTACTATGATAAGGTGTTATGTGATATCATGCCTATGGATTGTTGTCATATTTTTTTGGGTAGACCTTGGCAACATGATAGACATGCTATATATGATGGGAGATTGCATAAGTATACTATTGTAGCCGATAGGAGAAAACAAATCTTATTACCTTTGATGGAAGAACCTATTACTAATGTTTGCACATTTGTGAAATTTTTCTTGATGGAAGGAAGAAAATTTGTTAACTCTTTGAACAAGAATGATGTATGTTTTTGTTGTAATTCCTAACAAACTGAGTAAGAAAATAGAGGATAATGTCCCTGAGGAGATTGATAAGTTACTCACCAAGTATAGTGATATCATTTTTTATAATGTACCTGATGGTTTGCCACCGAAGAGAAGTATTGATCATTGCATGGATCTAATCCCTGGATCTATTTTACCAAATAAGGCACCTCATCGGTTGACACCTACCAAGAATCAGGAATTGAACCTATAGATTCAAGAGTTGCTGGATAAAGGTTTGATCAGAGAAAGTTTGATTCCTTGTGTAGTACCTACGGTATTGGCACCTAAGAAGAATGGAGAATGGTGAATGTGTACCGATTCCAGAGTAATCAACAAGATAATAGTAAAGTATAGGTTTCCTATACCAAGAATGGATGATATAATGGATAGTTTGACTGGAGCAAAGTATTTCACAAAGATTGATTAGAAAAGTGGATATCATCAGATTAGAATCAGGGAAGGTGATGAATGGAAGACTACTTTCAAGACAAAAAAAGGTTTGTATGAGTGGTTGGTTATGCCTTTTGGTTTACCTAATGCACCGATTACTTTTATGAGGCTGATGAATGAAGTTTTGAAAAAATTATTGGTTAAGTTTGTGATTGTATATCTTGATGATATTCTGATATTCAGTAAGACTAGAGAAGAACATTTGTTGCATGTTAGACAAGTTTTACAGAGATTGAAAGAAGAAAAGTTGCTGGTAAATCTGAAAAAGTGTTCATTCATGAAAGAGGAGATTATGTATTTGAGATTTGTAATTTTAGCTGATGGTTTGAAGATGGATCTTAAAAAGGTTGAAGCTATTCTGAATTGGCCTACACCTATGAATGCTAGTGAGGTAAGATCATTTCATGGTTTGGCAAGTTTTTACTAAAAGTTCATAAGAAATTTTAGTTCTATTTGTAATGCTATGACTGAGACTATGAGAGGAGATAAAAGAGAATTCAAGTGGACACATGGAGCTGATAAAAGTTTTGAGACTCCGAAGCAGAAGGTTATTGAATTGCCTATTTTGGCATTGCCTGATTTCAATAAGGTATTTCAAGTGGAATGTGATGCAAGTTGAAGTGCAATTGGAGCTGTGTTGAGTCAAGAAGGTAAACTTGTTATTTTCTTTAGTGAAAAGTTGAATGATGCTAGAAGGAAATATTTTGTGTATGATCAAGAATTCTATGCTATTGTTCAAGCACTGAAGAAATGGAGACATTATTTGATACTGAGTGAATTTGTGTTGTGTACTGATCATAAGGCTTTACAATATTTGGGTAGTTAGAATAAGTTGAATCAAAGACATGTGAAATGGGTTGAGTACTTGCAAAATTATACATTTGTGATAAATTATAAAAGTGGAGTCACTAACTGAGTTGTTGATGCATTGAGTAGAAGAAGATCTTTGATGACCGATATGAAAATTGAAGTTCTTGGTTTTGATGAGATGAGATATTTGTATGAAATTGATCTTAATTTTTCTGTGATGTGGAGAAAGTGCAGAGCACCTATTCAAGATCAACCAAGTACAAAATGGGAAGAATATTTAATTCAAGAAGGTATGTTGTTCAAAGGTATTTTGTTGTGTATACTAAGAGGACAAATGAGAACTAATTTGATGAAGGAAAAACATAGTAGTGGTTTGGCTGGACATTTTGGAATTGATAAAACATTGAATTTTCTTAAGGAGAAATACTTTTGGCCATAGTTGTAGAAAGATGTTCATAAATTTGTGAAAAGTTGTGGAATTTCTCAAGTTGCAAAAGGAGTAAGTTAGAATACTGGATTGTATACACTGATTTTTGTACCTTAGAAACCTTGGACTAACATTAGTATGGATTTTGTTCTTGGCTTACCGAAGATAGTAAGAGGTAATGATTCTATATTTGTTGTGGTAGATATATTTTCAAAGATGGCACATTTTATACCTTGTAGAAAGACATCAGATGCATTACATGTAGTAGATCTTTTCTTTAAGGAAATTGTCACATTGCATGGATTACCGAGGAGTATTATCTCTGATCGAGACAGTAAATTTGTTGGATACTTTTGGAAGACTCTTTGGAGAAAGTTTGGCACTGAGTTGAAATATAGTTCTACATTTCATCCACAAACCAATGGACAAACAGAGGTTGTAAATAGAATTTTGGAAAATCTTTTGAGATTTTTAGTTGGAGACACACCTAGTAATTGGGATTCTATGTTGGCACAAGCAGAGTTTGCATACAATAATTAAATGAATAGGAGTACTAGAAAAACATCATTTGAGATTGTGAATGGTGATAAGTCAAGTTTATGGGATGTTTTGTTTATGATTTTCTAAGTTTAGACTTAAATATCTTATGGTTTTTCATAAACATTATACAGACTTCTATGTTTCTAAGCTTTAGCCATATGTATATTTGATACTTTTGAAACTAAAGGACAAGACTAAGTATATATATATATAGATTAATGAATGTTATGATAAAATATGGTATTTTTCTTCTCTATTTTTAATGGGTAGTGTTCCTGCAACCGTGTGATAAGGCTACATTAAAATAGGAAAACTTATTATAATCTCTGCCTTGGATTTGTGTTGTGGATTCTGTTATGCTAACCTTTTGTAGGAGAAGAATAAGTCAGCAAGGAGCATGAACTCAAGGATGAGTGGTCTTTTAAGGAGAATAACTATTTTAGATTTCATCATAGCTCCACTCCTTCCATAACCTTGCAGTTGTTGATTTAGACCAAGTCAATCTAGTTACCAAGTGTTCCTATATTCTCGAAGCACTAAATGTGGCTTATCTTCTTGCATGAATGATGTTGTTGTTCTTGTAACTGAAGTTGTTATGCTATATATTGAAGGACCTAGTTTTTAGGTGTTCTATTTTTCTTAGTTGCTTTTAAATAAGCTGAAACTTATGATTCCGAGCTAGTTAGATGTTTTTGAGGAATTCATATTGTAATTTAGCAACAAAGTGAAATACTTTGATATTCCATATTGTACTTGTAATACCCCAAAATTGGCACCTATTTAATTTCATCAATTTTGGTGCATTATCTCGATTTTACATCTTCAAAAGTCCTAGTCCACTAGGTAATTTTCTCTCTCTTGCTTGACTTTACTTGACTTGATGTCAGTTGCAAAAACCCCAATTTGCAATAATCAAATATTAAATTAATTCCTAAAGTCTTAGACTTAATTGGCTAAATTACCCCTATGATAAATTAATTTAATTATAAAGTCCTAAGTGCTTTCTAATTAAATTAAAATCTACCCTCTTTAGCTAATTACCCATAAAAAGGAATTAATAATTGCTTGTTATTTGAATGGACACCTTTTCTTCAATTAATAATTTGAGATATTTGAAAGGTCCTCATGTGGCATTTTCCATTCTTTTAATAAAGTAATTCATGCTTATTTGTCCCAAAAGGGATATGAAGGGTCAGGAGTTTCAAATCAAGAAACTCTTCCTCCTCTTGGCTCTTCTATTTATTTGAACCTCTTTTTCTCATTCAAAAGAGCAATTTTTTAGAGCATCCTTACTATAGCATTTTTTAGTCTCATATCTCATTATTTTCAAAGCTCTTTTATTGCATTATCTAGTTTAATTTCTCATATTAGTGTAATTGCATTTCACATTTAGATTAAATTTGCTTACTTGTTCTTAGTCTAATATCATCTTTATTTCAAAATCAAATAAAAATCTGCATTTCATATTTCTTTCAAAGTTTTCTAGATTAATTGTATTCATTCTTAGCTTAGTTTCATTTTGCTCATATTTTCTTTCAAATCCTCCATTGTTGAATTGGTCTCCCAGCTGTTGGCTCTCATTTTGAGAGTATTCAAACACCCCATTCACATAGGAGGCAACAGGTCGCCTCACCATGGAATTTGGATTGAGTTCTTCATACTCTCTCTCAAATTCTATCAAGTGAATAATGACCATGTTGTGTTGTGCCTGATTTAGAGGTCACATTCAGTCACATACATTTTGGCGCCCACCGTGGGGCAGAAAAGATCAATTTCTGGCCTCATTCTTGATTGGTTTTTTAATTTTAGTGTTGGTTCCAGGCTTTGTATGGCCATTTACAGTATGAAAAACTTGTAATATAGTAATGGATGGATATAATGATGAATCATCTTTCTAATTATTTTGGTTTGGTTCATTTTTATAAAGAAATGAATAAGTTATGATCATTTTGGTGAAAGTGGGTATTTGCAGATTTGAGATTCTCTGAATACAGCCAGATTGAAATGTCTGGTATGGACAAATTATGAAGAATCAGGATCTATAATAATATTCATTGGAAAGATACATAAATTAGCTTTCATTTCCTTTTGGTTTGAGTCATTTTCATGCAGATTTGTGAAAGTTATGGGCGTTTGAGTGAAAACTAGTTTTTAACAATCTGTATTGGAATTGTAGGCAATGATTTATTCATAGAAAATGATTTATGAATGAAAAAAATAAATAGCTTACATATTTGGAAACTAGATTCATTAATAGTTATTGTGAAATTGGTTTGGTTTTATTTGGATTATTTTTGAGAAAGATATGTGATTCCCTAGGCAGGGTTTGGTGTTTTAAATCTGATTTATGACAGAAAAATTACAGTCTGAAAAGGTTATTGGTTGAGGTACCAAATGAAATAATAAGACCTTGTAACTTTGGAAAATGATAGTTCTTGATGTTATCTAAAAACTTCATTCTTTCTAAAAATTTTAATATTGTGATTTTATGGGTCAAATAAATCAATCTTTAAAGACTGTCTTGAAGACAACAATGTTACATATCTTACGGTTTGCCATTGATTTGTCTTGATTCTATACTTTCGAATGTGTGCTAAATGCTGGATTGTAGATCTTTGGACCTAAGGTGAGTTCTTAAAATCTCTATAACACTTGGTTTGGGCATAAAATCAATCTCTCATGTGTTTGGCTTGAGTGTTTACATGCTTTCATAGAACACATTTTAATTGATGCTCTTAATGGGAAATGAATGAACATAGATCTTCTTTCATACAAGTTTATGTAAGTGAATGCTTGTGTTTAAACCATAAGTAATTCTTGGTTACAATATCAAATATCTCATTGAGTAATTGAGGGCATGGATTCATTCCTTGTTTACATGAAGAGTTAAATGCACCACTTTGTGGACTCACTTCATGTTTACTTGGAAAGTTAAATATTCCATGATTCAAACCCTCTTGCACTTATGAGTAGTATTGATTAGCAGTCTTAGATTACTTGTGATTGATCTAGATTGCTATCTTGGGTTATTGGACTTGCTAATCCACCGGCCCCTCATTTTCTCCCTGTGGTTGCAATCCCAACGCCACATTAAAGGGGAGGGGTCTATAGGAAAGAAGCGTTAATTGTTCCACTTGGAAACCCTTTTGTGCTTTTTGGAACTCACTTGTTTTCTAGGGTGTGGAATCACTTTGAGTTTGTGTGAGGAGTTAAATGCACCACTTTGTGGACTCACCTCATATTTACTTGAAGGGTTAAGTGTTTCACCTTTAGTGCTTTTCAATACTTTTTGATAGAGAATTACTTACTTTTTATTTTTTTTAGAAGGCCTGCTTGGGGATTTCATCACCTCAAGGGACGACCTTAACTCCCGTGTTTCGGCAGAGTATAAATATCAGGAGGTGAATCCAAAGACACCTCTCTTGGGAATGAGTTAGATTTCACTCTTGGCTAAGCCTCAAAGAACTTTATACCTTTGAGAAGTGAAGGAGGAGATTTGGGTTACCGTCTCCCCCCGGCTGTGTGATTTCAGATTCTTCTCATCTATAGATTTGGGCCTCACGTACCTTGCGTATATCAAGGACTCCCTTTAGAAGAGCTATGTATATCCTTGTAGACAACTTGCTAGGATGTTGTTGTGTTTTAAGTGCCTACTAAAACATTCTCAAGAACATACACAAGTAGAGTCCTTAGGGAGTAGAAATACTAAGTCACTATTCTTGTTCATGCGCAAGGTTGCTTTGTCCCTTGCCCATTGCTTGAAGACTGTTTTCTTGAACTCCTTGATTGCTATCTTATGTGCTTGATCAATGACATAAATCTGATCTACCTTTTTGTCTGTGATCTATTTTTCTATTTTCCTATCGTTCACCGTCAGAAACTAGTTGTCTTGAGTTAGGAATCGATCGATCTTTGCTTTGACTCACATTGTCTCTCATCTATTCATCTTATCTCTTTATGCCTCTTGTACCTTGCATTGTGATTGTCTTATCTTGGCTATTCTAGCCATCTCTTTTTGACAATTCGTACCAGGTTCATCTTGCATCTTGGCTGTTCTAGCCATTTATCTCCTTTTCATTATCTTAGAGACAGAGTCTAGCTTTATCCCAAATCTTTGCTCGGTACATCTTTGTTTATGACTGTCACGACTCAAAGTGGCAAGACTTATCCCATTCAGAATGCTGATCAAGATCAAAGTAAACCTCATAATCAAGACATAGATCATTCCAAATCTGTTGCAAAATCTAAACTTCATGAGGAATCCTCACATTCTTCATCATTCCAAGAGTATTACAATCCATTGTTTCAGATACAGTCTGACTTACTATTTCAAGAATATTATAACCCATTGTTTGAAGACTAGCAAGACTCTGAAGGGTCACTTTCTAAAATTAAACCTATTGATCCTTTTGAACCTATCAACTCTTTCATGATCTCTCATAATAATACCAACAAGATGGGAGATCCAAAACCTTCAAAGTTGGTTTTCAATCTCAGCTCTAACATGCCAAAACCTTCAAAGTTGGTTTTCAATCTCAGCTCTAACATACAAATGATCAAAGCCACTGAGAAGGCTATGACAGAAGCTCAACTGCCTTCCAGATTTGTTAGAAACAAACCTTGGATCTCTCACTGTGACATGATCATTGCTCCAGGGAGCAAGGATACTCCTAAACCCAAAACTCCCTTTGTCTTACGAGGCCCTGCGTCTCCCTCGTATAACTCCACACAGTCTCTAGCTTGTGCGAACACTATCACTCAATCTCATGCAAAGATCATGCTCAAAGGTCCTGAACCTTCGACATCCAAACCAAAACTATCTATGGATAAAGCCCTCACTGAGGAAAACGTCCCCAAAGATCTTGATCTCGACTATTTTCAATCTATGGTGGGTCATTTGACCTCGCCTCATTATTTATCATTCTCTAAGGAAGATGATCACTTGCTGAGTCACCCACATAATGCTCTCCTGCACACTGAAGTTATGATAGGCCCCAAGAGTATCCCCCACGTCCTCATTGACAATAGTGCTAGCCTAAATACTTGCTCTGCTAAGATGCTTACCCAAGTGACAGATAGTTTTGTTCTCGCCAATAGAGAATCCACTGAGTTCTATGATGCCAAGCTAAAAGAAATAGAAAAGACCCTGAAGATCAAAGATATTGGAATGGCGGAATATCAGATTGAGTCCATCTTGTCATTGAAAACTCTCCCTCCATCTCCACATTCCTATGAGGAACCTTCTGAAGATGGATTTGGTATTAGCTATCAGAGCTATGAGCTTGATCAACCTAGCTGCAGCTTGCACTCACATGCAGATTTAGATGATGAAGAAACACAAATTCAGCCTATGACATATGAAAGACCTTTGAATGATCAAAATTATGATTCAAACTACCAGAAAGAGTCTTATCTACCTTCTCAAGTGCTTCAAGAACATGAACTTGGTCCTCACCAGGAGGATTTTATACACTCTACTGAACAAATTTCTACTACTGCAGCTACTACTGAATATGTCATTGCCTCTAATGGCACACATACTAATTGGGAGAAACTGTTGGATGCTTCCCTTATCTTTGGTATGCCTATTCTAGATTGTTCTACCACTTCTACTATTGAACAAAATCCTACTACTGCCGATTCCAATGGCACACATACTGATTGGGAGCAACTGTTGGATGCTTCGCTTATCTTGGGTATGCCTATTCTAGACTGTTCTACCACTTCTACTATTGAACAAAATCCTACTACTGCCGATTCCAATGATACACATACTGACTGGGAGAAACTATTGGATGCTTCTCTTCTCTTGGGTATGCCTCAAGGTGTGCCTATTCCAGATTACTTTGCTGCTCCTACTACTAAACAAGATCCTACTATTGAAGAAACATTTCCTTTGATAGATGATAGTGATGAAGAAAGTCTGCCTCCAACTATGTCTCTAGCTGAATGGGACTTTATATCAGATGCTACTACAGAAATACCAGTTGATGCTATGCACCTATATGCTAGTCTTAGCAACTCAGAAAGAGGAGGAATTTATGATCCTCCAAATCAAGCTATTGATGACAATCCTTTCCACCCTCCTGTGGAGATCATTCCTATGGCTCCTAGGCCATCTGCTCCAAGTTATACTTCTACTACTCCAACAAATCATGGGTATCTGAGACCCCATCTTGTTACAATCTCATGGAATCTTGGTAGATCCAAAATTGAAATGGTTCCCATTCATGCACTCTTACCACTTGAAAGGGGACCTGACTCTTGGAATAGACCATCTTGGTTAGGCTCACATAATATTCCTCCAAACTTATCTGAATCTTCTAAGATGACTCATAATCGACAACACTTTATGGAAGATTACTTTCTTGATCTATCTGATGCATTCATGAATGATGAGGATGATACTGATATATTTGCACTTGAGCCCATCACATCGACTTCTCTTCCTCCTTCATCTCCCAGAAAAGTGGCCCGTCCACTTCCATTTCCACCTCTCCACCTGAACCAGTCATATAAGCCTCTTTCATCCATCATTCCTGATTCTTTTGGAAGTAACTTGGATGTGCAACATAAAAATAAAAATAATGAGAATCCACTTATATCTCAAGGTCACCATGTCGCATCTAATCGACATGTGACTATGAAGAAAGGAAAGAAACAAAGGTGTTCAAAAGACCGCAAAGGTCCTCAAAAAGAAGAAGACAATCAAAAGCTAGAAAATAAAATAAAAAATGGATCTCAAAATCCATTCTATAGGCATTGTCATCAAAAGCACCTTAAAGTAAAGAAGAAAAAATTCAAAAGCTATGTGGATTCCAAAGAAAGAAAAAATCAAAGTTGTCATTTGAGCTTCTAAAATTCTCATGCTTCCCTCCATTCCATCGCCCTTGCCTCTCATACTTTACCCTCTTCACTCCATCTTGCCTTGTCCCAAAGTGCATATCAGCATCTCCTTATTGCTAATGGCATGACTAAGAAAAATCTAGAATGTACTCTCCCTAAGCATTTAGAGTGTGGGAAATCTGATGAAGAGTTAAGGTGTGTCCATGAGGATATTTGTGGGTCTCACTTAAGTGGTCTTTCCTTGACTATGGATCTCTTGACTGTTGGACACTACTGGTTGGCTCTCCTGTTACTACTACAACATCTAGTTCTGATTCTGCAACTTCTCAGCTGGCTAGTACTACAAATGACTGTGTTTCCAAAAATCACCACTGAAGGAGAGAAACTCAAAGAGCCCATCAACGCTCTTCATTTGAAAAAATTCTATAGCTGACATTCTCTATGTGCTCATGTACATACTTATTGATCCTAAAAAAATCCTAAAAATTGATATATTGCAAAAAATCCTAAAAATTGCAAAATGTCCTGAAAAAATGATCATCTTAGTGAAAACCTGGCAAACAGGCGCTTTGATGTATCTATTATCCTGGTGAAAACCTGGTAAACAGGGACCTTGATAATACAAAAAAAATAGAAAATGTGAAAAATACAAAAAAAATGAAAAGATAAAAAATACAAAAAAATGAGATATTAAAAAAATAAAAAAAAATAAAAAAAAGAGAAAATTACAAAAAAATTAAAAAAGAGAAAAATGTGTCATTGATGAAAACCTGGTAAATAGGCATCATGGTAGCAAAAATAGAATCTCTGCCAAGATGGTGAAAACCTGGTAAACAGGCGCCTCTTATTTTCCTGAAGTAACATCTCATCTCAGCGTCGCTTGGCTCTTAGTTTCTTGCTTTAGTTTCCTTCCTTTCCTGCTTTAGTTTGTTTTCCCGCTTTCCTGCTTTAGTTTGTTTCCTACTTTGGTTTGCTAGCTCATGCGCTTGTCTTTGAGTTTTCCTCGACTCTTCATGGATTGGAACTAGTTCACACTTGGGGGCACCTACCTGGTCTAGGGGGCATTGTCCTATCGCTTTCAGAAACTCTTTTGAGCATTGGTCGCTAGTGGTTCCCACTATGCCTACCTACAGATACCTAGCTTTCATTCGATCTCTCTTCTTCAGGATTTCTCCCTTCTATCAATCACCAGTGATTCTCATTACATCTGCCTACTGTCATTATCTCATTGAGACTTCGAACGTTGTCTTTCCGAATCAACTTCAATCCGCTTGAACATGACCTTGAACTAAAACTCAAACTAAATGTGTGTTCCTTTGAGACATGTTGAGCTTTGTTTTCTTTGAGTGCTTGTTTGTTTGCTTTTCTTTTTTGCTTTCTGTTTGTTGGTTTAGTTCCAATTATCCAAAGAATTCATTTAAGAGGGGTGTCCTTCTATAAGAGCCTCTATCTCATATTGGATGGCCATGTGTACTTCGACTCCTTTTATATGGATGCTTTGGTGAGGTTGGTTCTTCTCCTTGTCTTTTGAGTGACTTCTTTCTGCTACTGATGAAATTGTAAATGCTCATCTTGTTAAGTGAATGTAAGGGTCACTGCGAGCAATCTTTGGCAAAAGAAGGAACTCCTGTGTGCTTGGTGTGTTTGTTCGCAAGAGACATTCAGGTCATTCTAGCATTTATGCTCTAATGCTTATGTTAACTTGCTAGATTAAAAGGAATAGGTGTTCAGGTCATTTTGGCTCCTTGTGCCTTAATGCTTACATCTTATTCCAACAAACCTAAGACTTATGTCATATTCATATTCTCATGTTGGGGAGAATTGTATGGCATCTTGCGATTGTCCCATGCTTAAACGAACTCAATGATGATAAATACGATGAGTCCAATAGCCGAGTTCGGAGGATTGCATTTGTTCATCCTAGGCCTGCATTTAGACTTGCATCTTTCATTCTAGGCTTGCATTTGGAGCGCTTTCTTGTTGCTCTCTTGATTGATTTCTTCTAGATCTACTTCATCAAAGGTTCTCATCTTTTGTCCCAATCTCATCTTGGCTGCATCCTTTTTTGGGATCAAAATCAAAATTTGACATCTCTAGATAGCTCGAAATCGCATTTTAAATATTGGACTCCTTTTGGATCGGATGCTTGTGCAGTCAGCCTTCTGGTGTCATCTTCCTACTAGATCCTCATCTTTGCATCATGTTCTCAAATATTTTCTTCTTTTCATCAAGTCAACCCTAGTCAAAATTTGGTCAACCATGGTCAACTATGGTCAAACTTGGTCAACAGGACCTTTGCTTTGCTCTGATTCACTTCTGTAGCTTCGTGAATCTAGTCTAATTGCTTTTGCTCTACAATCTCTTATTGTTTATCATCCTTCTGACATGTCATCTTTTGATTTCACTCCCGAGGGGGCAGGATGATTACATCATTTGAATCTTGTCGAATCTATTCTTAAATCAGTCTAATTTGAATCATCAGTCCTCATTACTAGGGGCATCTTCACGCCTCGCATCTTGTCATCTGGAAATCTATCTCTTAGGTATCTGAGAAATCTAACTCGGATCCTCGAGGATCATTCTTCATTCTGGAGATGGTTCTTGAAATCTATTGGGTATTGGGGCAATCTAACCCTAATTCTTGGGAGTCAAGCTTCGTTCTGGAGATAGCTCTAAAAATCTCTTTTAGACCGTTATCTGGGCAATCTAACGCAGGTCTCGGAGGACTAAGCTTTTTATTGGGGCAATCTAACCCTGATTCAGAGATAGTCCTAAATCTGCATCTTCATCAATTGGTATTGGGGCAATCTAACCCTGATTTCGGTTCTCTTCTAAGACCGTTGTCTTCGCAACTAACTTAGACTTCAAAAAATTCATGCTTTGATCTACTTTCATCTGTCACTTCAGACTATTCTTTGAATCAACGCGCTGTTCGTACATCAATTCAAAGAGGGGCAAATGTAATACCCCAAAATTGGCACCTATTTAATTTCATCAATTTTGGTGCATTATCTCAATTTTACATCTTCAAAAGTCCTAGTCCACTAGGTAATTTTCTCTCTCCTGCTTGACTTTACTTGACTTGATGTCAGTTGCAAAAACCCCAATTTGCAATAATCAAATATTAAATTAATTCCTAAAGTCTTAGACTTAATTGGCTAAATTACCCCTATGATAAATTAATTTAATTATAAAGTCCTAAGTGCTTTCTAATTAAATTAAAATCTACCCTCTTTAGCTAATTACCCATAAAAAGGAATTAATAATTGCTTGTTATTTGAATGGACAACTTTTCTTCAATTAATAATTTGAGATATTCGAAAGGTCCTCATGTGGCATTTTCCATTCTTTTAATAAAGTAATTCATGCTTATTTGTCCCAAAAGGGATATGAAGGGTCAGGAGTTTCGAATCAAGAAACTCTTCCTCCTCCTCTTGGCTCTTCTATTTATTTGAACCTCTTTTTCTCATTCAAAAGAGCAATTTTTTAGAGCATCCTTACTATAGCATTTTTTAGTTTCATATCTCATTATTTTCAAAGCTCTTTTATTGCATTATCTAGTTTAATTTCTCATATTAGTGTAATTGCATTTCACATTTAGATTAAATTTTCTTACTTGTTCTTAGTCTAATATCATCTTTATTTCAAAATCAAATAAAAATCTGCATTTCATATTTCTTTCAAAGTTTTCTAGATTAATTGCATTCATTCTTAGCTTAGTTTCATTTTGCTCATATTTGCTTTCAAATCCTCCATTGTTGAATTGGTCTCCTAGCTGTTGGCTCTCATTTTGAGAGTATTCAAACACCCCATTCACATAGGAGGCAACAGGTCACCTCACCATGGAATTTGGATTGAGTTCTTCATACTCTCTCTCAAATTCTATCAAGTGAATAATGACCATGTTGTGTTGTGCCTGATTTAGAGGTCACATTCAGTCACATACAGTACTAGTGTTTTGTTAAATGAATATATGATAGTTCCAAATTTTAATCTTTGAGTTGTAAATCATTCACACTTCTGTGGGGGCCCACGTAGGAGGTGAATCCCATGTTTATGTTCAAGTAGGATTCAGTTAAAGTTTCTTTGAAGTTGTTAAGAACTATTGCTCCTACAGCCACTGGTAACAGAACCACTGACTGTTTCCTGTAGCATAGGTTTACTTTTGAAGCATCATCTATTTCCTGCTAAGCTTTCCTTTGAGTTATAAGCTAATATGTAGTTTTAGTTTCTAAGTATAAATCTCTTGTAGCAATAGATTTTACTTTAGCAGTGATGACTCTTAGAAGAACTAAAGCATAAACCTTGCAACCATCATCTCAAGTTCACGTTCTTGGATTGATACATTTAATGAAGTTTAGCATGATGTTCTAAGTAGATATGTGATAAATTTAAGTAATGAATCACTGTCAAAGGATGTTCAATCCTTGAGTTACTAGGATATTATTCTGACTAGTCATTTTTGGCGTTGATGCTAGGGATGGTGTCAATTTAGTTTGACCCAGAAGTCATTAAGTTAGTTTGAATTCTACATAATTTTGTATGCATAAACGTGGGGATCATCTAGGGAAATTCCTACCTAATCTTAATCAGGAAGAACCATTTGAGGTTTTCAACCTAGCACTTGAGGAACCCCAATTAGAGAGCCCACAAGAAGAAGAACTATTTGAGAACGTGTTTGCTGATGCCTATGATTAATTGCCTTCACCACCATCATCTAAAGAGTCTTACCATTTAAATGCCCTCTTTGCTTACCTAGAATATCTAGAAAATGTAATGGCTCACCCTACCTTCCCTTTTCCAATTCCTACTCAGCAAGGTAACCAAAATTTGAAAAACATTCCTACTGCTGTGCTTCCTAAATTGTATGGGCTCATCATAGAAGATCCAGAGACTTTCCTTTTTGAGTTTGATGTCCTTTTTCAAAGATATGACTACACCACTGATGGCCATAAGCTCAAATTGTTTCCCTCCACTTTAAAGGAGGCTGCACTAAGATGGTTTATGAGTTTGGGTGCTAATGCTGTAGCAGATTGGAATGCAATGTGTAGCCTATTTCTTGCTAAATACAAAGATTATTACAGAGGAGGGGACTTAAAAGGAGATGACATATTTAAAATGTCATAGAAGGAAGATGAAACCTTGGAAGACCATGTCTCTAGGTTCATGTTCAGCCTGTAGCGTAACACACAACATGAGCTGAATGAAGAATCTCAAAAGCATCTATTTTTGAGAGGTGTGAATGATGGAAGCATAGAGGCCCTTGATGTTATGGTAGGGGGGGACATTACCCAAAAGACTTGGGATGACATAAAGAGTATATGTTTGAAATATTCTAGAGCTACTGTTAAGAAAGGAAGAGGCTTGAGAGCCTTGCCTCACAAATCTAATGGCGCAGGTGTGTCCAAAATGGAGTTATCCAATCTATTGTCAAATTTCAAGAAAGACATCATTAATGATGTCACTACTTAGTTGGACACAATGTAGGCAAGAAGGAAGAAAGATGAATCTGATGCAATGTTAGCAGAGTACTATCCACACTGTAGGGAGAAGAAAAAGAATTGTCAATGTAAGTCTGTTGTGAGCTTGGAGTCCCAACCTATGCCTACTAAGTTCAAAGCCATTGATGAGAATAGAGAGGTTCTCTATGTTGCATAGCAAAGGCCATGGGCTCAGAGACTAGGTATTCCCCAAGATCCTCTTCAAAATTTTAATAGTAATAATTCATGGCAAAACCAAGGACATAGTGGATTTATTGGGTGTAATAGTTGGCAACATCCTCAGCAAGGTTGGCAACAACCTCTACAGGGTTGTTCACAACCCCAACAAGGTTGGAAATAGTCTCACCAGGGTTGGCAGCCACCTTAGCAACCCTGGCAACAGCCACAACAGGGGTGGCAACAACTACACAATTGGATGAACCAATCAAACTAGCAAGCTTTGATGCCACCACCTCAACATCAGGCTCTAATGCCTCCTTCTGTAGCCAACACTACTTCCCCTAAACAAACTCAGTTGTGTGCTCAGCCTACTCCTAATCCCAACAATGCTAAACCAACAACACAGTAGCAGAACTATGCTATTTCCCTAAATAATATCCATTTAAGGTCTGGCACAACCCTTACTCCTCCACAATAGCCTATCACAACTAAAGTTGAGGATACCTCGCTAGAGCCAACTGAGGTACCAGTCAAACCTACTACTCCTATAGGGCAAGAACCCCCATTTCCTCATAGGTTGGAGGAACAAGCTAAGCCCATGGAAAATCAAGCAGTGTTGGATTTTCTTGCCCAACTAAAGAAAATGACAGTTAAAATACCACTGTTGGATGCCATAAATGAAGTGCCTACATACACTAAAGCCATCAAGGAGCTTGTATCAAACAACCTAGGAGGAAGAAAAAGGATCCTAAAACCATACATGTCCTAGGCCAGTTATCTGATCTGATGTTGGAGAAATTGGCAGTCCCAAAGTATTCTGATCCTGGTAGCCCTGTGGTCACAGTCACCATTCAAGGAATACAAGTACAAAATGCTCTAGTTGACTTAGGTGCATCCATAAATGTCATGACCAAGGAAGTAATGTCTTAGCTGCATATCATCGATCTTAGGGAAACCCCAACCATCCTTCAGCTTGCTAATAGTTCCACTATTACACCTAATGGGATGGTAGAGGATGTAATAGTCACCTTGAATTCTTGGGAATATCTAGTTGAATTTTTTGTCCTTTCTCCAAAGGCTAACATGGGAGGGTATCCAATAATTCTAGGTAGGCCTTGGTAGGCTACTATAGATGCCTATATCACTTTTCGGTCAAGCAAAATGACTATATCCAATGGAGTCAACACCAAAAATCTGACTCTATATTCCCCAGCTCAACCTCTGTTGCCAGATGACTAGATAATCTGGCCAGACTTGGGTGATACTGAACCTGAGGTCAATTCCATTTGCCAATTAATGATGATATCCAGGGAACCATTTGTAGCTTCTAGGGGAGAAGATGAAATAATTTCCTCCATTATCATGAATGAGTATGGAGTGCAATCCCAAGTGTGTTCCCAAGAGGACTGTGTTCTTGAAACTTTGTTACCACCTTCCAATGCTTTACAGTATTTAGAAACTTCAAAATTCCTTCATACATTATTGCCTCATGAAATGGATTTTGTTCCAATTGCTCAGCTATCTATGGGAGAAAAGGTTATTAAGCTAAAGGTCAGCCCAGGACGAGAGTTAAATATAAACAGTGCTTTGACACTCTCTCAGCAAATAGATGTCCTACAGCTTCTAAAAGAACATCAACAAGCCTTTGCTTGGGATTATACTGACATGAAAGGCCTAGACCCTAAGCTATCCAACCATAAAATTTATATCAGCCCTGACTGTAGACCTGTCTGCCAACCTCAGTGAAGGGTTAATCCAGCTTTAAGAGATATAGTTAAGAACGAGTTGTAGAAGTTGTTAAATGCTGGATTCATTTATCCCATTTCTGATAGTTAGTGGGTCTCTCCTCTTGTTATAGTACCTAATAAAGGAGGTAAGTGGAGAGTTTGTATTGACTACAGGGAGCTTAACACAACTACTAAGAAGGACCACTTTCCATTACCGTTCATAGATCAAGTCCTTGATAACCTGGTTGGAAAGAAATACTTCTCTTTTCTAGATGGATTCAGTGGTTATAATCAAATACAAATAGCCCCTAAAGACCAAGAGAAGACAACATTTACCTATCAATGGGGCACATTTTCCTATTCAGTGCTACCTTTTGGGTTGTGCAATGCCCCTACTACTTTCCAGCGAGCTGTGATCAGCATATTCTCAGATATCTCTGCTGATTGCATGGAAATTTACATGACAACTTTACCACATATGGGCATAATTTTGATGAGGCCAGGGAAAATTTGGAGAAATTTCTTTAGATATGTCATGATTATAACCTCTCTCTAAATAGTGAAAAGTGCTTCATGATGATGGAAGAAGAGGTTGTCTTAGGACATTTCATATCTTCAAAAGGTATTCAAGTGGACCTTGCCAAGATTGAAGTGATTAGCACATTACCTACTCTAGCAAAACAAAAAGATGTGTGAAGTTTTCTTAGACATGTCGGGTATTATAGAAGGTTTATAAAGGACTTCAGTCATCTTGCAACACCACTATATAAATTGCTCAAAAAGGATGCTGAATTTAATTGGGATTATGACTGTGCCAAGTCCTTCCTGCAGCTGAAGGAAGTACTCACTACAACACTAGTGTTGAGAGGACTGAACTGGGGCTTTCCTTTTCACATTCATACTAATGCCTCTGACTATGCTATTGGTGTTGTGCTTGGTTAGAAGGTGGACTCAGTTGAGCATGCAATTTACTTTATCAGTAAAAATTTGCAGGGAGTTGAGTTTAATTACACTGTCACTAAAAAAGAACTTCTTGTAGTCATCTATGCCCTAAATAAATTCAGACACTACATTACTGGATATGAGATCTATGTGCATACTGACCATTCTTCTATTAAGTATCTCATGAACAAGCCTGCAATCTCTGGAAGATTGGCTCACTGGTTACTTCTTATGTAGGAATTTGACATTACCATAATAGATAAACCTGGTAAGACCAATGTGGTAGCTAATTTTCTTTCTAGGTTGCATGTAGCTGATGATCCTACAGCCATTGATGACAATTTTCCTAATGAACATCTCTTCTTGCTGTCTACACACAATCCCTGGTATGCCAATAATGCCAATTATCTCACCACTGGTAAGACACCAGCTCATTTCTCTACTAAAGAAATAAGATTGTTGACTGAAAAGAGCTTTAATTATTCATGGATTTTTGGATTCATGTTTTATACTGGTCTTGATCAAGTAATTAGAAGATGCATACGAGAGGATGAAACCTATGATATCCTCAAAGCATGTCATGATGAACCTTGTGGTGGCCATTTTGCTGCCAAAAGAACAACATTGAAAATATTGACTATAGGTTACTATTGGCCCAGTCTACACAAAGATGTTGCTCAGTACACCAAAAAGTGTGACAAATGCCAACACATGGGATGACCTACTAAGACACATGAAATGCCCCTGCAGCCACAGGTTGTTGTTGCACCCTTTGATAAATGGGGGATTGAATTTGTCGGTCCTATTGAGCCCTCTTCACAAGGTAAATCCTATATCCTTGTCTACACTGACTATATTACAAAATGGGCTGAGGCTAAACCTATGAAGCACCATAGGGATAACAATGTTGCAAAGTTCCTTTATGAATTCATCTTCACCAGATTTGGAGTACCAAGGGAGATTCAATCTAATCAAGGTCCTTAGTTTACTTCCAATTTAATTGCTGCTCTGATGGAGGAATATAACATCAGGCATGGTAAATCTTCACCCTATCACCCCCAAGCTAATGGCCAGGTGGAAGTTACCAATTGGGAGTTGGAATCTATTCTCACCAAAATAGTAGCCATCCATAAAAAATATTGGGCTATCCAACTTCCTGAAGCATTTTGGGCATACCAAACTACATGGAAGTCTACAACCAGTTTCACACCATTTGAGCTAGTATATGGTCACTCTGCAGTCATTCCTATAGAGTTTGAACATAAAACTCTTAGGAAAGCTCTTGATCTTGGCATGGATCTCACTGCAGCACAGCATGACATGATTCTAAGTTTGAATGGCCTTGATGAGTGGTGAAAATCTGTCCTGCACAACACAGAATTGATACAACACCAGCGCAAGCAATGGCATGACAAGTATGTCAAGGACAAATTCTTTTCTGTAGATGACTCGACACTCCTCTATGACTCTCGGTATTAGCATAACCTAGGAAAATTACAAACTAGGTGGCTCAGACCATACAAGATTATTGCAGTCTTTCCAAACGGAGCAGTTCAACTCTCCACATTTGATCCAGTTCATTTCAAACTGTTGGTCAATGGTCACCGATTGAAGTTATATCATAAACCCTAGAGTAAGGATGATTTCCTATAGAAATTATCATCTGTCATTGGTGACACACTTCCTGTAGCAACTCATAATGAGCTTTTTGCTCATTTGCCTTCCTGATTATAGAAGATCTTGTCCCTTGCATAATAAACACTTTCTTAACGAAAGTCACTTCTCCATAATAAAATTCCATTTCATGTCTTGTCTATCACCCATCCACCTCATTTTTTTTCTTTCATTCATGGATAGCAACAACTGCCACTTCAGCAGCAATTCAGGTTAGCACACATTTCAAGGTATGCAATTTTAATTTGTTTTCCAAAAAAAAAAAATTTCATGCCTTGTCACCACTGCAAGTGTGGGACCACTTGCCATATTTTAGCTGGGGGGGAAGTTAATTAGTTTTTTTTGTCATTATGTTTATGAAATCTTTATATTTATTCTTTATCCTGTCGTACTTGCATTTCTTGTCATGATTTGACACTTTTTGCAAATCATTATGTTGCGTTGTTATTTCGCACATATGAAGTAAAGGTGGCAAGTTATATCAAGTATGAGTTTTGCGGAGAGTACTTATGAGTAATTATGAGAAGTTAAGTGATAATCTACATTTATATTACTTATGAGCTCATTTTTCAAGCTTCACTGCTTGAAATTTCCAAATTTGAAACTCTCCTATAACTTGCCTTTTCAAGCCTCCTTGTTTGAAATTGTTCTTGTCAGTTTTTATCTCTTGCAACTTCATTTTGGGTATTTTGGCAACCAGAGATGGGAGGTGACCTCATTCATAGGGAGCCCACTATGCATAATGTTTTTCTCAAAGACCAAGCCTACAGGCCATACTTTTAGGAAAGGGGTTGGTTGGATTATATTCAGAAGTTAACCAGCTAGGATGACGAAGTTGCACTTCAGTTTCTTAACTCTTTAAAAGATGGTGTGGCAATAGTCAAAGGACTGAGGGTGCCATTTTCATAGGAAATTTTGGTAGAAGTTATGGGGTTACCGTAGGAAGGTGAGGAATTTGCAGAAAATCTTGATCCAACTACTATTAGAGCTTAGTTCACTCTACATTCAGACCCACCGCTTGAAGTTGACCAGGAATAAGGTACATTTAGACAATCTCTTCCAGAGCCATTTAGGCAATGTGTGGTTCATGTCATTAGATATTTTACCTATGAAGGGTAGTATTCATTCCTACATTTCATTCACTTTAAATTTTTGAGCTGTCTAAGGCATGACAATAGGCCTATCAATGTTCCTAGTTTCGTGTTTAGCATTTTGTCAAAGCAAGCCACTCTAGTTCAGGAGGGTAAACACAATTCTATCTCACATCATTTTTTAATCAAATTAATAGTTGAGAAATCCTTAAGGGAGAAATCAAAAATATCTTGGGATGAATTTCTACTGCAAGGGTTTAAGGAACCAACCCCAGAACCAATTGGGCGTAGAGTGGGACAGATGATTAAAACTACTAAAGGGGTTAGGAAATTTTTTATTGAAATTGGACAATGTTCTTCATCTAGAAAGAAATCTAGGGTTAGGACCCCTAATTCCCCTCATTCCTCTACTTCAAGATCAACTCATGAAGAGAAATTGGACAATTTTGCAGAAAAGGCTGAAGTTGCTCCTGCAGTGGAAATGGTTTCCCCAAAGGACAAGAAAAAGAAAATTAACCCTGGTACTAGTTAGTAGGCTAAGGCATCTCCTATAGCCACAAGCACTTCCATAAAAAGGAAAGTTCTAGAAAAGAAGGAAGAGACTCCATTAAGGAGAAGTAATAGAAGGAAGTCAAATACAACTGTAGAGATTCCAATTGATGAGCCAAATATAGAATGAGAATCTGGATGAAAGGAAGAAGAGGATATAAATATTCAGCAAGAAGCTGAAGTACAGCCTAAAACTTCTCAGCAGGAAGAACAAATGACTAAGATTATGGAGTAGGAAACATTTGAGGGGTTTCCTAATGTTGAAACAAAGCAGGTTCCTGGTAAGCTAGTAAATGAATAATTCATCATAACCGGAGATGACTCCAGCTTAGAAGAGCAAGATTATGTGTTTCATAGGAGAGATTCAACCTCTAGGAATCCTCAGGAAGATGATTCAGCTAGTGATGACTCTAATAGTTACATTAGGGAAGCAGATGACACAATGTTTTCTCCTACAATAGAATCTCCTACAGTAGAAAAGAGTCCCTATGAAGAAAACCCAGATATTGATGCAGACCTTGTGAATAAGCTAGTAGAGAAAATTTTGAATGAAGGATTAGATACATTAGCCTTAGTGGCTCAACAATGCTCTAATACCGACAGGGATATGATCATCTAGATAGATCCTTTGAAGAGGGAAAGTGCTAACAATGGTAAGTCATATGTTCCTCAAGCAGCAGACAATTCTTGCATTAGTTCAATAACAAATCAATCTGGTTCAACATCTTTATTATCTATTATCTTTCAATTGTCTAAGCAATTAAATTCTGAGAGAGAGAGAAGTGGAAACAACAATGCAAAGAACTAAATAGGGTAATAGACTATCATTACCAAGAAAAACTTGTTCAGGAGGAAAAGATAAAATAGCTGAGTGTGAAACTTAACAAAATCACATCTCTAATTCTTGACCTGATGGGTTGTAGATCCCCATCACCTGTCTATGCCTTGTTTCTTAAAGAACATCTGTTAAACTATCAGATGACTAAATTATGCAGGAAAAATCTGCCTCATTGCAAGAGCCTACTCAGTTTTCTCAAGCCTTCCAAAACTCTCCTGTAGCCATTCAAAATCTATTATGTGAAATCTATCTCCACAACCTAGCAGTCCCTAATGACCGAGTTTGGAATCCCTTGCTTTATGTTGGGTATATTCAGCTCAGAGCCCTTATGTCTTGGGTGTAGAATGAAATTATTTGGGACACTCAAGCCAAAGTGTATAGGGATTTGGAGCTAGAAATTCCCCTATATCTAAGGCCTGAAGCCAAAGATCCTCGAACTTACTATTATAATTGGTTAAGAATTGGCCCCTCTGAATCAGGTAGCAAGGTCATCTATCCTATGAAAAATGAAGCATTTAATGCATATGAACAAATGGTAGATTCTAAATTTCCTAAGGCTAGAAATGCCATTCAGTGGTGCTAGAACAATTTATCTAGGGAGATGAGAAACAGAGAACTGCATTCACCTCTCAACTTTGCTATGGCAACCCAGCGTGCACCTTGGTATATTTCCTTGGGAAGAGAGAGGGAAAGTTTCTAGATTCCACTAACCTTTCAGCCTCCATTACTGATGTCTCCTCTACTTGCAAACTTAGAAAATTTGGATAGTTTTGATATGAAAAATGAAAAGGACAGGTGGAAGAAACACAGAGAAACAAAGGGATTCTATTGGAGTCTTGCAGAAGGAGGTACTAGGTAGAGGACAACTACTGATTATAGATTGACAGCCAAGTTGAAGAATTTATTTGCTGCGGGACCAACAAATAACTAAGATGGGGGGAATGATGAGTCGAGTTTATGGGATGTTTTGTTTATGATTTTCTAAGTTCAAACTTAAATATCTTATGGTTATTCATAAAAATTATACAGACTTTTATGTTTCTAAGCTTTAGCCATATGTATATTTGATACTTTTGAAACTAGAGGAAAAGACTGAGTATATATATATAGATTAATGAATGTTATGATAAAATCTGGTATTTTTCTTCTCTAGCTTTAATGGGTAGTGTTCCTGTAGCCGTGTGACAAGGCTACGTTAAAATAGGAAAACTTATTATAGTCTCTACCTTGGATTTGTGTTGTGGATTCTTTTATGCTAACCTTTTGCAGGAGAAGAATAAGTCAGCAAGGAGCATGGCCTCAGGGATGAGTGGGTCTGTTAAGGTGAGTAACTATTTTAGATTTCATCATAGCTCCACTCCTTCCATAACCTTGCAGTTGCTGATTCAGACCAAGTCAATCTAGTTACCAAGTGTTCCTATATTCTCGAAGCACTAAATTTGGCTTATCTCCTTGCTTAAATGATGTTGTCATTCCTGTAACTGAAGTTGTTATGCTATGTAATGAAGGACCTAGTTTGTAGGTGTTCTATTTTTCTTAGTTGCTTTTAAATAAGCTGGAACTTATGATTTCGAGCTAGTTAGATGTTTTTGAGGAATTCATACTGTAATTCAAAAACAAAGTGAAATACTTTGATATTCCATATTGTACTAGTGTTTTGTTAAATAAATATATGATAGTTCCAGATTTCAATCTCTGAGTTGTAAATCATTCACACTTCTATGGGGGCCCACACGGCAGGTGAATCCCCTATTTATGTTCAAGTAGGATTCAGTTAAAGTTTCTTTGAAGTTGTTAAGCATTGTTGCTCCTATAGCCACTGGTAATAGAACCACTAACTATTTCCTATAGCATAGGTTTACTTTTGAAGCATCGTCTATTTCCTACTAAGCTTTCCTTTGAGTTATAAGCTAATCTGTAGTTTCGGTTTCTAAGTATAAATCTCCTATAACAATAGCTTTTACTTTAGTAGTGATGACTCTTAGAAGAACTAAAGCATAAACCTTGCAGCCATCATCTCAAGTTCATGTTCTTGAATTGATACATTTAATAAAGTTTAGCATGATGTTCTAAGTAGATATGTGATAAATTTAAGCAATGAATCACTGTCAAAGGATGTTCAATCCTTGAGTTACTAGGATAT
This sequence comes from Chamaecyparis obtusa, assembly GCA_027943335.1. Classification (NCBI taxonomy): domain Eukaryota; kingdom Viridiplantae; phylum Streptophyta; class Pinopsida; order Cupressales; family Cupressaceae; genus Chamaecyparis; species Chamaecyparis obtusa. Next base: position 1,890,896 of record BSBK01003396.1, read on the forward strand.
TATTCTGACCAGTCAAATGGCATATAGCCAAGAGGTATATCTGATTTGAGAGACATTGCTGATGAAAGTAAGAGAAGTGTTGAAGGAGTGAAATTTTCTGAGTACATGAAGACATTGCATGAAGATGTGAAAATCAAGCTAGAAGAGAGTAATCAAAAGTACAAAGATAGAGCTGATAGATCAAGGAGACATAAAATTTTTGATGTTGGTGATGAAGTGATGGTTCATTTGAAGAAAGGTCAGTTTCCTGTTGGAACATATGGGAAGCTAAAGATGAAGTTTGGACCTTGCAAGATTTTGAAGAAATTTGACAGTGGAAATGCATATGAGATCGAGTTACCTAATGACATGGACATATCACCAATTTTCAACATTGCTGATTCGTATGAGTATCATGAACCTAATGAAGACATGATAGTACTGATGGAATATCCTAAGAAATAGAATGAAGAAGTTGAATAGATTTTGGAACAAAGAATTGGCAAGAGTACAAGAGGTAAACAATATATGGAATATTTGGTAAAGTGGAAGAATAGACCGATTGAAGATAGTTCATGGATTTTAAAATTTGAGTTGGATGCAGCTCAGACCAGACCTACTGAATGACTCATAGAATCATTTGTAAATAACCCCAGGTGTCTGATGCAGGAGCATCTTGGGTCCTTGGAAATCTTGTGTCACCAAAAAGATTTGAAGTGTGTCTATGTTGCTCGGTTCTTGCTTTAACCGAGTTGTTTAGTAGTTGTTCAGTTTCCTTTGGTTACCAAGGATGGTCAGTTATCTCCTAGGTGGTCAGTTGTTTCACTGGCGCTCGGTGATGCTTATTTGTTGCTCAGTCATCCTTGCTTACCGAGTAGTTTATTTTGAGTTTCTTTGAGGCCGACTTGTGCATTGATTATGGGTCATGTATTTAATGTTGGTATCCATCATTGGGAAGGGTGTGGTCCTAGATTTGATTGTTCCTTCCATTGATTATGGATTTGAAGGCCGAATTAGCTTGGTAGCTTCTTGTATAAGTATAGTTGTTTGGTTAGAGTTTAGTGAGTCAATTTTTGGTAGAAGACAGAAGATAATAGAATAGATATTGTTGGCAGATCCTCGCATGTTTGAGGACTTTTGTAGTTTATTGTAATATCTGGCCTTAACCGGGAAGACCTTATAGCCTAGCATGTATGACTCCATTTGATGAAAGTTAATGAAAGATCCTGCTTTCTCTCTCTCATTGTGCTTTGTGTGCTTTCACATGTTGTTGAGTAGGCTGGATCATTATGGTGTGTCATTTTTTTGGCCCCTCTTAACCTTGCCCTTGTGTCAGTTGGTTCCCAAATCAAAAAATTATAAATCCTATGAGATTTCCTAATTCAATGCTTGGACTTTCCAACTAATTTTTACAATGAATGGGAATGTTCAATTATGATCCCCTTCCCCTTCTCTTTAGGCTCTGTAGGACCAAGGTGGGTGTACCTATACCTTAATAGAATATGTTGGTTAAAAATTTCTATAGCGGATTATCTGATAACTGTTCTTGAATTTAGGGTGATCTCTTAAGATGGAAATGAGTTCTTGATGAAGATCAAATTGTATGCTTCACAATTTATAAGTTACTAAACTTGTATGAATAATGTTTAAATACTTTGTGTTTTGATTGCTTGGTTTATAGTGAATACTAATTATCAGATGAGTATTTTGAATTCTTTTATGTATTGATATCTTGTTTATTTTGGATATGTATTACTACTTCCTTCTTGTGATCTTTCAGACAAAGACTTCAATTAAGGATGATAGACCAATGCCTTTCTTCTATTGGGAAATAGAGACAATTCCTTCTTTAATCCTATGTTCAACTAAGTGAGACAGAGAAAACCACTCAAATGTTCCTATCAACCACTCCTCTTCGATATCTTTGATTATTCTATTACACCACAATCAGTCTTATTGAATTTAACCCAAGCTTAATGAGACCAATAACATAGAATTACTAGTGCCTAATAATCCTAATGATCAAATTGTAGAATAATGGGAATAATTTCTAAATGTGAAGTTGTAAAGAAGCTTTATCTTCTGGAGATAAAATCACAAAGGAATGATCAATCTAGAATGATCAAATATAACTAAGAGAAAATATTGATTTATATTAATGCTTTACAATAAATCAGTTGCAAAAAGTGCAGTAGAAAATAAAATATTTACATTGTTGATTGATGATGGTATGTCTTTTTTGTTTATGATTCTCCCTATCTTTATATTTTATACCACATACACACACACACACACACACACACACGTGTGTGTGTGTGTGTGTGTGTGGTTGAATGGTTTTCATACCCCTTTAGGGTGAAAAGACACCACCCTATTAAAAATATTTTTGGAAAATTAATAAACTAATTAAAGAATAACTACCTATTTTTTGGATTTGGGTTTGGTAGGAAACCCAAAACACCTTTTGAAAAGATAAGATTATAATTGGAGCTTGGAAATCAGATTTTTTGAATTGGGTATTTTGTAGATTTTTAAATTTTGATCATTTTAATCTTCTAACAACATAATTTTTGAAGCATGTAGAAATTACAACATTTCTAAAGCATGTTTTCTCAGGAACTCTCTTTTGATAGAATTCTTTCTGATTTGTGAACCTCAGAGAAATTGAATCAATGTATCTTTATGTCATTTTAATTCAATTATACTCTATCTCCATGATTCTATTTGATCAACTTCACTCCCATCTCAGAAAATCCACAATCTTGATTGAAACTTATGTTATTTTAATTCATGTGTTGGCTCTTTTAATTTCAAGATCATAAGCATTTAATTCCCATCTCACTTCAACATGTGTGTTCTATTTTGTAATGTTGGATGCCACTTACAATTAACGCACCTAACACCATTTAATAAACTCATGTCCCAATGAGATAAATACATTTTTTCCATATCAAAAACTTGTTAGGAATGAATGCTGAAGCCTTTGGTAGTCATTCTGTAGCAGTAGTTGTTGCATTCATGACTATGATTGTCATTGATGTCAACATAGTGTTATTTTGGAGTTTTAGCAGAGAAGTAGGCACAGTTTTGTTTTGCACACATGTTATATTATAGATTGAGTTATGCACAGTTGATGGTATGTTCTTTGGTGTGTTATTAGCCTATGGTTAAGAGCGTAAAGAGAAATTCATTTATTCATGAAAGTTATAAGCATTTTGGTGGAAGTAGTATTCTGGTAGTTTTCTTGTGTAGCAGTTTTTGGTAATCGGAGGATATCTCCTAATCAGGATGGAATCTAATTCTACACAGTTAAAGGGAAGTTTGAGACTCATTTTTGGTAAGGTGGTTCATAGTGCAAACTTTGAGGTCACATGATTGGAAAGTTATTTTATCTGGAAGCTGACAGTTTTATGTAATTTTGATGTAGCGTGTTGAAATTATTATTTTGTATTTGCATGCCGACTCATTTGTAATTATTTGAGTGTGGTATAAAGGAAGGAATTTTTTCCTTGTTATGTATGAGGATTTTAAGAGTTGTGATATGAAATTATGAAAGTTGTGATGTGAATGTATGCATGAAGTGAAGAAAAGAGCTAATTCAGTGATGAAGGAAGACTTGCGAAGTACAGAGATCTGAATTTGTGATCTTGTGTAGCAGAGAGTGTGGTTTTGGCATAGTGTGAAGGAGGTAACATATTTCATATTATTCTATTGAATAATCCTAAGATCTGTTGGACAGTGAGTTCAGAGATCTTGCCTTGAAGCTGTTTGGGCAGTGGGTCCTTCTATCTTCCATAACTCCTAATAGGGTTAGAATCTTTTAACAGGGATTCAAAATCTCCTAACAAAGATTCATAAGTACTGAATGTATTTCATAAGACTCCTAATAGGGTCCATCCTCTAACAAGGAACTTTCATATTAATTCATCATTTTGTGGGCATCATTCCCACCGGGGTTTACTCTTTGATCAAGAGGTTCCCTAGTTAACATATCTTGTGTCATTGTGTATGGTTATCTTTCTATGGTTGGTTACTGCATTAATTATATGGTTTAAAGCTGTTGAATTTGATATTGAAGTTAATGATGATAAATGGTTTAAATATCAGATAACTGATTCACCCCCCCTCTTAGTTATCTTGGTGGTCTTTCCTTTCTAACAATTGGTATTAGAGCAGTAGGTCCTTGAAAGAGAAATTTAACAACTTAAGGAGATCTATGGAAAATTTTAGGAAAGAAAGCCCTAAGTTTGATGGAGTAAATTTTGACAGCTAGAAAGAAAAGATGAAGACACATCTATTGTGTTTAGGACCAGGTTATTGGTTGATCACAAAGAATGAAAGGACTATAATTAAAGAAGACAATCTTGAGACAAGTTCTAAAGATGAGGTAGATTTATTTATGTGTAACATACTTTCAAGAGAAGACCTTTTATCAGCACTTCTGGAGAATGAATACAGTCAGGTAAAAGGTTTAACTAAATCTCATGATATTTGGAGAGCTTTACATTCTACTTTTGAAGGTGATGAACATGCAAAGAAAGCTAGGTTACATAATTGGAGTTGTGCATTTGAAGACATAAGAATGATGGAAGATGAATCTGTTAGAAGCTATATTGGTAGGATGTCAGAAATTGTTGCAGGAATAAAGTCTTGTGGAGGTGAAAAGACAGAGAATGAAGTAATATGGAAGATTTTGAGAACATTGACACCGGTATTCAAGAAGACTACACAAATGATTGAACAAGTGATACCTTGTACATGAAACTTTTCAAGAGAGACTCTTCTTGCAAGATTGGAAGCAACATAGATGAATCTGAGACTATCAGGAGAACTACCTAGAGTGGAGACAGCATTCAGTGCTCTTAGCATTAGACCTACTTTGTCTAGAAGTACAAGTGTGAATGGAGATTATGCCAGTAGTAGCAGATCCGAATCTGATGAAGACAAGAAGATTGAAGAAGGTATTGCCTTGCTTGTGAAAAGAGAACCAGATGGTAAGAAAATCTTTAAATGTTGGACATGTCAAGAATATGGTCATTTTGCATCTAAGTGTCCTAAGAGAGTTAAGAAGTATAGAAACAATTTTAAGCCTAGAAGATCTAAAGAATGTTATTATGCAAATGATGAAGAAATTGAAGTAGGAATTGAAAGACATTTGAGTGACAGTGATAATGATAACTTTGATGACATAGGATTTGTAGCAATTAAGGAAGAAAATTTTGAATCTGATATTAAAGAAGAAAAGGCCTTAGTTTCCCAAGTTGAAAAAAAAGCTGATTGGATTATAGATAGTGGTTGTTCACATCATATGACTAGTGATAAAGGAAAGTTCATAAAGTTTAACAATTATGATGGAGGAGTTGTTAGAGTTGGTAATAATGCACCTTGTTTGATTAAAGGTATAGGATCTATTACTGTTGATGGAAAGACTAATACTAATGATGTTTACTTTGTTGATGGATTGAAACATAATTTTTTAAGTGTTGGACAGTTAGTGGATAAAGGATATCAAGTCTGGTTTACTGAGAAAATTTGTGTGATTAAAGATAAAGATGGAAATCTAATTGGAACTGGATCTATAACCATAGGTAATGTATTTCAGTTGAACCCTACTGAGATGACATGCTTGATGACTAAGATTGATGACAGTTGGTTATGGCATAGAAGGCTTTGTCATATAAACTTTGATAATATTGTGAAAGTGAGTTCTACGCTTGCAGTAAGAGACTTACCTAAGATCATGAAGCCTACTAACATGATTTGCAAGGAATGTGTGATGGCTAAGTAGAAAAGGAGTTCATTTCCTAGCAAGAAGTTCACATCTACAGAGAAGTTGGAGATTGTTCATACAGACTTGAGCGGTCCTACTAGGACTAAAGGATTCTATGGAGAAAGGTATTTTATGATTCTTGTTGATTATTTTACAAGAATAATGTGGATTGCATTTTTGAAAGAAAAATCTGAAGCATTTGATAAGTTTAAGGTCATGAAGAATAAAGTAGAGAATGAATCAGGAATGAGGATTAAATGTTTGAGATCCGATAGAGGTGGAGAATTTACATCTAAAGAGTTTAACACTTTTTGTGAAGCAAATGGTATTAAGAGATAGTTATCAGCCCCTAAAACACCTGAACAAAATGGTATTGCAGAAAGAAGAAATAGATCAGTGACTGAAGCAGCTAGAGCTATGTTATTTGAAGGTGACTTGGCAAAGACATTTTGGAGAGAAGTAGTGAATACAACAGTATATACAATGAATAGAGTGCAAATCAGAGTAGACACAGACAAGACACCTTATGAATTATGGTTTAGACATGCACCCTCAGTTAAGTATTTTAGAATTTTTGGAAGCAAATGTTATATTAAGAGAGATGATGATATAGGAAAGTTTGATCCTAGAAGTGATGAAGGAATTTTTCTTGGATATTCTTTGAAAAGCAAAGTGTATAGATGTTACAATAAGAGAACTAAAACTATTGTTGAAAGTGCAAATGTAAAAGTTGATGAGAAGTTTAAAATTCAGGAAAGAATGCTTGATTATGAATCTGATGAAGGAACTAACCCACAGCCTAACATTGAAACTACTGAACAATTTTATGAGACTGGCAATGAATTTTTGAATGAAATTCATGCTGAAGAAAATAGAGAAGAATCTAGAGAAGAATCTATAGTTGAAGAAAGATTAGTGACTATGACACCTAACAGGTATATATCAAGACATCATCCTATTGGGCAATTCATTGGAAGTTTGGACAAAGGAGTTATGACTAGAAAGAAGGTACATTTATGTTTGATTTATCAAATTGAACCTAAATCTACTAATGAAGCTTGTGAAGATGAACATTGGATTAAAGCTATGAAAGAAGAATTGGATCAGATTGAAAAGAACAAGACATGGGAATTGGTCCCTAGACCTAAAGACAAAAATGTGATTGGAACTAAATGGGTATACAGGAACAAGATGAATGAACAAGGAGAAGTAATTAGAAACAAAGCAAGATTAGTATGTAAGGGATACTCACAACAAGAAGGAATTGACTATGAAGAGACTTTTTCCCCTGTGACAAGACTTAAAGCGGTAAGAATATTTTGGCTTATGCAGCATTTAAGAAATTCAATGTGTATTAGATGGATGTGAAGTCAGCATTTCTAAATAGTGAATTAGAAGAAGAAGTCTACATTGAGCAGCCTGAAGGTTTTCCTTTGACTCAAGGAGACATGGTATGTAAACTAAAGAAAGCATTGTATGGACTAAAGCAAGCACCTAGAACTTGGTATGCTAGATTAGATAAGTATTTGTTAAAATTGGGATTTACAAAAGGAACAGCTGATAGAAACTTATACACAAAAGAAATTGAGAATGGATTGTTAATTTTGGTTATTTTTGTTGATGACATTATTTTTGGAGGAGAAGATGAAGCTAGTGACAAGTTTGTTGATGAAATGAAGATAGAATTTGAAATGAGTATGATTGGAGAAATGAAATACTTTTTGGGATTGCAAATAACACAAAACAAAGATGGTATCTTTATAAGTCAGACTAAGTACTTGAATGATTTATTGAAAAGATTCGGTATGGAGAATTGCAAACTAGTTGGAACACCTATGGTTACAGGACATAAACTATCTAGTAAAGATGAAACACTAGAAGTTGAGCAAAAGAAATACAAATCTATGATTGATGGATTGCAGTACTTGACACACACTAGACTAGATATACAACATTCAGTTGGGATGGTAGCAAGATTTCAAGCCAAACCTAGAGAGTCACATTATGCAGCAGTAAAAAGGATATTGAGATATCTTAGAGGAACAATGGACTATGGACTGTGGTATGAAAATTCTGATGATTTTACCCTATGTGCATATACTGATGCTGATGGGGGAGGCAACGTTGATGACAAGAAAAGCACCAGTGGTGGAGCCTTTTTTCTTGGAGGAAGATTAGTTTCTTGGTTAAGCAAAAAGTAGAATTGTATCTCATAGAGTACAGCAGAAGTAGAATATGTTGTAGCAGCAAACAATTGTAATCAGATAATTTGGATGAAGCAGATATTGATGGACATTGGAATCAAGTTTGATGAGATTGTCATATATTGTGACAATACAAGTATAGTTAGTATGTCTAAGAATTTGGTTTTACATTCTAAAACAAAGCATATAGAGATCAAGTATCATGTTGTAAGAGAGAAAGTTGCAAAAAAAGAAGTCAGACTGGAGTACATAAGCATAAAGGAGCAGATAGCAGATATATTTACTAAGCCCTTCCCTAAGGATACATTTGAGTATCTGAGAGGTATGCTTGGGGTTATGCCCCAACCTACTTTTGAGTAATGATGTAGTTGGTTGCATCCATCCAGTATTTTATGGCCCTATCTATTTTATGGATAGGATGTTGGTACTTCCTCTATGGGGGAGTATGTGTATTTGAGTTGAGTCATTGAGGACTCTTGTGAATGTATTTTCTGAATAGTGTCCTTTGACATTGAGCTATTGTTTGACATAGTGATAGAATTTCTATCATTGATGTCAATGGGGGAGAGAATCATGAAAAACATTGAGGAAACATTGAGGAACTACATTTATTGAAGAGATTGAATAGGATAACGAAGCAAGATTTGATTGATGATGAGTAGCAGTGTAGTTGAGCAGCAGTGATTGGATTTTTGGAACATTGGATGTTTTTCATCTATGTTGCCATCAATGCCAATGGGGGAGATTGTTACAAATGAATGTTGAAGCCTTTGGTAGTCATTCTGTAGCAGTGGTTGTTGCATTCATGACTATGATTGTCATTGATGTCAACACGGTGTTATTCTAGAATTTTAGCAGAGAAGCAGATATAGTTTTGTTTTGCACACATGTTATATTATAGATTGAGTTATGTGTAGTTGATGGTATGCTCTTTGGTGTGTTATTAGCCTATGGTTAAGAGTGCAAAGAGAAATTCATTTATTCATGAAAGTTATAAGCATTTTGGTGGAAGCAGTATTTTGGCAGTTTTCCTGTGTAGCGATTTTTGGTAATCGGAGGATATCTCCTAATCGGGATGGAATCTGATTCTACGTAGTTAAAGGGAAGTTTGAGACTCATTGGTGGTGATGTGGTTCACAGTGAAAACTTTGAGGTCACATGATTGGAAAGTTATTTTATCTGGAAGCCAACAGTTTTATGTAATTTTAATGTAGCGTGTTGAAATTATTATTTTGTATTTGCATGCCGACTCATTTGTAATTATTTGAGTGTGGTATAAAGGAAGGAATGTTTTCCTTGTGATGTATGAGGATTGTAAGAGTTGTGATATGAAATTATGAAAGTTTTGATGTGAATGTATGCATGAAGTGAAGAAAAGAGCTAATTCAGTGATGAAGGAAGACTTGCGAAGTACATAGATCTAAATTTGTGATCTTGTGTAGCAGAGAGTGTGGTTTTGGCATAGTGTGAAGGACGTAACATATTTCATATTATTCTATTGAATAATCCTAAGATCTGTTGGATAGTGATTTTAGAGATCTTGCCTTGAAGCTATTTGGGCAGTGGGTCCTTCTGTCTTCCATAACTCCTAACAGGGTTAGAATCTTTTAACAGGGATTCAAAATCTCCTAACAGAGATTCATATGTACTTAATGTATTTCATAAGACTCCTAATAGGGTCCATCCTCCAACAAGGAAATTTCATATTAGTGCATCATTTTGTGGGCATCATTCCCACCGGGGTTTACTCTTTGATCAAGAGGTTCCCTAGTTAACATATCTTGTGTCATTGTGTATGGTTATCTTTCTATGGTTGGTTACTACATTGATTATATGGTTTAAAGCTGTTGAAGTTGATATTGAAGTTAATGATGATAAATGGTTTAAATATCAGATAACTGATTCACCCCCCCCCCCCCCCCCCCTTTCAGTTATCTTGGTGGTCTTTCCTTTCTAACAAAACTTCCTTATATGTTCTTTGCGAAATGGTGACAATTTCACTACTTCGCGCATCCCTTTTTTGTATATTTATGAAATAGTGAAGGGTTCACTATATCATGACCCTCATTTTTTCCTTTTGTGAAATGGCGACATGTTTTGTTGTGTCGCAACCATCCATTTGGTACCCTGCAAGATAGTAATGATTTTACTATTTCAAGCTAACGGCTTTGTGCTCCCACAATATAGCAATATTTTCATAGTTTCACAATCCTTCAATTTTTGTCTTTTATGAAATAGCAATGGCTTTGCTATTTCACAACCTTTTTTTGTTTGTTTGTGTGAAACAACTAAAAATGCATGAAAAGGGTATATTTGTAGTTTGTGTGATTTATGGAATATTTTTAATATTATTGTAGTGCTCATGGGGCTTTGCAAATGGATATAGGAGTACCTTATTATGAGGACAATCAAAAGGAATAATTAATTTGGTGAGGAAGAGATGACATATTGAAATATCTACTCATGAGAATGAACTATTTGGAGGGATTTATGAGATGCGGTGTAAAGGGCTTAGTACTCTAGGAACATATCAAATTTGACTCTGTGAGGATAAAAATGAATATACACCTCTATTTATAAGTAGTTAATATGATTTAATGGATAATTTACTTTTTGAGCATAGGATTTGTCATGCCCAAAAGTTGGGAAAAACACAATTACTAAATTTTTTTTAAAGACAAATGTTTCTTACTGAAGTGAAAACACTTGACTCTAAGCTGACTAAGGTTCACACTAGTTGACATAAGTTTAGAAAACTAGTTAGGTGAAGTTAGGTCTTGGTTGACTAGGTTTGACCAAGAGAACTACTATTTACAAAATGGGGTCATAACCCTAAAATAAGCCTATATCCTAACTAGTTTGTCATTTAACCAGTTAACTAGGGTTGAACAAGTTGAATGGAGATTTCATTGGTAATTTAAATGTTATCTTGATTACTAGTTAATAAAATTAATTGAATCTTATTTTTTTTATTAAAAATAAATTAGGGAATGACAAGTGTAGGAGCGATTGGAGATCAAGAATGGAGACCAAATGGAAGAAGGCAACAACTGCAACCACAAGATCAAAAATTCTAGTAGTACTATCATGATAGGGGAATAGTTGATCACAACTAGCATGCACATGGTAGAGGGCATTAGTTATAGCTATAGAGTTAGAAGTTTGAGCAGTTTTGTCAAGAAAAGGGGTTTCAACATTCACAAAAATCCCCACCAATGCAAGATGTTATTGCTCATATCTTCTCTTCCACACCCTTTGTACAACCTGGATGCTTTGAGCATTATGACATTCAATTACAAAAGTGCCCTTTTGTGGAAAGAAATTTGAGTAGAGGTTATTTGGATCAGAAAGACTCCAAATCAATGTTTTGTGGTAAAGCAGTGGTCCAACCAGCTAAACCCTTCTTCTTAAATCCACGATTTCATGATCTTCATTCCACGATAAAATTTTCAGCAAATCTTCCAATCAAGAAGCTCCCTGAAGAAAAAACCCTTACAATTAATGACATCACAAATGCATAGTTTATGAGGCCTTGGGATGGCTCATCTACATTTGAAAAAGCTTCCAAAAAAATCCCAGATTGCTTCATGCATGGTTCGCATTTTCAAAAAAAAAATTTGGCAGGAGATCATAAATTTAAAAAAAATTTCTCATGCGGCTGAATGGAGAAATAGAGGTTTGAATCATTTCATCAAGAGAAAGAAATTTGGTCTCTTTGTTAAGCCACATTGCAGGGGTCAAGAAAAGCAGCCCATCTTTGACATTTGTGAGGATACCCCGCCTGGGTCTCTAGTTCACATTTATGATCATCCACCAAATATACACACTATGGATGTGAGTTCTGAGCAGGAGGTTCCTATTACCCATGCATAATGTTTTACTAATGGATCACAACCAACAAGAGAACCTTCCAGTCCAATACCTGAAGAAAATATTCTAGATTCTTTTAGGACCCCCTTCAATCCCAAAAAATCCACTCAAATATGGCAACAAAAAAACTCGTGGCATGCATATTCTTCAGCGTCTCCTGAGTGTGGGCCAAATCAGTTGAAAATCACTTTACTAGGACATCTGTTGCATCATTCTATTTTCCTCCTTCACCAATCTACTCTCATAGGTAAGTTTTCTTACTCTTGCTCGTCATTTTCTATCATCAAGGAATGGGCATTTTCTTCTTGGTCAAGTTTAAAGGATATTTTATTCATTGATTTGGACTCCAAATACTTCGTTGCCATTTTTTAATCTAAAGAGGCTAGGAATTTTGTACATAAGTAGAAAGGTTGGTTCTATCATGGATCGGGTCTTTTCACCATGATCTGGATCCCAAATTTTAATCCCCAAGATTCAATGGCTTAGTTTTTTCCTCACTAGATTTCCTTTCCCCTTCTGCCACTTGATTACAGAGACCCTAAGATCATAGAAATCTTAGCCAACAAATTGGGTATATTCCTCAAGCATGATCTCATCCCCTTTGATAGCCCACATTTGGATATCAGAGTATTTTTTCTTATTGATTCACGTAAACCCTTTCCTAGCGTAATATCTCTCAATTCACAGTGGGGCAATTGGTCACAGTCTATCAAGATTAAAGATGAAGCTACAGTTAATAAATTCCAACACAGACTTGGTCACTTCAATACCTAATGCCAAGAAAATTTGCATGACACTACTATAGTTTTCTCGGATCATAGTTTAGATCTGACATTATGCACACAAAAATCTATTGTGCATGGTCAAGCTGCTCAAATAAACACTATACATCTTGATAACCATGAAGCTCTTCAAGTGGCATATGCCAATAAGATATCAGATTCAAAGTTTGCACATATTTTGAAATTGATTATGCTATTCTTTCAACACTTATCAGTCGGATCAAATTTGTGTTTGCCATCACCGTCTACTCCTTTACTCTCGATATCATTGTCCATTCCCCCAGTCAGAGGAAAGTTGTTGAATAGGACTTTTAGTTTTTCTCTCTCTCTCTCTTCATAGGCATTTGGCTCCTAATATTCCATTTGCAGATTGGAAGATCCACCAAATAGGAGACCAAATTGTTTCAGAGATAGCCTCTAACATCATTTTTGGAATTGCAAGGGAAGAAGGTATTATACTTAATAATCAGAAAACTTTGGTGCTAGATAATTTTCTCAGAGACTTTTAGTATTGGAATAGTTAGGCTTCTACACTTCACCCACATACAAACATGATCACAGAATAGGGAGAAGGTTCCTTGACTGTTATTCAAGAATAAATTGCACATCTTAGTTTTAGTCGCTAGAGACAGCATGACAATCTAGAATTGCCTGATATTTTCTCTAATGAGGACTCTTTGGGAGTTGAGAAATGTATTTATTAGCAAGTTCAAAAATTGATTAAGACCCTACTCATTCAAACATCGGATATTCAATCTAAGGAGAGTGTTTCTCTAAACTCACAGTCATCCATGGATACCGAGCCCACTACTTTTGGGGGGATCTTTGATCATCATCAAACTTTGTTAATTGTGCAAACCTCATCCCAAATTATTCATGTTCCCAAGACACCAAAATCTAGAGGCAGACTGAAGGGATCTAAGACTAGGACAGAAATAGCAGCTGGTATTCAAACTACCTTGGATGATAGATTTGTTGTTACCAAAAGATTGACAAGGACAACAAAAGGTTCTCCTTGTCCACAATGAAGATAAACTCATGGAATGTCAGAGGCATTAATGCCTCTAAAAAAATACATAGGATCAAACAAACAATTGATTCTATGATGGTGGATATTGTCATGATTCAGGAAACAAAAATTTCCCAAGACACATTTGAAAAGACCATTGCCAAATGGAAAAAATGGGCCTCATTGCACTCTCTGGGAATAGGAGCCTCAGGTGGACTTGCAGTCTTATCGAATCCCCAATCCATTTAGGGATAGCTCATTCAATAGGAAAATAATTGGCAAATGTTGAAGATGTCTGATTTTGATACCTCTTTCATTTTGGTTAATGTTTATGGTCCTACTTCAACACAGGACAAAGCTAGAGTTTGGGATAGCATTACTCATCTAATTTAGACACAAGATTCTCAGAATGTCATAATTGGGGGAGATTTTAATGCAATTTTGTGTCAGTCTAAGAAAACTGGAAGTATAGCTCCTCCCCTCAAAAATATTCTAGATTTCTCTCATTTTGTGGATAATAATAATCTTATGGATATTCATCCTACAAATGGTTCCTTTACCTAGACAAATAAGAGAGCTAGTTTTGCACATATTGTTGTTCGGCTGTATAGATTCCTTTTATCACAAGATTGGAAACTTCAAAATTTGGTCATTAATTAAAAAATTCTTTCATTGCCTAGATCTGATCATTTCCCAATATCAATCAGTATCTTGCAGTTTGATAAAGATGATAAAATTCAATATCATTCCTCTTTCAAATTCAAAAGGATGTGGCTTTGTCATCCTCAAGTTTTGCATCTTATAAAGTGGTGGTGGACAAGTGCACCTTATGTTAATGGATCCAAGATGCACCAATTTTCCATGAAGCTGAAATACACCAAAAACCTCATTAGAAAATGGAATCAGCAAGTTTTTAAGAATGTCTTTTCACAAAAAGAAGAGGTCAAACTACAATTGGAGGAAGTTTATAACAATATTATACAGAATGGTATGAATGAAGACACTTATGTAAGGCATAAAAATCTTCAGCAAGAATGGGAAGAGCTGTGTAGTAGAGAAGAAATATACTAGAGACAAAAATCAAGGGAGCTTTGGCTTCAAGAAGGTGATAGAAATACAAAATATTTTCATGCATCAGCTAAACAAAGGAGAGCTACTAAAACTATCTTTGAAATCAAGGATGCTACTTGAGGGAATCTCATTACAAATGCACATCTAATTCGTGAGGAAGGGGTAAAATTTTTTAACAATCTTCTCGCTCCTGCCACATCTCCCTCACCCTCAAATTATCAAGTGAATGAGATCTTAGAGTCCATTCCAAATATGGTGTCACCCTAAGATAATGCCATGTTGATGGCCCCCTTCTCTATCCAAGAAATTTGTATAGTGGTCTTCTCTTTTCCTCCAGATAAAGCTCTAGGCTCGGATGGCTTTATTGCTCTCTTTATTCAAAGTTTCTGGGATACTATTGGTTGGGACCTATTAGCTACAGTTAAGGAGTCAAGGAAGAATAAGAGTATGCTCAAATATTTCAATACTAAAAATATCTCAATAATACCAAAAATCAAGGATCCTAAAACATTTTCTGACTTCAAACCAATATCCTTATGTAATCTGACATATAAAATAATAACTTAGGCCATTTATTTAAGGTTACAACATCTTATTCCATCCATTATTTCACCTGAGCAAGGAGGTTTTGTCCCGGGTCGAGAAACCATGGAAGGAGCTTTAGTGGCTCATGAGGTCCTGCATTCAATCAACACTAATCAAACTTCAAATTTTGTGATCAAATTAGATATGATGAAAGCCTATGACAGAGTCTACTAGAAATTTTTGTTTCAAGTTTTAAATAAAATGGGATTTTCAAGAGGTTGGTGTAAATGGATCAAGGCATGTATCTCAGGGGCTTGGTTTTCAGTCTTAGTAAATGGAAAACTAGTGGGTTTCTTTTCTTCAATGCAAGGAGTTAGACAGGGGGATCCATTGTCTCCGGTTCTATTCATCATCATGGTTGAAGCATTCAGTAGAACTATCAAATGATAGCATGGTCTAGATAAGTGGTAGGGTGCACACATATCTAGCACAAACATGTCTGTTACTGACTCCCTATTTGCTAAAGATACTCTATTATTTGGTTTATCACAAGTCCAAGAGGCTCAAAAAATTAAACATTCCTTACAACTTTATTCAGAAGTGTCAGGACAGGCGATAAATGTGCAAAAGACAAAGATATATCTTTTTAACACTAACAAAGTTATATCTGATAAAATAGTTCAGATTCTAGGTTTCTCAGTGGATTTTTTGCCATCCATATATTTGTGGATCCCATTCTTCATGGGTTCAAATAAGTCAAGCTATTGGTCTTCAGTTCTTCAACATATTCAGATCATAATTGTGGCTTGGAAAGCTAGATGGTTATCTCTACCAGGAAGAATTCTTCTCATCAAATCAGTATTATCAACAATTCCAAATTATTACCTTGCTATCTTAAAAGGCCCCCCCACAATCCTACTTCAAATCCAAAATCTGATTAGAAGTTTCCTTTGGACAGGAAATATGAATGAGGTGAGGAAAATTCCTTTTATTTCCCTGTAAGACATGGCACATATACCTGCAGTTGGAGGTGCAGGTGTTCATGACTTAACAAAAAGAAATGAAACTTTTGGGGGAAATTAATTTGGCAAATGAATAGTAAACCTCAGTCCACATGGTGCCAGATCATGCAACAGAAATATTTGGACAACAATGACCCTACAAGATTTTTGTCTATATCGGATCCTCCAAAGGGCTCTGTAATATGGGATTTTATGATGTCTTCAAGAGATATTGTTCTTAAATATGTTTCATGGGAATTTAATAATGGAAATATGGTTAACTTCTGGAGATACTCATGGAATGGTAAATCTCCATTATCTAGAAGCCCAATCTCTGAGGATATCATAGTTGTGTCAGAAACCCATTGGGGCACACAACTTAATCAATATGTATCTGCAGTCTGCATATTCTCAGGGAAAATTATTTGGAAAGATCTGGATGTTTTACCTTTGTCACAACAAGATAAAATTTAGTTTTAAAGCATATTGGCATCTCAACAAGTCTTTCTTTCGGGCTCTTAAGACAAACTAATTTGGGCCCCAGCTAAAGATGGTAATTATTCAATTAAGGAGGGCTATAAATTACTGCAGCAAATTGGGTTGGATAAAGTCCCATCCAGAGCATTCTCATTCCATTGGAATCATATTGTGTTATCAAAGGTGGGTTTATTTGCATGGCTTGCAATTAAACATAGGATCTTGATGAGTGATGGGTTGAGAAGATTGCATATTGCCCCACCATTCAATTGTTTCTTTTGCAATGCATTTGAAGAATTAGTGGACCATCTTATTGTAACCAGCCCGTTTGCTCAACAATGTTGGACCTTCATCCTGAAAAAATTAATTTATAGTACACCACTTCAAGATAATATTTGGGACCTTTTTCAGGCATGACCAGTTCTTCACCCAAACTCACTGTTTGTAAACCTTTGGAAATGTGCTCTAGCAATAATCATTTAGGCCATTTGGTGGGAAAGAAACAAAAGAATTTTCAGGAAAGAGAGTTCTCATATCGACAAAGTATTAGAAGGTATTGAAAGATCTATATTAGAAGTGACTAATGAGAGCTTAATTAGATGCAAACTTAATCCTATTATCACTTAATGGGTGATGCAGGAGCATCCTAGGATTCTTGGCAATCCTGTATCAACCAAAAATATGTTTGTCTTTGAAGGTAGATTGTGGGGTTTGATCTTGGTTTGGTGGATTTATTGCTCAGTTTGGGAGATTGGTTGCTCGGTTTATGTGGTTACCAGGGTGCTTGATCTCTGAACACTCAGTGACTGAAGGCATTGGTTCACTGGTACTCGGCAATAACAGTGTTGCTCATTCATGCTTGGTGTGGTCAGTCGACTGGTGCTTGGTTATTTCCTCTATTGCTCGATGTCCATGCTTATCGACTGGACTATTTTGTTGGATCGTCTTGGCTAACTAGTTCTGTTGATTTGGGTCACACTCCTCATGTTATGGATTAACCATTGGACATGTGGGGACCTAGATCTGGCACATTGTAGTCTTCTATGTAGATATGATGACTGTTGGGGTTATCTTTGAGAGTTTATTTATTTTGCAAGGCTATGTGAGAGCCAACTGATGTTTTAGCATTTAATATTTGTTTGTAAGGGTTTATTGTTTCTTCAGTCAACTTGTGGATGGGAATCAATATTTATAGGATGCTTGGGTAGTTGTTTAGGGGGTAGATTTTTGGAAGAAAGGTTAGTAGCCTGTGAGCTTAGGGGCAGAAAGATTGCTTGGAAGTTTGAGTACAAGTTTAGATCTTTCATGGGTGCCTACCAGTGTGCTACCTGTTGCAGATCTGAACTAGCTGAATGTTGATGTTGTGGAAAAGATTTCGATCCTATGAGATCTCATAGACTACTATTTTCTTTGTATCTAGCTATAACTAGGAAGGCCTTATAGCCCAGCACATTGCATGTAATCAGTGATTTCATGAATAAAGACTTTTGTTTTATTACAGATATGTTGTTATTGTTGTGTATTTCTACTGCATATCGATTTGGCTGCAAGGTCGATCAATCCTTAATTTGATCCACCAACCTTGAATACATTAAGTGGTATCAGAGTGACATTTGTTCCTGTCTGAGAAAAGTCTGTTCCTATTGGAGCCGAGTGGATCATGTTTGTTCATGTTTGGATCTTGATTTTAAGATGCCTCTGAGGATAAATCATGAGATCTCTGAGGAAGAGGAAGCTACTAGAGAATTTAGTATTGATGATTTTAGGGCTTTGTAGAAACAAGTGCAAGACTTACAAGAAGAGTTGAGAAAGAAGAAGCCTACCTTGAAAGAGGATAGTGATGATGAATCTGAGGAAGATGATTTTGAAGAAGTTGTCAAAGAAGCTAGAGATCCTAAGGAGAATCGAATTTTGAAAGCTATGACTAAGATTGGGAAAAGACCTAAGATTGAAGTTTCTACATTTCTTGGAAGCCTTAGACCAAAAGAATTGATTGATTGGATCAATGAGATTGATGAATACTTTGAGTATGAAGAAATAGAAGATCCTGATAGGGTTAGATTTGCAAAGACTAAGTTGAAGGGTCGTGCAAATATTTGGTGGAGAGAAGTTTAGTTGGAAAGAGGTAGAAGAGGAAAAGAAAAGATCACTAAGTGGAATCAAATGGTGGACAAGTTGAAGAAGCAATTCATTCTGGTGGATTATGAATTGGACATGTTTAAGAAGATGCAAGCTTTGAAGAAAACTAAAAAATTGGTACAGGAGTATACCAAGGAGTTTTATAGAATCCTGATTAGGACTGGTCATTCTGAAGCTGATAAAGAGAAAGTTGCTAGGTATGTCTATGGTTTGAGACCTAGTATTCAGGAAGAATTACTTACTATGTGGATGAAAACAATTGGTGAGGCTTATCAGATGGCATTGAAGATTGAAGAGAAGCTAAATAAGAAGTTTGAAGGTAAATAGAACAATAGGAACCAAGGTGGTAAAACTGGCGAGACAGTTGCTGAGAGTAATATGATAGAGAATCCTAAGACTGATGTGGGATCTAGCAGTGGTCAAGTTACTTAGAATACTAGACAGAGAGGAAGGTGGAAGAATGAGTTCACCAATACTTGTTATAACTATGGTGAAGTTGGTCATAGAAGTTAGTAGTGTCCTAAGAAAAGGGTTGCATTGATTGCTGAAGAAGATATTGTGAATGTTGCAGAAAAATGTGAGACACTTATCACTAGGAAAATAGCTACATGTGTTCATGAACCGGTGAAAAGGAGGAATTTGTTTAGAACTAGATGTAAGTGCAAGGATAAGGTATGTAATTTCATAGTTGATGGTGGTAGTTCTGAGAACTTTGTTTTAGATGAAATGGTTAGTAAATTAAATTTGGAAAGAAGGAAACATCCTAATCCTTATTAGATTAGTTGGATACAAGATGTGTCTAAATTTAGAGTTGAAGAACAATGCTTGGTTAAGTTTCAGATTGGATCTTACCATGATGAGATATTGTGTGATATATTACCCATGGATGCTTGTCATCTGTTGCTCGATAGACCTTGGCAGTTTGACAAGGATGTTTTGTTTGATGGTCATGCTAATACCTATGTGGTTAGGCATGAAGGAGCTTGGCATAAGCTAATACCTTTATAGGAGATAGGGGTTAAGGGATGTGGAGTTATCAGGTATTATCCTTATGAAAAACCTTAGGAGCAAAGGATTGATGAAATTATTTCTGTTAAGTCTAGTTTGAAGGAGAAGGATATCTCTGAAGAGTTTGTTGAGATGAAGAAATAGATGATTTTGCTGGCAGAAATGGTACAATAGATGGTGACATTTGTGACACAGAGAGATGAAGATGATACTAAGTTGGTTGAGGAGTTTAGAGTGGATGAACCTTACCAAGGCACTGATGTGATTGGTAGTGGTCAAAGTTGGTTGCTATTAGACACCGACCAGAAGGATAGGAAAAATGGAAAATAGGACTTTCTGCATGAGATAGTGAATGAAGTGAAGACTACTTGGGATGAAGGACAAGAAGAGATGTGGGTGAATTAAAGATTCAACATACCTATTCTAATTCCCTTTAGACATTCCTGATTTCCTTATGAGAAAATCTTTCTTACTTGGGGTGTCTAATGCAGGAGCATCCTAGGATTCTTAGCAATCTTGTATCAACCAAAAATATGTTTGTCTTCAAAGGTAGATTATGGGTTTTTATCTTGGTTTGGTGAAGTTCTTTCTCAGTTTGGGAGACTGGTTGCTCATTTTATGTGGTTACCAGGGTGCTTGGTCTCTGAAGAATGCTTGGTGACTAAAGGCATCGGTTCATTGGCACTCAATGATAACAACATTGCTCAGTCATGCTTGGTGTGGTCGGTCAACTGGTGCTTGGTTATTTCCTTTGCTGCTCGGTGTTCATGCTTATCGAATGGATTGTTTTGTTGGATCAGCTTGGCCGACTAGTTCTGTTGATTTGGGTCACACTCCTCATGTTATGGATTGACCATTGGACATGTAGGGACCTAGCTCTAGTGCGTTGTAGTCTTCTATGTGGATATGATGACCATTGGGGCCATCTTTGAGAGTTTATTTATTTTGTAAGGCTATGTGAGAGTCGACTGATGTTTTAGCATTTAATATTTGTTTGTAAGGGTTTATTGTTTCTTCAGCCAACTTGTTGTTGGGAATCAATATTTATAGGATGCTTGGGTAGTTGTTTATTGGGGAGTTTTTTGGAAGCAAGGTTAGTAGCCTGTGAGCTTAGGGGCATGAAGATTGCTTGGAAGTTTGAGTACAAGTTTAGATCTTTCCTGGGTGCGTACCAGTGTGCTGCATGTTGCAGATCCAGACTAGCTGAATGCTGATGTTGTGGAAAAGATTTGGATCCTGCGAGATCTTGTAGAATGTTATTTGCTTTGTATCTGGCTGTAATCAGGAAGGCCTTACAACCTGAAACATTGCATGTAATCGGTGATTTGATGAATAAATACTTCTATTTTATTACAGATCTATTATTATTGTTGTGTATTTCCGCTACATATTGGTTTGGCTACAAGGTCGGTCAATCCTTAATTGGATCCACCAATCTTAACTGCATTAATGGGACTCTAAGGTGTTACAAGAATGGAAAAGGATAATTATGCCAACTAGATGGGGGAGTAGTAAGACTACATCTGCATCAGTAGATTGATCAGATGTGCATTGGAGGCCACCTTCAGAGGGCTTCATGAAGCTCAATTTTGATGGAGCTTCTAGAGGAAATCCAAGAGTCTTAGGTTTGGGGGCATTTATTTGAGACACCCAAGGCAACACAGTCACTCTCACCACATCCACTTTTCCTATTGGCACTAAAAACATGGTTGAAGCTCAAGCTCTACTTGTAGGTCTAATCCTAGCTAAATAGGGTAACTACCAGTGTTT